>JAWRVZ010000072.1:440000-900000 GCA_037043235.1 Rhodeus uyekii | reverse complement strand
TAATAATTATTTAATAATTGTACCAAAATGAGTACCAAATCAGCATATTAGAATGATTTCTGAAGAATCATGTGACACAAGTGTTCTGAAAAGCTGAAAGCTTTACCATCACAGGAATCACATTTTAAAATGTATTCAAATTGAAAACAGTTATCTTAAATTGTAATAATATTTCACAGTATTACAGTTTTTTTTTTATCAAATAAACGCAGCCTTGGTGAGCATACAGCAACAGTCATCATGCAAAAGAAAAAAATAATAATCTTAATACTTTTGTGTAAGCTGTCAGTTTTTTTAACATTTCCTTTATTACATGTTTACACAGGTGTGTGAAATATCAGTGACTTATTTCTAAAACCTTTAGAAACACTTAGAATAAATTAGATCATATCAGCCAGAGTAAAAGTGCGTTTCTTTTGTCTGTCCTTCCAGCCCCAGTCTACAGAACTCTCTCAGTATAACAGTTATGGGGACGTGTGTGGAGGACAAAGAGGTAAAGTGCAATGTTTCTAAAACTAAAAATACATATCACAAGTAATAAAAGTTATTCTTATAATATAGTAATAATTGGAAATTTTGTCTCTTTCTGATTCAAACAGATTTCAAGGTATGTCACTGACATGCACTGTTTGCTGAGCATGTGTGTCAGCAGTCATGCACATATCAACGTCAAATCATGCTACATGTAACCGGAATGGCAGTCATGCCCTCATTGCTATGCTTGTGTCTGAGTTTGAGCCATTGCCATTGGGAAAGACAAGAGCACAGTCAAGGGTTTGACACGTTAAAAGTCCCCCCTCCCCTCCCCTCCCCTCCCCCCACCCTTAAGAACACGTCACATGGCTCGTGTCCACCTCCCTCGAGAGAACTTGAGCTGTTAGGAATTAGATCCCAGACTATTTCCCAAGGTTCTAAATTCTTGGAAACAGTTTCTGCTTTCTTTTCTTATCATTTGGATCACGTGTGTGTGTTCTGTTCTATAGCCCACCCAAGATGCCCAAGATTCCATTACAAGAATGGACAGGGGAATGTCTATGCCTAATATGTTGGAATATAAAGCAAGTATCACAAATATTTTCAAATAACTATGTCTCTCTTCTCTCTTCCATCTCTAAATGCTTTTCTGTGTTCAGTAAATAATGACCCCCCTCTCCCAAAATCAAGGTTATTCACCAGTCGGGAGGAGTGTTATTTTGGCTCATCTTCACAGGCGATGGTCAGCGCGTAGAACTAGACTAGTATTACTTGCATATCTTCCAGTGCTATGAAATGATGTCATCACAAGACACGATCTGTTTTAATTATGCATAGTTTTGAGATCATTCAATCATTTTGAACTGCTGGTTCTTGTTAAATAGGCTTCACAGTTGCATATGGTAATGTTTTGTTAAAGTGGTTGCTGTAGTTACCCAGAAGCCTGATTCTCTTAGGACCAAACTAATAGTTACTGGCAAGATTAAATACATTAGAACTTAATAGGCTTTCCCAGCAATGTAAGAAACAATAACTGGCATGACTGTAGACCTTTAACTGTCCGCAGGAGTGCTAACATAACAGTTTTTCTCAATCACTTTGGCACAGTTTTTCTCTAAACTGTAGGCTTAATTGTCATGACTGTTTGCTTGAAATCAGGACTCTAATGCATGTCTGCAAAATGTAGTTACTCACCCAAAACATTTCATTCATGCTTTAAACCCTAGTTATTGTGTCAGTAAATGTGTTTTTGTCATTGTGTAAGGTAAGGTTAGGGACAGGTTTGGTGGTTTGAGTGGGTTTATGGGTGGTTTAAGGGGTAATGGATGGGTCAACAGTGTAATTCTTTAAGTAAAGCAAAAAAATAATTACTTGCAGGTACACAATAAGTGCATCGTATCAAATTATTCATTTAAATGTTAGTACATAGTAGTCAAAGACACCTAAAGTGGGACCGAACATTTTTATATATACAGCACATTTATCAGCCAATCAACTCATGGGATACATCAACTCGTGCTCTCATTGGTCGATCTCGCGCCGGCAACCAATCACGTGTCTTGTCTGAGTGCCCGTGGGTGTGTACAAAGCCTCTGAGAGAGTTTCTCTCTTTGTCTGGCATCCTGGGAAACCGTTTCTCTCGTGTATCACGATAAAACAACGCTGCTTTTCTCAATACGGCTGCCGATATGGCGGTATGTTTGAATTTTTATTTTTCAATAAATATTTTTGAAAAATCTGCGGTGCACTTAGGCTGCGACACTTGAACCGCGAATTGGCGAGGGATTACTGTATTCTATTATGCATTCCCTTACCATTATACAGTCCTACATATCTTCCTATTGCTGTGTGAACATAATTTTCAGTTTACATGAAACACATTTCTACAAAAATAATCTGCCGTTATTATTTAGGGATTTAGACATTCTTTCATGTTCAAAAATGGTTGTGACTGTGCTGGCCGAATTCCATATACTATATATACGTCCAAACTTGATTGGTAAGATTATGATTGCTATTCATTACAATGGCAGGCCATTTGCTAATTTAGAATATATCACAAACATTTTAACATGTTATGGTTATTTATGGAATATACAGTACAGATTTTGGTAATTGAATTGATCATTTTACATTTGAAAGCTAAAAACAATGAACATGTTTATAAGTTGTGAAGAGTTTGGTAATTTCACTGAGAATCAACTCACCATTTTTGGTCAAAAATCCATTTGTAGACAATTTGTACTTACTCTTTTGCACATGTGCCAAAACGCATTCAGTTTGCTTCAATCAATAAGAAGTTTAAATCTGATGTGTGCAAGAAACTAACTGTTCACAGATCAGAACTTATTTTTTTGAGAGAATAAAGTATCATTCGAGAATTGAGCCAAAGTGATTGAGAAATACTGTAACAGCATTATAATTCCTTCCTGTACATACAGTTGGCAAAGCCATGTGACAATAGTTACCCATCAATTTCAGTGGGGAAAATAAATTTAAATTAAAGATTTTTTTATAGAGGGTTGGGTGGGGAAGGGGGGGGGGGTGCTTCACATAAAGAAAAAAAGTCCTGAATATTTACTGTGGAATTTCATATAATGTCTACAGCAGAGATTACTTTGCATATTTTATGATAAATATGATAAAACACGTAAATTCTGCTGAGATTTCCCTCCTACATTAATATATGACAGTGACTGTATGAATTACAGCAAATTAAATATCTGTTATTAACTTGTCAGTTCTAGCAGTTAAAATATGAATTACACCACAGTTCTAATTTTAAGTGTAAATTAATACTTTTATTCAGCAAGTATTAAATTTTTCAAAAATGACTACAAAAAAGATTTATATTTCAAATAAATGCTGTTGAATGTTCTATTAATCAAAGAATCCCAAAAAAATTATCATAGTTTCCATTTTTTTTAAAAGCAGTGAAACGGTTTTAAACATTAATAACAATAGTTCTTGAGCACCAAATGTGCATTACACAATAAAAGCTGGAAAGAAAGAAGTCTAAGCTGGTTTGCAGGCCTCCTGGTCTCCCAGTGTAGCCAAACTGTTTTTTTAGCTGGTTGGCCAGCTTGACCTATACAAAATTTAGACTGGTTGTTAGATGTTTTTAGTAGTTTTCCAACATTTACTTATTGTATTTACTATCTACTTGTTTTAAATATGCAATGTGATGTCTGCTGTCGGATGCCAAATGCCAAAAACTGGTTTCTAGTAGCTAGACTAGGACATCCAGAACACAATAAACTACGTCCCCAGCTTAATTTGTGTCGGCGACTGCATCTATATGGCAATAAAGCACTATATATTACTCCTTTTCTCCCTATATTGAGAAACAGACTTTCCTGCTCACACTCTCACACACAAGGCTCATCTATATTCCATCCATCGCATGCTCTGCTCCACTCTCACTTGCACCGTGTGCTACTGCGGTGTTGTATTTTGGCTAGAGTTGGTGTTTGTGCACCCTGTTAGAATGTAATGACCGTGCATTATTCCCTCAACCATTTGCTTTCAGCGATTCATTGTGTTTGGCAAATGCCTCGCATAGCATTCTCCATAACAACACAATCCCTCCTTTTGTAAAGGTGTACCCATATGAAATGCTCACTGTCGCCAACAGAGGGCGTACTAAACTCCCGAAGGAAGTGGACAGGACGAGATTGGAGGTAAATGGCATGAAGGATGTGCATTTTCGTATTTTGTGACCTGAATCTGAGGAAAGTAAATTCCTGCGTCCATTCAAAATTAATTCATTTGTTCTGTATAATAATAAAAACAATAACTATTATTATTTAATGCTCAATTACCTAATAAATAATAATGAATTAAATGTTAATAAATATAAATAAAACATAGTATATAAAAATAACAGTTTGAAACATTATTGTTGTTACTATTCAACATAATACTTCTTTAAATTATTCAAATTGAATGATTTATTTAATATGATTTGTATTGTCATCTTAATCATTTATAGACATATTGAATGAAGTTTTTATTTTATTTTATGTCCTCAACTGATCACATGCCTGATGACATATTTTTTTCTCCTCATTTATATCCAGCGTCACTTGGCTCCAGAGACATTCTTTGACATTTTTGGGATGGAGATCCACGAGTTTGACAGACTTCCTCTTTGGAAGCGCAACGACATGAAGAAAAAAGCAAAGCTCTTCTAGCTGGCAGATTGTGCATGTTTTAATTTATCAGTCCACTCATATGATGTATTAGAGCTATATTCCTCTGATTTACTTTTCCTTTCATTATTATTATGATTGTTTGCATCCAATTACAAGCACAAAAAAAGTTTTATTTTGCTTCGAAAAGACCACTTTTTATTTTCCCAAATAGATATCTTTAAATGAGTGAGTGTTTGAATACGAACTAAATGCGTTGCGCGTGTCCCCTAGATGCGAACGCAGGAGCTGATGGTGTGCCTGCACTCATTAAACCTGCCTCCGGGACCAGAGAGACGTTTATCCTCCTCCCTCCTGGCCCTCTTGTAAAGCAGAACTATAATTTTTTTAGATGGGGGACCGGGGCTGTCAGCAGGGGCCGCGCTCTAAACAGGCCGTTAGGCGGTGGAGTTGTTGGGATCCCTGGAGCCCACCTGCTGCTGCGGACCTAACGAGACCTTTGAAGTGATTTAAAAGCGGGAAGTGAGAGCTACTGAAGATCCTCCACCTGCGGAGCCGAGATTCTGGAAAGCTTTAGAAACTGAAATCCACGTCCTCTCCCACCAGCACTCTGCCGCCTCGTCACAATCCTAAAAAAAACCCTACATGTTAAGTAGCAAGCATGTTCTCACCTTAGCCAAATCCAAAACAGCTCCCGAGATAGACAGGTTCCTTTTTAAAAACATTTGAAGTATATTATTATTATCATAATTACTTGTAAAATTAAACTTCTGTTCCTTTAAAATAAAATAAAAAAGAGTATTAAACTTCACCACTAGAGGTCAGGCGTGGGATGAAAACAGACACCGATCTAAATCAGACAATCCGTTTGTTTTGACTTCGATTTTTCTGCAATATTTAACAGTATTTTTATTTTTAACAAAGCAAGAAAAGCCTTTGAAATGACTGCCTCGGAGGTGTTTCAATACTGCCACTGTGTTGACGTGGGATTGTCGGAGCTGTAGCCATAGCATTTGTGCCAGGTGTAGACTCGATATCAGGGCCGTGTCTCTGTCGTTATTGCTGCCGAATAATGCTGTTCCCACACTGTCTCGGCTTGCAGATGCATTATGGGCCGCCGTTGGCTATTATTCCCAGCAGTTTCCTGTATTACTAGCAGGGTTAATGACAGAGAACTAGGACTTATTACAGCATTGTGCTTTTATAGTAGGCCTATCACAACACATACGACTATAACGAGTGTGATTACTAGAAACAAGACCTGTATGTCACTTTAAAACAGAATGAAGAGTTGGTTTTGATACCCCCTACTGTGTACCTCACCCTTTTTCTGTCTTTTTTGAGTGAAAGATTTGATGAAAATGATGTAAGCTCTGCTGAGTAATAAAACTCTGCTTCAGATAATTTTGTCCTACGTAATTATTACTGTGTTATACGCCTTACATACGCGCGTAAAGGGGCTGTTACAACTGGGAGGTCCGCCTGTTGAGTCACTTGGAAATCCCTGGGTGCTTTCCTTCATGTTCTTTGCATGATAAATGTGCTTGGTGGTATGACCTCTTTTCCAAAACTCTCTCCTCCCAGGCTCCACAGAGAGTTGAATTCAAAACATGGCACAGTGTTACTCTACAGCAATCTCACTCTGAATTCTAGAATATATGTATTTGAGCAAGAGAATGGCGCTGCATCCCTAATATACTTGGTGAAAAACAGTATGTGAGCTGAGTAGTATGTCCAAATTCATATTATTCATAAAACAGTAAGAAAAAAGTACCCAGTTGGCAAACCTACTACTTCCAGCAAGATTCTGTACTCATTTGATGGACACTTTACTATCCCATGAGGCCATGGGACAAGATTCAACAAATTACAACATGGAGGTGGATGCAGTTCATCCAAATTTCCTTCATACTACACACATTAATTACTAAATAGAATGTATTTTAACTGTTGCCAAGTAAGATTCAAACCAATTGTATTACCCACTATAATTTGTGGGTAATACATAATTACACTCCAAAAATTGTCGATCTGACCAATCATACCTACAAATCTGCCATACACATTGGTATCTTGTTCCCATAGCGTTTTGACGCAGCTCGAGCTCTCTTGGAAGGGAACGTCTCAGTTACATATGCAACCTTGGTTCCCTAAAGTGGGGTATCTGCTGCGTGCCCATCAACAACTACTTGAGACACTTTTAAAGCTAGGGTTGTTTGATTTGTTATGCCTTTTATGGTTACTAGTTTGTAACATCACTCGCCTCTGACATTTCTTCACTCGTTTGGTTCGATTTCACATGTGCTTCATGACGCATTCATACAGAGCGTTGCCATAGCGTTTCGACGCAGCTCGAGTACCCTTGAAAGAGAACGTCTTGGTTAAATATGTAACCTTGGTTCCCTGAAGAGGGAACGAGATGCTGCGTCATGTCACTATATATCTACTGCGTGCCTGTTAGCAACAACAATTTTAAAGCTAGGGTTGTTTGATTTGTTATGCCTTTTATAATTCCTAGTTTGTGACGTCACTCGCTTCTGACATTTCTTTTCTGTTCGATCTCACATGTGCTTCTTGACGCATTTATGTCTCGTTCCCTCTTCAGGGAACCAAGGTGACATACGTAACAGAGATTCACACGCTGCTTTTAACCGAGGTGATCTGTCATGACACAGTAAAGCACCACAAAATGGTATTTATTGTTTGAATTTCTTTAAAAATTTAAAAATTTGACAGCTGAGACTTTGTTTCATAACAAAAGTAACCTGGGCTGCATTTCTCAAAAGCATTGTGAGCTTAGCTGATCGTAGAGACCATTGGTGTCAGGTTCTACGATCTACTTAGGCTTATAATGATTTTGAGAAACACTGGCCTGCTCTGGCTTGTCTGTCTGCATGTTGTCAGTGTCCTCTTTGCTCCGTGATGTATTTTTTCACTGTGTGGCCTAAGAGTGCATGGCTAGTTGAACACAGCAACACTTATTAAGGGGTGTGGGTTTTTTCAAAAGGTCAATTGAATTGAATTGTGAAATTTGTGTCAATATCCATCCCTGCTTCTTTCAATGTTTGACACACTGACACAGACCCATCAGTAGCAAAAGGTGTGAATGGTTTTGTTTGAGCAAGAAGATGAGTTTATTGGTGTTTCTGGACACCCATTCCACTGTCACCCTCCTGCAAATTAGGAACAAATAAAAAAAACCGTTTTCTTCCATGTTTGACAGACTGTGACAGGGATTCATCGGTACCAAAAGATACACAAACAAACACAAAGCTCCCTTTCTGTGGTGCTATCAAGTAGAGCTATTCATTATCATGGTTGGTTTGATTTGCTTTTTAGTACGCCTACTTATTATTTTCACGATTTCAGATGTTTTTCAGCGCATTGAAATTTGGTTCTAGCTATTCATGCTTGGTTTTTGCTTTGACATTGTATTGTCCTTTTAGGAATATAATTTTGTAATTCAGTATATGTTTTTTTTTTTTCGTTTACGCTAATTCTTAGGAAAAATGTGTAATTTGTTGTGATGATTTCACTTCCGGGTGAGCGATTTTCTTGTTCGCTAGAAAACCCTAAAACAGACACTTCAATCTTGTTCATCCACAATAAAATGCCCTTAAGGCAATGCTTTTTCACTGTAGTGTTCTCGTACAAAGTGTCGAAACTTTGATTAAACACTAAGTTAAACCAAGCCACTTTTACAATTGAAAGTAAATTATCAACCTTGCTATGTCTTCAATGAGTTTCGACAGACATCATTCTGACTGCTGTGTTTAAGTGTTTACGGTGATTATGTACAGGTCTTGGATTTTTATAAGCCCCTGTCAGGATGTCCTGAGCTGAATCTGACGAAACTGTGACAGTAATTATAACAGTTTTGACACAACACGTGCCACCCTGAATGTTTTCGACAGATCGTTCTAACACCAGAAATCTGTTTTCCCTTGTATGAGCTGGACTGAACCTGATCGCTTGACGTAGGAGTGTCAGAATAATATTATTTTATGACATAATGCTCTACTCTTGAGGATCCATGGAAGCACAGAACCACGTTTGATCAGGTGCCTTGCTTTCCCTGACTGTTTGAAAAGTTACACCAGCTTGTCAACTAGTCAGCAAGACCGCACAGTAGGTCAGAACTTCAGAAGAACATGAATATGAAGTG
The DNA here is from genome assembly GCA_037043235.1 of Rhodeus uyekii. Classification (NCBI taxonomy): domain Eukaryota; kingdom Metazoa; phylum Chordata; class Actinopteri; order Cypriniformes; family Acheilognathidae; genus Rhodeus; species Rhodeus uyekii. The sequence continues at coordinate 891,210 of JAWRVZ010000072.1, read as the reverse complement.
TTTAGACCAGGTATTCATTCTTTTATCCTCCTACTGTTCAATTATTGTGTTCGGTGATGGATGGCATCTCATCACCCTCTTGCTCTGACTAATTTACTTGACACATCCCAAGCGCTTCTTTGTGTACAAGGATTGTAATGGTGTTTTGTGAGTGTATCTGTCTATGTGTGTAACATGGGAAAGGTCTTTGAATCAAAAGGCCCCAGTGCTCGGATGGGGCTGAATCAGTGACCCCTGCTCTCTGACTCACAGCTGTGGAATGTTCTTTGTGCTTCAACCAGTAGCAGCCAGGAGGATCTGCCAATGTCTGAACCCACACCATCCAGCTGATACACAGCATCCAAACAATTCAACCCTTTTCAGGCATATGAGTGGCTTCATAAATCTGTTACCTGCTCTAGGAGGCTTTGAACTTGAATCTGAATCTATGGGATTTGTACAAAAGCATATTCACATTGTTCTTTTATGCTCTATAAGCATGAACAATATGACGCCCCTTATTTTTTCCATTACAAACAAACCTTTTGGAGCCAGACCACCCTCCGTCAGGCCCCCATCCCACACACGCCTCGCAGACAGTTTTTCATTCACACATCCACCTCTAAAGCCACAGGATCAGCTGAGTCTGAATTCTGACTAGAAACCTGCAGATTAAATAAGGCAGTTTCTATGGGGTTTCTCATACTGACTCAGTTAGAGGGGATTACCCTGTTGAAAAAATTCTTGCATTGGGTTTTGGTATTGAAAATGGTCACATAATGCACAACAGATTGAAGTCCATAAAAAATTAAAGCTGTTTCAAACGGCAACTGCAAATGTGAAATGTGTCATTTTACCAGCATCACCAGATTGAATTACAAGGAAAGGTATTTATGAAAAATGTGATACATTTATCCAAAGCGACTTATATTGCATTCAAGAAACACATTTTAATCAGTCCTTACTTTCCCTGGGATCGAACCCATGACCTTGTCATTGTAAACATCAATGTTCTTTAAGTGCTTTACTTCCTTGTAACTTATTTTACTTGTAGAGCTACAGGAAAGCTAATGATGAATAAAATATTTGTTGCTGGTGCCAGACTGAGTATTTCAGAAACTGCTGATCTACTGGGACTTTTTACACAATAACCGTCTCTAGGGTTTACAGAGAATGGTCTGAAAAAGATAAAATATCCTGATCTGCAATTCTGTGGAGAAAAATGCCTTGTTGATGCCAGACATCAGAGGCGAACGGCCAGACTGGTGCGTGCGCATAGAAAGGCAACAATAACTCAATTAACTACTCGTGACAACCAAGGACTGCAGAAGAGCATCTCTGAACGCACAACACGTTGAGCCTGGAAGCAGATGGGCTACAGCAGCAGAAGACCACACCGGTTGCCACTCCTGTCAGATCAGGAAACTGAGACTACCGTTTGCACAGCCTCACCAACAACTGGACAATTGAATATTGAAAAAAAATTCCTTATTTTCTTCACTCACTTTGGGCCGTTTAGTACCAATTGAGTATTGATTAAACGCCACAGCCTTCCTGCTTATTGTTGCTGACCATCTCCATCCCTTTATGACCACATCTTCCATCTTCTGATGGCCATTCAAGCAGGATAACAAGTCACAAAGTTCAAATTACCTCAACTACTCCTCCATGGTCATCAGATCTCAGTCCAATAGAGTTTGGGATGTAGTAGAACAGGAAATTCACATCACAGATTTGCACCCGACAAATCTGCAGAAACTATGTGATGCTATCATGTCAATATGGACCAAAATCTCAGAGGAATGTTTCCAGCATCTTGTTGCATCTATGCCATGAAGAATTAAGGCAGTTCTGAAGGCAATAGGGGGTCCAAACCAATACTAGCAAGGTACAGTCTAAAGATTAAAAAATATATATTTTCTGTTACTTCTGATTAATTTAATGTATTACTGCTGAATAAAAGTATTACTTTATATTATACTATACTATATGGTATAGTGACCAGTAGTGTATATAAATAATTGCATATATAAATAATTGTTTGCATATGGGAAATTAACATGAAACATCACTGTATTGCGTTAAAAGGAAACTTAGTTCTACCACTGACCTACTTGTATACTGAGAAAACAAACTCACTATATTAGAAATTATAATTTATACGCATCTAATCCCCTAGTTCACAAAAAGGCCTTGACAGGGAAGTGTAGAGATGGAAAGTTCTTGCAACCCCTTGGGGTTTGGTGGAGGGGTCAGCTTCTCAGAGCATGCGACTCCCATTCACAGACAGGAAAGGGTTCTCACAGTCGCTGACCGATTGATACAAAGATATGATGATGTTCCTGAAGGACTGGCCTGTGTAATTGTCCTTATCTACAAAAACAGGTTTGTTTAAGTTGTAAATATTCTTGTGACTGCTGTGGTGGACGCCTAACCTGTCCTGAACCCCTAACCTGTTCTGCATGTTTACCCAACGGGAAAGGACAGGAATCAAATAAAACCTTCTCACCCCCCACAGAAGAGTAAGCTAAAGTTAAGGTGAGTTCGAATATTAAGCAAATATCTGTGGTTTTTACAGTCCTGTTTGTCAGCAAGAAGGCCAACCAGGCAAGCCCTTTAAAAGTATTTTTGTTTTGTTATAGATAAGTTACATCCTGTATCATTTTTTAATAGTAATCTAGATTGCATTATACATCAAGTCCCTTAAACATATTTGTTTTATGTTCAATTGCTTAATTTAAACTGCTAATTTAGTTCAATAAGTAATCTAATATTGGGTAGCTTGTGTGACTGAAGTGGAGAATGCTTTAAGCATGTAGACCTAATTGAAATCACATGCAGTCCTAATGTCCCCTAATGTGGGGGTTTTAAAATTGGGGTCCATGGACCCCCAGGTCAGTTCCAAAAAGATGCTTTGCTTTTTCCCCATCATTAAGATTAGCGGTATGATAACACCAATGACACGCTTTTGGAAATCAGTGTTTCAAATCAGTCACTTTTTAGACTCTTGTCTGTTAGCACAGCCGCAGTAGCCTCAGTTCACACAGAATGTGTTTTTGCCATTAAAAGTGAAGTGTATTTAAAAAAAACACAAGGTTTAGATAGACTCCTTTTTGTATTGTTGTCTTAAAAGTGCAATAACACACATTTGTCTAACTAGCATGTTTACACAGAAAACAATGTAAAAGGTGTCCGTTTTTTTTTAACGTTTTCGTGAAAATACCCACGAAAGATATTGTATTTACCGTATTTTTCCGCATATAACCCGCAGACGCAGATAATCCGCACCCTCATTAAGCCCACGGGTTTTGTGTAAAAAATCGCTGGTATAACCCACACATTTATATAACCCGCACCCATAGATTGAACTTTTCTGTGTAAGTTCACATTTCGAATTTCGAATGTTGCTCACATGTTTTTTTTCTCAATCTCAATTATCCATGACTGTTCAGGCTCGGTACACAGTGCTTGTGCGCGAAATTCAAACAATAAGAAAACAAACGCAAGTCAGAATCTGAACAAAAATAAAAAGCAGTCTCTCGCCACTGTGTAGCAGCACGTCCCTTAAGAAGCGTATTCTACAGGTGTTGATCGGATGAGATGAGAAGAGCCCGCTCTCATGGCAGCACAGCCAATCACGTCTTCTTGCATGATTGACAGGTCAGGCAGCCAATCAGCACCAGCTGTCAGAGTGATCATACGAGCTCCAGAGACAACAACCCTCGCAAAGAAAAACAAAAAGAAAATACCACCAAAAAACTTACGTTAACAAATATATAGACATATTATTAAGCGTAAAAAATAGTGATATAGCCCGCACCCTTATCGCACCCTTATATAACAGGTTTGTAAAATCTGGTATAACCCACGGTTTATATGCGGGAAAATACAGTACATTTACATTTATGAGATGCATTTATCCAAGGGGACTTACATTGGATTCAAGGAGCACATTGACATTCTAATCAGTTCTTGCTTTCCCTGGGAATCGAACCCATGACTTTGGTTTTGTTTGTACCAATGCTCTACTGTTTAAGCTACAGGAAACTTTAAAAGTTTATTGCATATACTCTGCTATTAAAGAACAGTACTTACTGAAATATAATCACATGTTCAGTATTCATATGTACAGTATATTTAAGTAAGGTTGCGCAACTCTTTCAGAGCATGTTCACTGCAATGCAAATTGACTTGTTGTAGTGCAATGACGTGCGGAAAGGAGGCGTGGCGGTCGCGCATCTGAAAGAGCTGTAGAAGCGGAGGGATCACATCTCATCACATCACTTTAGAATCATCCTGAGAAATCAGGACTCTCCAAGTCAACCCGACACAAAACCGACTTTGACTCATCTGCATCAAATTAAAACAGCTGATAGGCTGGAAAGTCTTCACGTGTGGAGAATGGATCAGCACAAAGGTAAGCGGAACGATTACGCTTCGAGTCTGTTTGCAAGTTGTCATGTCAAACCAAATGTCAACTCTGCAATGTTTTCCAATCCTCACTATTTGGGACAACGGATCGTGGGAATCGGCAGAATCGCTCTCTAGAGTGATGCAACTGAAGGAAATTGAGTTTCCAGTGAAAGTTGAAGTTTTTGCCCTGTTCGGTTCGCATTCTTTCGGTATTAGTATTTTAGTAGTAGAGTTCTGAATGCATAAATAAACAAGCATGTATTAAGAGAGGCTCGCTGGAGATTCTGTCCAGTAGCAACAATTGTTCTTCCAGGATTCTTTGGATTCCTGTGGTTTAAGCTTTTATATGCATAGGAATGCAGACCCCTAATATTTCATGACTATACTGAGATAAGCTTCTTCTGTATGGGAGGAACAGCAGCTTTTGTGCAAAATGAGGTTTCTGTCTGGACTTGTTTCTAAATGAACAATCATCAGTTCAGCAATCGTGGCTTGAATGTGTAATATTTTAAAATAATAACAATAGTCAGGTATTAATGGCCATCTAGAATGTGGTGGCTATTAGTTTGATTTGTCAAATGTATTAGAAGCAATTGACCATTAGAAGTTATTAGAAGTTCATGGACACTGTGGAATGGGGTGTTTGGGCAATAAAAACTGCTTTAACAAAACAGGCAAAGGCTTTCACTTTCACACATAAATCCACTTTATGTGTGGTGTAAACTTGAGTTAGTGAAGCAGACTTTTAGAATAGCTTTTGTTTAATCTAAATTCTATATTAATGAGTTCTTGGCATTTGCTTGACAGCCTCTGTACTGATTTTGACTGAATATGTCACTTCACCATTCTTGTCTGTAACATTAGTTTAATTTGTTATAATGGATCTGTGTATGGCATGTATCTGTTTTTGATCCTTAAATATTCAGCATCTTTGCTAGTTATATTATGACTTGTAGAAAGCAGATCATAAGTGCTGTAATGGTTGTTTTGCATTATTATTAGTTTTGAAAAGATAGTTCACCCAAAAATGAAAGTTATATCTTAATTTTATCATCTTCATGTCATTCCAGTATCATATTCCTTCTTCTGTGGAACGCAAAAGGAGTTTGACAGTATGTTTACATTGTGCTTTTCCATATAATGAAAGTGAATGGTGACAAAGGGCTGTCAAGTTGCAAAAATGCATCATAAAACTGCTCAACATGACTGTTTGCCTGTTTACAGCAAATACGACAGCTATAGCAATAACTAGCATCCACACCAACACAATAAGTTTGGGTTTATTATTAGCGCATGCTATGTTATGTCAAAATATGTTTTGAAAGTAACTCCAATTATATATTGTTCCATTACCAGCACTTGACATTAACTTTTTTGCTCACCAGACACTGTGGTTTTTCAAGTTACTAGCCACTCATTAATTTCACTCACCACAATTTTGTCTTCAATACAATGGGGCAAAATTGCCATATGGATATTTTTAATATCATCTCATAATTTGGCAGCAGGTATATTAAGCTGCTGTCACTTTAAGATATACTGATCCATTATACGGTTACATGTGCTTTCTTTCCCAGCTGCTTGTGTTCACTTAAAACATAATTAACTGTGTTTATGTAAATACTCGCCTAGATAATAATTTTGACATCATTTTGTTTGGATATGGATGTTTAAGTGCAACATGCAATAGGAAAGGACTATAACACCAACAATATTCATCTGGAGCAAATGGTTATAACCATAGCTGTGGTGGGGGTCTCCCTATTCCCATTGAATTAAGGCCTGTTCACACCAAGAACCATAATTATAGAGATAACTTTAATGATAATAGCATCCACACCAACAGGCGATAACGTTCTGTTTATTATTTGTTATTTGCCACTTTAAATCCTTCTCTTGAAATTATGTATATACGTATATCGGTCGACCGATATATCACCCGATATTTGGCATTCTTTAAATATTGCTAAATATTGACAAACAGAGAAGTTAAAAGTTGCCATCTAAAATACGTCTGTTTAATTTAGTGATTTATTTTCACTTTCAAATTATTTATTTTTAATTAATTAAATATTAATTCAAATAAATGTACAGTTGCTCCTGCTAGTTAATGAGAAAGGTAAATTGTTAAAGGGATGGCATTTTACTCAACAGTTGAGTATGATATTTTATTGAACATATAAATTGCCATATGTTGCTCTCTAACAGTTGATATATTTTTATGGGTCATTTATGGTTATTGTTGAGCTGTGCTGGAATTTATTTTCAAGGAAATATTGTGTTTATTAAAGGATTTAGCTACAGTAACATCTTCAGTTAGTCAGCTTGAGATCCTTTCCATCTAAACTGGTTTTATCTCTTAAGCCTAGAAGTGAATATTTTATGGGCAGTAGGATAACCATAATCATCCGCACAGTTAAGCAGAGACGAAGCACAACCAAAACTATGTACTTCTGCAAAATTTCAGTTTTTAACCACTAGAGGGCCAAAAGTTTAATTGTGTACTTTTAAAGTCAGGTAGATTCTGATTGGCTATCAGTTACTACAAAAAGAAATTAGTTCAGAGTGATTCCAGTGTGTACAATTTTTCTAGATTTGCTTGTCTGGGAAACAACAGTCTCATCATTCATCCCCATAACAACATGAGGCTGAGTTAAACATGAACTATTCCTTTAATTAGCAGGCACATGTTATTAAATGCGGTGAGACGCTTGTGCACAGTGATGGTTTAATGACAGCATTGTGTTGAAGCCTGGTAAATGCTGTCAGGAACAGGCCTGCGGTTGTTGTGGTTAGACTTCCATGAGGCCATGCCTCTTAAAAACTCTTTGTGAATTTTGTTTTTGTGAGATAAGGCATACAGGCAGAGAAGGAAGATAGAGGGAGGAAAAACGGATAGTGGGAGGAGGGAGATGGCATTTTGAGGAGTATTGCATAATTTCTCTCATGATAAAATACTGAGTGGGTGACATATTTTCCATTCTCATGTGATGCTTTGTTTGTGTGTAGCATAATATAGAAGAAACAAACTCTGTAATGATATGTACATGATGAGAACTCATGGGATTGATTCACAGAACTGTAGAAGACATGAACCTGCACGTTTTGAGTTTCGGAAGATTGCTTTGGGTTGTGGTTTTGGATAATACAGTGCTTTGAGCCTCACAGTTAGTATCACAAAACTGTTGATTCTGGCATATTCACTGTCCCTTTTACATGAAAATGCTTTTGTGTGGAAATTGGAGCCTGTGAATCTGAAATAAGAAGCTTAGTTCAAACTCTTTTTCTCATTTAATTGGTGTGATATAATAGCAGGGTATTAAAGAGAAAAGATAAACAGGTGAGAGCGTCTAGAATTTCTATAAGGAATTCAAAAACGAGTCAAAGCACCAAGCATCTAAGTCCGATAGGTGCCCAAATATACTCGAACAGCGTATTTAAACCCGTGCTCTTTTCTTATCCCTCCGGTTTCCTCCTTTCCCGCCTTAATTTCTCTCTTCAAAGGCAGCTCATGGAACCAGATCTCACCCTTGAGGTCCGGCTTGATACCAGCATGTTTCCGGACCCACCCACGGGCTCCGCTGCCTGGGCCTGTACTCAGAGCGTGTCAGCGTTCCAGAAATGTGCTGGAGACACAGGGACGTCTCGTGCATCTTAATAAAGACAGTCTGCACGCTGGAAGCAGCTCCAAAGGCGTCCCAGAATGAGAGATCAGCACTTTTTTTCAAAACGGGTCCTTGAGTTCGTGCCCTCATTACTCTCTCTTCTGAAGAAAGTCAACAGGGAAGCAGCATGCTTATTAGTAAACGAAGAGAGCAGATCGGAGCTGAAATACAGAGAAAAAGAACCAGGAGTCAGCACTTTTCTTGGGATTGGCCTGGAATAGAAGGATAAATCCCATTTATTTTTTCCTTAGAGAAAGTAATTTTTCTAACAAAAATAAACCTTTCAAGACAGACCCACTATGAGCTCTGAGGTTATTATGTTTCTCTAGATCATGAGTTGGGCAACGTTGGATCCTCTAATTTAAAAAAGTTGCAGTTAACATGTAAAAGAATGTGCCAAAAGACAGTCCACTCCCATGAAGCTTTGCACATTATGTAATTGAGGCAGTCTCAACTTAGATTTTGCTTTATAAATAGATATTATAAATTATCTATTTATAATAAATGTATTTATGTATTTGTTCAGTTACATAATTACATAATTTGCATTGCTTTATGAGATAAATATTTAATTGCCTCGTAAAATACCTTTGTCCTTTTTTATTTATTTAATTATGTAACAACTTTGTAGTAAATGTAAATGGAGGCCAATTTATTTATCTATTTATTTATTTATTTATTGCTAATCATTCGTTCATATATTTTATTGAGTGATTAATTAATTGATTGATTGATGATTGAATCAAAGTTAAATATTATTGAGAACCATCTTGGAGTTCAAAGTCAAAGTCTTCACTGAGGAATCCTAATGGAGAAAATGAATGCGAAAAATTCTTCCGGAACCAAGACTGCTGAAAAAGTGGCCAATCACTGTTGCGTTCAACAAACTCACTGAGAACAGATCTGTTAGTTAAACAAATATACCGGTAACAAGCTTCAACTGAGTGTTAAAACTGATCTAACTTGTAATCTGGCTACTCTCAAGTTGACCTTGTTTAGAGTGTAATCTGCGCAACAATGCTATCGCCATATCCGTGTTTAAGGATGGTTAATTCACCCGTGCAATTTGTGATTTCGAGATGGCTTGATAATATCTCTTAGCAGGAGTATCAGTTGTGATTTGTCCAGGGTTAAGAATGTCAAGTCTGAGCTGGCCAAATAAGTTGTACTGGTTATGACTAATTGAGTCAGTGGTGTTTTAGATCCTCGCTTACTCAAAGCTTTTCTGTCTGAGGGTCCTGAAGAATTCAAAACAAAGTCACATTTGTTTTTGCTTTTATTGTTTTGTTTTGCCACTGACATCTTGTTATGACTATTGCAGCACAAAATCTCGAAATTCTGTGAGTGCATGTTCAGTCTGCACAATAATAACTTGCATCAGAATTTATGAGAAGTCAATCGTATTGAGATCATAGTCATAGACGCCAACTGCTGCTGGCTGTGCGTTTGAAGTCTTATCTGTATATGATTTCAACTCTATGTCTGTTTTCCAAGTTAGTGTCACTTTGTTTCTGTATTGCCATTCTAATATTCCCCTCTCATGACAGTATAATTGCAAGAAAATAGTTTGAAGTTCGTCCCCTAGATTTGACTCATATTAATGGCCCTTTAGTGGCCAGGAGAAGATAAAGATTAAACAGTGTGGACTGAGTCCCTTCAATCAGACTTGTCACCACTCAATTATCCTTTACTGAAACCATGAGGTCAGAGGCAGCATGGCCAAGCGAAATGGAGGTGAGGCAATCAACAGCTGGGCTGGGAGAGTTACACTAACATGAGCACAGCCAATGGAAAATGACACCTGTTTTTCAAGGGGGCATACATTCTACAAATGATCAGTGCTTATTAAAATGAAATTAAGTAACATAGGCATTATTATTTAGGGTAAAATAGATTGTAGCTTCTTGTTCAAGTCTGAGGTTGTTCACTAACACTAATACTAAATACTAACACTTGTTCACTAATGTTCACTAACACTGCATTAATTTAATCAAGAACACAGTAAAATATTTTAAAATATTATTGCAATTGAACACAAAAGGGTGATGACCTGGCCCCATGGTTCGACACGCATGTGTCACGGTCTTGTCATTGTTCCCTTACAGGTCCCTTTATGTATCTTCCAGGTCCTTCACGCTCCCGTCTGTCTAATCACTTACCTAAAGTCTTGTCAGCTGTTCCCTATTTGCCTCATGTGTATTTATACCCTCCTGTGTTCCCTTGTCTTTGTCGGATGTTAACTAACGTTTTGTGAAGTGTTGTGTGTGGATGTATCTCTTTCCGTGTTCCAAGCTATTCCTAGTTCTCCACCAAGAGAGTGCCGTTTATGTTTTCGTTTAATTAATAAAGTCTTTTCAGTTGGATCTCCATGTCTCCTCGTCTCTCCGCATCGCACACCGAATCACACCGTTCTGTGACAGCATGTGATTCACAGATTAATTTACATAGTTAACCCAAACTTGTTGTCATCATTTACTTACCCTCATGTTGTTCCAAACCTGAATGAGTTTATTTATTTTTTATTGAACACAAAATAAGATATTTTAAAGAATGTTGGTAACCAGACAGTTGATGGTAGCCATTGACTCCCATAGTATGTTTTTTTTTCCTACTATGGAAGTCAGTGACCACCGTCAACCATTTGTTCTCGAACATTCTTTAGAATATCTTGTAATAAAGCGTGCTTCACTTTGAAATATATTTATTTAATTGAACATAAAATTTGTCCTGCCAAATTGTTGCTAGTTGGAGTGAGTGTGTTGCACGCCACTGCTGAAATACACCTGCGGTTTGGCGAGTGTCACTGTATGTTCATAGAGTATATATACAGTACATGCATATGGACAGGTCTATTTGTACTCTGTTTGAGCTGTGCATATTACTGTAAAATGGGTCATGTTCACAGGCTTGTTTGTATTACATTGGGTAATAGTGTGTTCCTGTGGCTTGTTGTGGAGACTCGTTCACACAAATGAACATAGTTCCATTTAAAATTAAATAACACTGCATGCAAAACTTTTACTGGTGCTCCAAAGCAGTTATTCATTATAATCATCTGTGCAGCAAATGTCAATCAAAGTCAAAATGCTGTGCCTGTGTTGAAGAGGAACAATGTAAACAAATAAAGCAAGGGATTCTTTTCTAAGTCAAGGGATTTATTTCTAAGTCCAACTACAATCTCAGCCAAGACCCATAAGTAGCACAGCAGAAGTATTTGTGAGAAAGCAGAAAACTGGGGAGGGTTTTTAAGTTTAAATCAGTGTCTTTTGTGTCTCTAGACAGGAGGAATGGGGGAGGCTGTGTGAGAAAAGTTTGTTTTGTGCCTTAGTTCCCCCCCTTTTTTTTCTTTTTTTTTAATTAAAACGCAACAACTTAAAGTCAACATGAAAGCTTATATTTCTGCTTGCTTTATGCATGTTCCTCCTCTTAATGTGCATGATTCGTCAGTCTGCAGTGTTTTACAATAAAAAATGGTCTCCTTAAACTTAAAATGTACTTCCTCCAACTCTGAAACCACTTCCAATTTTGACTGATGTCACAATGCTCTTACCTTTCAATCCCTCCCCTTGAACAAACTCCATTTCAATATATTGCTTTGTAACTATAACTCAGTATACTACATTTTAGTGCTCAATTATCAATTGGAAATTACACAATTCAATTTGCCTAATTTAACTGTATCCTGTATAATTTAAGTCTTATTTACTAATATATTAAAAGTGTTCCTTACTTATTTTGAGCTACATTTACTTAAGCCATTTAAGTTTTGTTAACTTAATCGTATTTGTGATCTGAATGTATTTCCATAGAGAAGTGTGGCACAAATAAATTAAGCACTCTTTAAAAGCAACTTATATATTACTTCTCTTCCTGTCAGGGTTCTATCACATTTGACCTAGTCATTTCTTGGTTTTGTGGCAGAGCTCTGACACTCTTGTACTGTCTTGTCTTTTGTGTGAGCGTGTGGTTTTGAGCTTGTTCGAGCTGTGCACTTTCCTGTCCACGTGTCTGTCTTGTGTGCGGGGCGTGGTGTTCGATCCCGGTCTAGTCCTGATCGGTTTCGGTTATCTGTTTGGGTATTCAGACACTCATGCTCCAAGATGTTTGTGCTCTGATGTTTGATGATGTCAGAAGATGTTTGTCTTCTGTTCTGAGCGCATGAGATGATGAGATTCATGTTTACATCGGCCGCATGCTTTCATGACTTGTCTTGTGCTGTGTAGCGAGCAGCTTGTGTTTTCACGGGCTGCCTGCTTTCTTGCCGTTTTGTTTTGCGTGAAAACGTGACTTATGAGTGTCTCATTGGCTGCATGTTCATGTCATGTTTTTTTCTGAGCACACGGCTGAACTCACGTGTGTTTCTTGTGCCATGTGATCTGCTGTCATTGTGTAACCCCGCCTGTCTTGTATCCTCGTTATTGGTTTGATTTGCCCCACCTGTCCTCCCTCATTACCTGCCCTGTTTGTTCCTTATTTGTTCTCCCTGTGTTGTCGTCGTCTCTTGTTGCTTGTTGCTGTCGTTTGTCACTCGTGTCAAGTCATGTCAAGTCCAGTTCAGTTCAGTCAAGTCAGTTGAGTTATGTTATAATTTTCCCCTTAGGGCAGTTTTTGTTTCTATTTTATTTTTATTTTTAGGATTAATAAAAGCCCTTCTCTCCTTGCGTTTGAGTCCTTACCTCATCCTTTACCCAAAACCTGACAATTCCTTTGAAACCACAAATAGCTGGTGGTTAGCTGTCAAATTTCTATTTTTTTTAAAGAGAATTCTGTTCCATTGAATTAATACATTCAAAATAATGTACACCTAGGGTGGTAATGTGTGCTCTTTACTAATAGCAAAACTGTAAGTTTATCTGCTTCTAGAACAGTATCCTTATTACCTCACTAGTGAGAAATTTCATGTAGCTTTTATGTTGCTAAGCCATATTACTGATGAAATCGTCCAAGCAGCACTGACAACACATTTCTGTGCGAGTGTGTGTCCATACTTTGTTTGAGTGGGAGTGAAATTTAGCTTTATTCAGTAAAATGTATTTTAACAATAAAACAATGGTGTGAATACATTGTTTTATGGAGTACTCTCGGTGTAGGCAGTAAATGACGCAGCAAATATCTCTAGAGTGTTGATTTCACCTTCATGAGATAAGATCCCAGGCCCAGGGCGGTTTAGCCATGTACAAAGGCATTGCAGAAGAATAAATGATGTGGTGCATAGCTACACCCACACAAGGTTTTATGTATTTTTTACTGTAAAAAGTCAGTGACTCTTGTTCAGTGTGGATTATAAGCATTCAATCAGAGAGCAGATACTGCAGACAGATAAATGATTGTGTTTAAATGATGCTTAGTATATTTCAAACAATCACGAAACACGGTTAGCCATGTAAGCAGTCTTTCCATCCAGGAGTTAAAGATTCTTCTCAGTGGATGCTCTTCTCCATGAGTTATAGTCCAATATTAAAGTAGTCAAATGTATTGGACCATAGGTTCCTGCAGATCTCAATCATAACTCAGTCTCCCTCTGAACATGTGATTATAAATGGTCCAGACAAAAGAAAACATTTTGGCTCCTTTTGATAAGGAGTAATTGTAGGAAATGGAATTTGTTACCCAGTTTTTCTGAGCAATCAGATTTTCTGTTGCCAGTGCTCCTGATTGCTTAATCTAAATAAACTGAAAAGCATAAAGTTGAGCCAACGGGCCAGACCATAATGCAACATTCCAGAGTCAAGACATATATTAGGCCATATGTTGTAAAATGTACTTGTTTATGTAACTTGTTGGCTAATAGATGGATGTTTAAGAGCATGGGTGTGATCACCATTACACTGAAATGTGACACTATGTTTAATTTATGTAGTACAGTATTATATGTAATTGGTGCAATTTTACTGAGTAGTGTCATTTGGGTGGCCGCATATATATTTTTTTAAAGTGATGATTCATTGTGATTGTTGCAATTGAGAGGAAAAGAAGCTACACACAAAAAACATTTGGTGCTAAGAACGTGTTTAGTCCAACATGGTTTTTCAGTGGTTCTTCAATGTTTCTTTTGCAGTTCTTTGCAGTGGTTGAGATGCTATATACCTCCACTGCCTTACAATGAACCTGTAAAGAACCCACTTTATAGTTCTTTAAAGTTTCTCTAACTCTCTCCTAGTCTCTTAGTTTAGCTGGGTAAATTATTCAAAAACTTTTTGCCTCCAAGGCCCCCCTATAGTGTGGAGGTCAGGTGTAAGTTGTAAGTGTGCAAGCTGCAAAAGAAAATGCTATTTAAAACCATAAGATGGTTATTTTACAAAGTAGCTCTATAGCACATTTAAATATAGGTGCTATATAGCACATAAAGTGTTTCCCCTATGATTACAAGCCAATGATTACAAAACACTTTTAGTGCTAGTTACCACCTTTTTTGTTTAGAGAGTATTGTGATGTCTCATTAAACTTGATGAAACCAGTAAATAATGACCTCTTTATTTCTTGTGGCTTTTAAAGGAGCTTGTAGCTTGTAGCAATTTTGTTTAGATTTTATGTTTACTGGCAAAAATCCTCCATTAATGGAGTTCATGGACTGTGCTGTTCGTGCTGTTCGAGTATCTAAAGTGCCGGTAGTAGTTTTCAAATGATTGAATTGTTTATTATTTTAGGCTGAACTGGAGTAATTTGATTTTACCAACAAAATTTGGGTGATCAGAAACACAAACAGCCCAGTTAGAAGAATTAAAAACATTAGATATGAGTGGCGAGTGAAGATTGATCCGAACAATTTTAGCACACAGTTTTAGTGTGGCGTGAATTGTAGAACTTGCAATTCTGACTTTGCAAAGAGGCTGTTCTTGAAGTATGAGGCAGGTATCTCGTTTGTGACAACAAATCCACAATTTTGCACATTGCAGTTTCTTATTAAACGTACAAAAAGGGACATTTTCAAAATGTCATAGTTATAGTAGTGGACAAATATGGCCTTTTTAGGATAGGGTAGATTAATGAAGTATTTATGACTGTTAACATGTAGACCTCAGAGGAAAATAAGTAATAAAAAATAGCTAGAATAACAAAATTTTAGAATAAAAGACCTTAAATGAACATGCAGTTAAACAAATTACAGTAATCCCTCGCTACTTCGCGGTTCAAGTTTCGCGGCCTTAGTGCATCGCGGATTTAAAAAAAATATTTATAGATTTTTTTTTTCCAAAAATATCACAATATTGGCAGCCGTATTGCGGAAAGCAGCGTTGTTTTATCGTGATGCGCGAGAGAAACGGTTTCCCAGAATGCCAGACAAAGAGAGAAACTCGCCAATGAAGCTTTGTACACACCCACGTGATTGGTTCCCGGCGCGAGATCGACGAATGAGAGCACGAGTGGATGTATCCTGTGAGCTGATTGGCTAATCCTAATTCGCGGATTTTCACCTATCGCGCGGGGGGGAGGGGGTGGTGGTGATAAACGAGGGATCACTGTATTTTATTTTAAAGAAGGACATTAAACAATAGTGAATTGTTTATAGCTGTAGCAGTAATTATTGAAAGCCATTTCCTTAAAATCTCAGATCCATTGTTGACATGCAGCTTGTATATTGACCTATGTGACATCCAGCATTTTTGTGGAGAGCTCTTTTAAGAGGTATACAACAGATCAGTGGTTCTGTTCTGCTTTTCTGCGGTCTCATGATGTTTAGTGTCATCTGTTCCCTTTAAACAAGAATAGAGATTGCTATGCAAAAGCAAACACAAAAAACATGCCATCACTGCGGTGATCGCCCTCCCACATGGCCGACAGCCCGTCATTTTAGAGATTGAGGGTTTGACTCTGGAATCAAATAAATGATGTGCTATGACACGTCGCCTTGAGCTGAGCCTAAGTATATGAGCCACAGCTGGAGATGGGCTGTATTTTAAGTGTCAGACAGGAATTGCCTTTAAAAATCAAACCACTTAGGGCACTAACGCAAGCCAGAGCATCAAAATGCTCCTCGTCCACTCGATTTAAACTTGTTTATTTTGCCAGCTCTGATACAGCAAATGCTGTGGCTTTAATTCTGGGAAGAGAGGTGCTTAACCTTACAATTTACCATGAGCATGTGTCTAAAATCAGCTCAATAGGCACTCAAGACAAACAAGCACAGCGACAATGTACATAGTATGAGATGATTTTATTGAGGTCTTCCTCGTTCCATCAAACACTTGCTGGGCGTATCAGCCGCAAAAAGAATTTCTTTGTCTAAGGGAAAACTGAAAGTCCTTTACAAAACACCATCAATTACCTTTATTTGCTTTCATTGTTTGTCATGGAAGAAGGAAGTGGGATTTGTTGTGTTTTTTTATACATCAGAAAGAAATCCCCTCTCTGCTGCAGTGTCAGTACAAAGATCTGTCTTTGTACTGATTTCTTCAATCAAATTAAAATTGCTGATAATTTTTGAGCAAATTTTGTGACACTTTAGTTGGTGACTGTCGTGTGATGGCCTGTATAACCGAGTCATTGTCAAACCCAGGTTTCATTACTCTGAGGAAGTGTGAGCAGTTCTAGCGTTTACAGGGATGTAACATGCTCGTTCTCACCGTTTGCAGTGTTTAATGGGCTTGGGGCCAAACTATATCCAACGGAAACTCGGCCCGTGTTAGACTAGACTCAGCTGACTCCATATTCCCATGGCCCCTCCAGAGAAGGGCATCGAAGTCAATCTCTGAAAACACACTGCAAAGAAAATATTTGAATTCAGAAAATACATGATAATATTAAAGAGATAGTTCTGAAATTTGAATTATTTTATCTTTCATTCACTGTCATGTCATTCCAATCCTGTATGACTTGACTGCAGAGCACAAAAGAGGATATTTTGATTTTTAGTTCTGTGTTATAACGTTACAATGCATGTCAATGGTGTACAGTGTTTTTTGGACCCCATTAACTTTCTTTGTATGGACAACAAGTTTAATGTATGAACATTTTAAAGTTGCATTTAAAGGGGTGAAATTGACAAAGGAAATGGAATAGAAAAAGCAACTTTAAGAGAACAATAGATTTTTGTTTGTTGGTGTTTGGATAGTCGGCTGTTCTTTGTGGGTGAGAAACCAAAGCGACTTGTGAATTCTTATCAACATGAAGTTGATGCTAGGTGAAGCCACAAGCGGTTATGGAAATGTTACATTAAAAGTATGTGTGTTAGAACCACATTTTATGAACAATTTCCTACAAATAGTAATGCCATCAAGTAGTAGATACTTTAAAACTGTGGATCAACTTTGATATGTCATTATCTTCATAAAGATGAAAATATTGAGTACATATTGAACACTCGCTTGTTATGTCGAGTGAGCTTGTTTATTTGTTTGACATCTTTGCAAGGGATTTTATCTTTCATACAGGAGTTCTTCTCAGGAGTTATTTATGCACCCAGAGATGGATAGATGTTATCTGCCTCTGAGGAGGCAGACAAGAATGTTCATATAAATCCAGGCCTTCTACGCTATGACTTCCTATTGTGCTTAGCATGCCTCGAAGCCTGAAGTCTTACTCTCATGGTAATTGCAGAGATGTTACTACCATTGACTTAGTAATAATTGACAGACAGTGAAATATTCTTCATTATAGCAGCAGCAACATGGATGCAGATGTATATCTGCTGCAGACATAAGGTGTTACGCTTTTGTGCTGGTGTGCGATGCGGAGAATCACTAGTAACGTGGGATGCAATGAAGATTTCTTTATTTTCAAAAAGTAAAATAAAGGACTTTAAGATACAAATTAAAGCAGTGCTCTTGTGCAAAACTGGGAGCATGCTAAGCACTCGGAACAGGGAACATCCACACACGGCGATACACATCCACATTACAGTGACAATATCCGACAAAGACAAGGGAAACACGAGAGGGTTTTATACAAGATGAGATAGGTAACAGCTGACAAGACTAACAAGATAAGTGATTAACACGACAGGTGATACAAGGACACAGAAAGATACACGGATAGGACCCGGAAGTGGAACACGACGAGACTGTGACATATGGAGAGGATTGTTTCATATTTTATATGCAAAAGGGTTGTTGACAATTGGCATATCAGTTGTTGTTTTAGCATCAAGGATTCAATTTAAAATCTGCATTTCTTTTGTTTCACCATGTTTAATCCGTTAACTGTTTTGCCATTTAATAATAATAACAATAATAATAATTTTATAAATATATATATATATATATATACTTTCCGTACCCACTGTATGTATGTATGTGCATATATATATATATATATATATATATATATATATATGTATGCACATACATACATACAGTGGGTACGGAAAGTATTCAGACCTCCTTCAATTATTCAAGTTCAGTTTATTTATAGAGCACATTTAAAACTGGCCAAAGACCAACCAAAGTGCTGTACAACAGGTTGAAGAAAATTGTAAATAAAGTATAAAAGAAACAATAAAATAAGAAATAAAAATAAAAATAGAAAATAAATAGAAAAAAAACTGAACAAAACTGGCAAAGAGATATAGTCATCATACACACATCTACATACCCACATATATATATATATATATATATATACACACACACACATACACGTTCACAAATAACTGCACATACATAAATACCTCAAATAACTACATATTATACACCAATACACCAAATATTCACTCTTTGTTATATTGCAGCCATTTGCTAAAATCATTTAAGTTCTTTTTTTTCCTCATTAGTGTACACACAGCACCCCATATTGACAGAAAAAGCACAGAATTGTTGACATTTTTGCAGATTTATTAAAAAAGAAAAACTGAAATATCACATGGTCCTAAGTATTCAAACCCTTTGCTGTGACACTCAGGTGCTGTCCAATATGTGTGTGTGTGTGTGTGTAAAATCACATTATTGAGGTCATATAAATATGTATAATTGTCACGATCCTGTATTGTCATTGTTCCCTTCCAGGTCCCTTTATGTATCTTTCAGGTCCTTCACGCTCCCGTCTGTGTCCAATCACTCCCTAAAGTCTTGTCAGCTGTCCTTAATCCCGTGTTTGTCCTTAAATACCTTCCTATGCTCCTTTGTGTTTGTCAGTTGTGAACATTTCTGCGCTTTGCCATGTTCCGTGGTCCCGTCGAGTGTGGATGGTTCTCCTTCCGAGGTTTGTATGGTTAAGTGCCGTTTATGTTGTATGTGTAAAGTGTTTTTGGTTTTGAATAAACTGTGATTTGTTTGGGACTTGTATTTGAGTCTGTTTCCGAATCGCACTCGCACCCCATGAACAATAATATTTATGAAAAAATTAGAAACATGTCCATATAACATCGTAGTATCACTGCTTGAAATTTCATGTCAATCTGTAAATGAATGTTATTCAGATCATTGTGCAAGCTAAAGCAAATGATGATCTGCCTTAGTCATGGCAATGAGTAATCCAGTGTTACTGAAACATTCACAGCAAAATGTAATTATTTGATGGCATTAATTCTTCTCTATCCTTTGTCCGAACAGTGTCGGGAAACACTGCTTGTGGAGAAAGACAGATATTGCCTAGTGTTGCATCACAAAACTGAATTGGGCCTAAAGCCAGGGCAAAACAAACAACCATTCCACAGTAAGAGAAAAGTTAGCGTCACTACCATAGAGGCTATAAGAGAAACATCAGCCTGGGTTGAGTAGTTTTATAGGTAATTGTGCTAGTTTAGAAACTAGAGAAGTTTATATTTAACCAGTGAGGTACAAGAGGTACATTATAGCTAAAGAGTGTTTACAGCTGAGTGCATGCCCTGCAACACCTTTATCTCTGAATATATTCCCAGAAGCAAAGCATCATGTGCCTTGTTTCTTTTATTATAAATATATAATACAGTCCCTGACATGTAAATACACCTAGTGTTATGGTTAATAGTTCATGTATCTCTGCTAGGTGAGTGGATGTTGCTCCTCATAGCTGTCTGTTTGTCTTGTACCAGAACTTTCAGTTTTTAAGATGCTGAGTATTATTTATAAGATATTATAATTGCTCAGAGATCTAACCTCTCATCCTCATTTCATTGTTGCATAAATGTCATTTGATCTCTGATATTTTAAGTATGATGACTACATATTTCAATGAACAGGAGAGTGACTGTAAGTAAGTTAACCAACAACCAGCACTCACTCATTTGTCCTTTATATACCACAAAACAAAGACAAATAGCATATTTTTGTTGGACTGAATGGAATATGGTTGTTTGTTTGTTTTTTGCATGACCCACGCTTTATAGCCTTAAGTGGAGATATTAATGGGTCGTATTAATCTATGCTTTCGGTTTCATTTCCTTTTTTGAGCTCTTGATCAGTAAGATTAGTTCTGCTGTAAGGCAGTGTGGTTCATGAGAGGAGAAAAACAAAGTATGGCCCTCTGAGTCAGGACCAGGACGTCCAGTTTTCTATTGACCCCTGAGGATGTGTGGGTGGAGTGACAAAGCCTCGCCATTCACCCCACACTGACTCTCTCCACAACCCATGACGTATCCTTGACCTTAACCTGGTGCTAACTAGCTTCACACAGACACAAAGGGCTAAATAATATGGATGTTGTCAACAATTAGCCAATAGAGCGTTTTACATAATGAGAAAATTGCTGTTTTATGTGTTAGGAAACCTACTTGGTTTAATCTGTGTAATATACAGCAATCACACTCAAGGTTAGTGAAGCGCAGCTTGCGGCTTTGACAGGCGTAAATGTTTCACCTTTGTGTTATCAGCTGTTGGTAATTTTCAACTGATTGAAAACTGCTTCATTTGAGTTGCCAAAATGCAAATAATCAAGCATGTATATTTCATTTTACTGTGACTAAATTTGTAATCAGCATGAGAGCTATTCACTTGAAATCAAGGTTCAGTAGGTTATGCTTTATTTATTACTCAAGCTAACTATTTTGTGTTTGTGTGTGCAGTGCTGGAGCAGCTGTTGGAGCAGCTGCAGAGGTTCCTGAAGATCCTGGATGGAGAGAAGCTGAGTGGAAATGCCACAGTACAGAAGAGCCTCCTGACTGAGTTGCTGCAATCGTACAAGTCTTCCAATGGTACATAATAATAACATAATGTCTAGACTAACCATCTAACTTTAGGCCAAATCTTTTTCAAACTGTGACCTGCAAACCATTGGTGGTCCAAGAAGGATTCTAAGTGGTCTTAGAGTTTATTGGACCAATAATTATAAATATTTAAATCTTGATTGGACATAATGATTTTGTCTGCTGTTGGCAATCAGTTGGCGATTTCCCACTGATTTTAGGCGTCTGCCACTTCTTTTATCGTTAAATCAGGTTTTTCACCTGAAAAAGCCAGTTATGTCCCTTTACTGTTGTAAATAATAAAGTAGTTAAAGGCCTCACAAAAATTACAGCATAGGCTTGGGTAGCACAATTGTTCTCATGGGAATCGTTTATAACTTGTGTGGTGTTTAGAAAATCTGCTCTGTTCTGTCTTATTAAGGAGCCCGTAATTTTGGTCCATCCATTTGCTTCTTTCTTTACACAAGCATGGCTGTAGGTTTTTCATGTTCTGGTCTCGGGCTTCTGCACTTCCTCCCCTGGCTTCAAGCTGTATCATTTTCCAAGGCTGTTTTTATCCTCTAGGGACACTCACTTCCTTTTAGTAGCAGCTTATAAATAGCTTTCATTTCCATCCTCCAAATCCCAATCTGTTTTCACTGTACCATCGAAACATATTTTTGGAGGGGAACTAAAACCCTGTGATGAAGCACAAACATATCAAAGGTTTTTTTTACCTGTGGACTACCACATCACATACCATAATTTAGTTCTTCTGAATTGTGAATATCTGAAGAAAAAAAAAAGTTTGTTGTTGCCAAGCAAGCTGTAAATCCATCTCCCACAGGCTGGGACTAAATCAGCACTTTTATTATGATAGAATATGACCTCTCTATGTCTCCCACTGGCCTGCCTTTGATGTGTACAAAAGGAGGGGCCCTGGAGATGCCTTTGGACCCTTACACAAGAGAAGTGTGAGACAAAACTCTCACTGTTCTTCTCCATAATAGAAATCTATTACATTTTCAATAAAATAAGCGAGGGATGAAAGCGTCCAGAGTATGAAAAAGCATTACGAGAAGGAGGGGGAGGAGAAGTCAAAGAAGTCCTAGAAGTTCCAGGCAAGGTTACGTGATTGAAGCAGAGAGTATATTTACTCCAGCAAGTTTACATACAGTGGCCCAAAAAATATTTGGACATTTAGGCCACACATTTAATTTGTATAAATAAGCAAAGTTCCTCAAGTTCACACAGGTGTCCTAGGAGAGTAACCACCAGTGTAGATCATCCACCTTAACTATAAACACGGTTCACTAATGTTTGACTTAAAATGTCCAAATTATTTACTGTTTTTTCTTCAATTCGAATAGTATATGTATCGTTCATTATTTAAAACATAAACATAAACTTCTTTAATGTGAAATGTTTTACTTGATATCTCTGTATGTGCTATCTTTATTTAAAATGAATGGCCATTAGTTTGATATTTTGCTGAGATGGTCGAAATATTGGTTTGACTGGTGATATCAGCCATTGATAGAGGGTTTTATTATAACTATTGAATATTAGTTGATTTTGGATGTTTAACTGTACATGCTCATTTCTCCATCATTGTCATCATCCAGTCCTCACAAATTCTGTCATTTACTCCCCCTCATTTTGTTCCAAACCTGTATGAATTTTTTTCTTCTGCTGAATACAAAAGAGGATATTGTTAAGCAGGATGAAGTGGATGGTGAAAACATGGAACGCAGGGATCAAATCTCTATTTATTAAACAAAAATGAAAAACTCAGAATAACTAGGAAAACACGGAGAACTAGGAAGCATACACACTTTGAATGCAATGACATAGGAACGTTAACAATCGACAAAGACAAGGGAGAACATGAGGGTTTAAATACACAGGATAATGGGACACACTTGACATGTCTAACAACGGTGAGTGGCTGACGTGACATCTTACAGAACAAGGATCACACAGGAGGAAACAGGAAGTGATGAGACACGACATGACTGTGACAGATATTTTGAAGGATGTCTGTAATTTAATAACACTGCTAAATATAGTTTTTAGCAAATCTCAAAATATATATAATTTTTCTTCATGCAACACATTATAATGTTGTGAATTTAATTTTATTAATTTAGACAAAATGTTGTAGAACTTTGATACCAACCATTTATTGGCTATTGGTCAGAACATGAAAATAATAATAGGCTTATCCATATAAGCCAGTGACAGTTAAGTCGCATTTTATGGGTAAATTACAATAGAATTAGTTACAACAATAATTAGTTCCTATTTTTAGTATTTGTATGAATATTGTATTTGTATTACTATCTCATACTAGCATATTGTCACTTATGTTTAGTGGTGGAGTTATTTTTTTAAATTAAAATTCATGTTTAATCACATCATATGAATTTGTATGAAATTCCAACTTTAAAAAAAAATTGTGTTCTTGTGAGATTGGGTCAAGTGTCCAAAAAAAATCATAGTTCAAATTGATAATGCAGATTCCATTCTTTAATCATTGTTTCTTTTCAGGAGGAGATGAAGAATACATCTACATGAACAAGGTCATCCTCACAGGTCAAAACCAAGACAGAACAGACAGAGGTGAGGCTCTAATCTTTAATTAATCATAATTAACTAACAAAACTTTTGCAGGTGTGAGGATGAAGTGGCAAATATGTCTCTCTCATATCACAGTTTATCTTGCTGTTTGTCAGCGGTGCTGTGAATGTGACATTTTTAGGGGTGTTTGTGTGGCTGAAGTGTTAAGCCCCCTTCCCCCCACCCCTCACCATTTCCTGTCTGTTTCTCAGTAACTCCTGTCCTCCTTTCGCTCTTTCTGCCAGACCCCCATCTGAGGCCAAGCTGCTTTGTTTAGATTTCACTAAAGAATGAGAGTAACAATAAAACCAGACTTAACATTCACATTGCAGACGTCTACGCCAAAAAGATACATGCATGACTAAACTCTGATTGTGTTCTTTAATCAGATTCGCAAACAGCCCCATTTTAATAATGAACATTTGAAAAAGGCTTATCGGGGGACAACTCTTTGAGTGTCAGTAGCGAGGGACTTTTTAAAAATGTAATGTCATTTCCTGTTCATATCTCATATCACAACCTTGTGCTATCGGATAAACCAATAATAAAAATGATCTGCAGTGAGTGACTAATGTGAAATCATATAAGCTCACGTAGACCAATAGGGAAATGTAAGTGAGAATAGAATTGTATTGAATTTCAGTAAAAGGCAGCACTCAATGGTATCCTGACACCTTGGTGACTCTTAGCCCTTGCTGTGCGGCTTTTCTATTTGCCTTGTGTTCCTACAGCAACCCAGATGTTGAAGGAATGTCTGATGGGAAGCCACTGAATATGGCCATCAGCTCGAAGAGACTGCCGCAGGCTATGCAGTGTTACCCGAACAGCCAAAAAATAACATTGTTACGTTATGTTGCTTGCATGCACGGTTTTTGAATGCTTCTTTTTGCACATGATGAACCCTTTGAAAAGTCTGTGATCTATTAATTAACAACCAGTGTTGTTGAAATCCATTTGCTTGTCAGACCACAGACCAGAGGCCAATGGAGAACCAGGAAAGCATATAACTGTGAAGAACCCACCAGAACCACCTCCACCCAGACCAGTGAGTGACCCTCAGCATCATTTCAACATCATTAAAACAACAGCATATGCAAACAACCAACAAAGTTTAACTTCACCTAATGAGATGTTAGTACGACAAATTCTTCATACAGTGATCCCTCATTTATTGCGGTTAATGTGGACCGGAACCCCCCGCGATAGGTGAAAATCTGCAAAGTAGGATCAGCCAATCAGCTCACGTGATACTTCCACTCGTGCTCTCATTCGGTGATCTTGCGCCGGGAACCAATCACGTGTCTTGTCTGAGTGCCGTGGGTGTGTACAAAGCCTCTGAGAGAGTTTCTCTCTTTGTCTGGCATCCTGGGAAACTGTTTCTCTCGCATCACGATGAAGCAACGCTGTTTTCCGCAATACAGCTGCCGATATGACGGTATTTTTGGAAAAAAAAATCGATAAATATTTTTGAAAAATCTGCGATGCACTAAGGCTGCGAAACTTGAACCGCAAAGTGGCTTAATATTAAATACACTAAATATTTTTTTTCTGTTTAGCTACAGTTGCAGTCAGTTTGGTTGAAAGGAACCATTGCAGAGGAAATAAATATATGCTGTGAAGTTCTGTATCTTGAATATTATCAAAGTATCAAACATTTTGCTGTAGACTGCATATAACGTCTTATATCACACAGCCCTATCTCTTTTTCAATCACACTAACTACTACAATGCAAGACACTGTGGTCCTTTATTATCTGTCCTTTATTATCTGCTGTCTACTTTCATTTTGGCCTTTTTACGTGCCACATATCTGTTATGTATCTGTGTCCCACGCTCAAAAATGTTTTTTATGTATAAGCCACACACAAGACAAATAACTAGTGCTGCAGGTCGATAATGCATTTTCTGCATGTAATCACTTTAAAAAATAGCATTCTTTTTTTATGAAAGAAATACAAGTAAATACCCTGGAGTCTTCGTGTTGAAATACTTTGTAGCTCCTGTATCAATGCTAGGCTGCTGTGGGAGTTTGCAGCCAGTCAGACATACAGACAGACAGGAGGATGGAGAGCATTAAAGCTCTCCACTGAGAAGACTTTGAACTTCAGACCCATCTGCAGGGTGCTGGGGCTGATTAACAGCAGCTGCACAAGCGATCGGGGAGCTGTTTATAGAGGTTGGAGAACCGCCGTTAGAGCATGGACACGTGTGCATATGTGTGGGAATGAAACACGGTAGATGTTCACACCTATTTATTGTGTTTCTCTCATTTCCCATAGACAATATGCATAGAGACAGTTTATAATATTAGCCCCTGGTTTCAAAGACAAGCCTTGAGCCTATTCCTAGACTCAAGTGCATGTGTGACATTGTTTTCTTAATTGAACTAAAGTCTAATCCTGGCTTAAACTAAGCCCTGTCAGTGAAACCAGGCCTAGGTAGATGAATTTATGCATTTTATCAATTGATAGGGAAAGTATACCCAAACATTTATATTCTGTAATCACACAGAACTTACTCTTGTGTTGTTCTAAACCTGGCTTTGTTTCTTCTGTGGAACCAAAAAAGAGAAATATTTAAAATGTACTTGCTACACATCTGCTACAAATATCTTAACTTGTGCTCAATAGAAAAAAATCAGGTTTAAAACAACATAAGGGTAAGTAAATAGTGACATGATTTTCACATTTGATTTTACTATTCCTTTAATTACAATTGCTAAGCTGGATGATTAGTCTCTACCGAATCGTCCACACACTCCACATTGGCATTCATCTCCAACGCTTCCTCTGCATCACGTTCCTGCTGCGTATCTGTGTTCTTGGGCAGTCTGAGTAAGCAGGTCCAAAGTGAGCCACTTTTGGGGAAACCCGTCATCTGTCTGCGAGGCTTCCATTTGTCACCACAAATTACATATTCCAGGGTCAAATTGCGGTTGACGGTGAACGCAGAGTTCCCCCTCACCACAGCCGTGAAGAGGGCACCCCTGCTATTGACGTAGTGTCCTGGCATGGCCGTCCATTGACCCGTAGTGATATTGTAGCAGTCCATGAGGCAACGCAGGAAGTCATCACATGGGCCATTTCTCATGACATACAGATTGTCGCTATGAGCCACCATGCAGTGTCCATAACTCTGAGGCTTGACCATAGTGGTGACCAGCGTCCATTCGTCATTTTTAGGCGTGTATTCATAAATGTCCGTTATGTCTGGAGGCTTCCAGAAACACACAAATATCCTACGCCTGGCAACAGCACTAGCCGGCGCTGCCACAGAACGAGGTGCGTTCTTACAAAATGTCCATGCGCCTGTAGAAACATCACATGCTTCTACCGAGGACATAATCTTTTGGTTGAATTCTCCTCCGATGGCATACAAGTGTCCATCATGACCCACCAGTGTATAGTTATATCTGGACTGTTGAGGACCATCAAACACACTCCATGTGTTGGTTTCTGTGTCATAACAGAAGCTTAAGTCCACAGTTTCCTTCTTAACCCCCCGTACTCCTCCAACGATATACAATCGGTTCCCAACGACTGCCACCCCAGCCATGGAGGTGCTTGAGTCTGTTGGCAGATCAGTCAGATATTTCCAAGTACCTGGTTCCTCGTCGAGGTAAAACACCGTCCTGTAGCAGTCCTGCAGCATCTTCATGGATGGGGAATGAGTCCCTAGAGCGACAAACGATGTTGGTGAAAGCGATTCCACGTAGCAGATCAACTCCTCTGGAAGTGACTTGATCACGTCTTGCAGGTCAAGGTAAGCATCACGGATGAACACTGCAGCACTCTGAAACAACCTCCACAAGCCATGCACTGCTGCCGTGTGGTACAAAAGAGTGCAGTTGTCGGTATCAAGAAGGTCTATCAAGTGCTGGACTAGAACGTCCACTTGGAGGAAAGCTGCACACTCTGCTGCCTCCACAATCTCATCTGGGTCTTGTATAGCAGGGCGCTCACCCCTGCAAACCGCCATGGCTATGAGGAAACCCCTCGCTTTCAGGCCTCCCTGCAGGTGGATCTCGTTCAGCTGGCTGTCCTTCATCCCAGAGCGGAAAAGAGCACGGAAATACTCACAGTTTTGCCCCAGGACGGCCCGGTCTATGGTGAAAATGCTCTCTTCTACCCGTATTCTCAGAACTCCAGTGGGCTCTTCTCCTGATTCTTCATTTCCGCCCCTGCTCTGACTCAATCTGCAGGGAGGCCACATAACACCTCTATCCTGCCTGTCCGTACCCAGATTACTATGTACACGAACCATAAAGTTAGACTACATCCAAGTTAGCTTGTTTCTGTTTAGGTTTGACGTGTAAACACAAGTGTTCACATGCTGCAGTCTCACAGCTACTTGCCACACTAAAAATAGCGACACACTAAAATAGCAAAGAGGCCGCAGACTTCAAAATAACAGTGGAAAAATATCAGCACTAGTACTGAAAATACTTTTGTAACAATAAAATGCTGAATTAAATCCATTTAAATTCATTTGATTTGATTAAACAATTGAATTAAATAATTATACTGTCATTTTTTCCACAATAGTGATTGATTTGATCAGTTTTACCAGTGTTTTCACCATGAAGCCTTTCGGTCATTGACTCAAATACAGAAACCCAGAAATGAAGTGATGACAGTACAGACAGACAGCTCAGAAAGACACTTCTGTTTTTAAATAAAGCTAAAGAGATTTTTTCCTTTAGTACCCCTCTCTACCTCAGTGTTTTGGGCCTGGTGAGTTACGTTTTTTTCTTCATTGAATTTTTGGCATGGGAACGGGGGATTTTCCATGTTCTGGGAGTTCTTTTGGTCTCTTGCCCACTTACATTTTTTCACTTTTCGTCCCAAAGTCTGGTGCTTTATCATTATTTATGGCTTAGACTTTAAATGTTTCCTATATAGACTATATTTGTTTTGTTTTTTTTCTTTTAAAGGAGAAGATGGTGTGATTTGTGGATTAGAATATGAGCCTGGGGTGGAGTTCAGTCTCAAGATACATTACTGAGACTTTAGGATTTTTCTTTTGCTCACTGATTTTTACACCCACTTAGCAGCGTATAAACAGATCTCACTGTTGTCATGGTTATTCTGGGACGTGGACATGATCTTGATCCTCGCCAGTGGTCGAAGGAGATATGAAACTGAGTTTGACGCTACCCTGAAATACCTTCGTTTTCTTTTCAGTCATTGTCAGAGGCATTGAGAATACTTTTTTCTGTTTCAAATATATTCCGTTCAGTGTTCTTATTTTCCCACCAAAAGCCTAACATTTTTCATTGGTCCCTCTTGAATGTGTCTTGTACTCTTGTTCTGCATCACTTATCGCAGATGAGCCGCTAGCAAGCTTTTGCATTCAACTTCCTGTGTCCTTGACATCCAGTTGTTTAGATATATGCCTTGTTATAACTTAGCCTGCCTGTTCGCCTCACTTCTGCTTTTGAGAAGCACAGGCACGTCAAGTCAAGCAGGAGGTTTCAATCAAACCACTTAGTATCAGTAAAATGCAAGCGAGAGGAGATTTTCCCAGCCGCTTGTCTGTAACCAATCGTCATCATTCAACTTTATGGTTCACAAGCTATCGCTAACCCTCATCAGCCCTGTGTGTCTATTAGTGTGTTTTTTGTGTGACGAGGGGCTGTCATTGCATTGTGGGTATCAGTAGGGGAATTTAGTAATCTTATGAACCAGCTGACTTGGGAAACCTCATAGTTAGCTCCACACCCTTTAAAAACCATTACTCCTGCAGGCAAACATGTGTGGAATTCCTTTTGTAGCTGAGCAGGGCTGAGGTCAGGAAGAGAGATCAGTTTCGAGGAAGAATCCCCCTTCGGTCAGTAAGAAAAGACCACATGAAAGACAGGTGCAGAAACGACCAGGCAGGCTCATCTCTTGGGAGTCCTTCTATTTGAGTTATTACATGAGAGTGTATTAGATACTTTCAGCTTAGATGGAGTGTGTGCGTGTGTGGGATTTGCACATTGTGGGTTAATTAACCCTGCTGAAAAGATAGATTTGCATGCTGGAACAGGCTGGTTTATGATGGTTTTTGGTGGTCTAGCTACTGGACTAGCATAGTTGTGCAGATAACCAGCAAACTTAAGGAAGCTATTTAACCAGCATGGTGTGGTGAAGCTTGCTGACCAAAGATATTTTGCTTGCTATTCCTTTCTGAAATTGCCTGAATTTCTTAATACACATTCCTGGTTATTACTGCTTATTGTGAAGAAATCATATCAATGTAGGTTTAAGGGTCCTCTGATTGATCCGGCAATGATCATTATCAGCCAAGAATTGTTTTATATAGTTTGATCGATGGCCTTTGTAAAGATCTGAAGAGCCGATCAAATGACGCAAAACTTGCGAGACAATTTGAGTGTATAGAGACTTTCAGCATAGATGCAGTCTGTGCATGTGTGTGTGGGTATAATTCAGGACATTAGCATCCAACATAACAGCATTTTTGATAGGGAATACATAAAAATGGCATTATGATTTGATGAAATAATGAGAGTGTTGAAATAATAAAACATATTTTCTCTTTTCTCTCATTCTTTTTCTCTCAGTGCAACATAGGGAGGGAGCCTTTTCCTCTTCCACCAGCTCCTGCTCCAGCATCTTTGCCTGAAAGTTACTATGAAGATCCACAACCCTATGACCCTATAAGCATCAATGGTACGTCTCTAATTGGGTCCAAAGGTGACCTACATACAAATGATCTTCCACTGTTGATTCTTCAAAAATTATTTTTCCAAAGCCTGGGTTATTGATTTGTGACTTCTCATCATTGTTCTTGTTGCTCCTGTCCTATGAGAGTGAACCTGTGGTCATTGAGTGCACTGTTTTAACTCCGTCCCACTGTAGTCTAC
This sequence comes from Rhodeus uyekii, assembly GCA_037043235.1. Lineage (NCBI taxonomy): Eukaryota > Metazoa > Chordata > Actinopteri > Cypriniformes > Acheilognathidae > Rhodeus > Rhodeus uyekii. The sequence continues at coordinate 860,654 of JAWRVZ010000072.1, read as the reverse complement.
AGCTTTACTGTGATACAGAGAAGCCTGCAGGGAGGGAACACAGAAAACAGTGATGGTCTTTGTTCAGCAGTAACCAGTCCTCTGGCTCTGGGCACGCAGTGACGGAAGATTGACCGTGAGCCCAGGAAATGGGGCCAACAGTGATGGGGCATTTGGCTGGGGTTGCAGAGTTCAGCCCAGTGAGGGGACAATCATTTACAATATTCTGGGGCAAATGACGTCTCTTTTTTGGTCAAAGGATACAGAAGCATTAGCATGCAGCTGTGCTGTGTAGTATACCAAAATCTGAGATGTTTCGACACTTGTTTCGGCAGCTGATATCAAGCCAAACCTCATGGTTTAGAATGAGTAAAGCGAATTTCCAGTAGGATATATTTTGACAGTGATGAAGCCCTAAAATAATACAAGCATTAAAACCACAAGACGCAAATATTTAGTGCAGCCCAAGATATCGATATTGAATTTACGCCAGTCTAACAAACATTTCTCATGCATCAAATGCACTTAAAACATATGATTCTTCCTGTTTCTTTCATGTGACATGTAAGCCACATAATGTTTCACTATCTGCAGCTTCTCACCTGATTTTTTTCTCTCTTCCTCCCTTATTGCATTTCCCCTTTTATTGTCCTCCTTTGTTTCTGTAGATTTTGGTTGCTTTGCCATCATCACAGGGGTCAAGAAACGTTTAGAAGCTTCAAACAGTGTGGTCTATGCTGTGATCACTCGGGGTATCTATCTCTGATTCTCTCATTGTGCATCAGGAGAGAAAAGCAAAGAAACGGCTCTAACTTTATTTTTCTATGGTGAAGCGCACCATTCCAGCATTTTCTGGGAAAACTTCATTACTTAATGTGTCCAAGCTTCAGGCTACTGACTTTGCATGCACTTGCTGGCTTAAGAGCATGCCGCACATATTCATAATGTACTTTCACTTCTTATAGCCTCTCCCTGTCTATATATATATACTCAGTAACTCAGTAATATATATATATAACAGTAACTATGTTTGTTACTCCAACTCGTGTGTAAATCAGGAATCTAGTTTTACCAGATAGTTATACTTTGTTTTAATATATCAATCCAGTTCTGTCATGAAAACTCGCTGAGAGATTGATATGGTAATAGAGATTGGCTTGGTAATAGATATGGTATTGTTAATGTATTTGGCAGAGCAAGTACTGAGACTTGCTACTGCCAACACATTCACAGATATTGCTGTGAGCATGTAAGATGCTCACAAGTACCTGAATTAACCCTGTAGCAGATTTATACAGGTGGAGCTGGGGAAGAGGGAGGGTTTCTAAAAGTGTGCTTTAGCTAACAGGAACACTACTGGTATTTGTTTGAATGTTTAGGTGCAGCTTATTGACCTCTGAAGCAACAGCAAACAATCAGCTGTGCTATGTAGATATAAAATGATGATTGCTACAAAATGAATTAAAGACCTATCAGCCATGTAGTTTCATGCCAGAACTAGGTATCTCTAAAAATGTCATCATTCACTAACCCTCTATTCATTCCTTTTTTTTTTCTACGGAAGAAAATCACTCTGGATTGTAACAGCAGAACGTTCATTTTCTGAGTTAACTTTTTTTTTACAATTCAGATTTTGCAGGGGAGCATTTTACTTCTTTTTTCCCAGTGCACTGGTAGTAATGAGAATGAACAGTCAGATCATCCCTAGCCTCCACTTTTTATCTTATTGACTCACACTTTTCTCACTTTTTGCATTTACAGAAGATACAGAGCCAGTCAGCAGTTCATACGAGTCCTATGATGAGGAAGAAGTGACGAAGGGTAAGTGCACAGCACAGCACCAGTGGCCGTCTCCTGAGGCATCCATCGAGCTAATGAAGGATGCGCGAATCTGTGCCTTTCTCTGGAGGAAAAAGTGGCTCGGGCAATGGGCTAAACAGCTGTGTGTCATTCGTGAACATCGTCTCCTGGTAGGTGACATCATTGCTTATGTCAGTGACACTTACAGTATTTCCCACCCATAGCTGATCTATGATAGGAATGTTTACACAAATCCCAGTGTTTGAAATCAAGTCTTTACATCTGTTACAAATACTAGTTCTAATTTACTTAACTGCATGCTTTTAACTTTCTTAAATGTCCTTCAAACCGAGCATTTATAGTCAACATTAAGTAAAAATATATCATATTTATTTTCTTAATGTACAATTCTGGTCTACCTGTTCATGATTTATTGTTGCACATTATTCCAAAGGATTTTCTTTTGTCTTTAATCAAAATGTAACTTGCACCACCCTTGAAATGACATTCCTAATTCCTTTATCCAACAGTCATGGAATTGTTCATGTTTCAGTCAATTTTCAGTGAATATAAACCAAGTTCCACCCCATTTTGACTTCAAAAATGCAAAATGGGTCATGAACATTACATTTGTGCATCTGGCAGACACTAATCCTCCCCAGTGGCTGGACTTACATTGGATTCAATGTGTACACTTTATCAGTTTTCTTGGGATTTGAACCAATGACCTTGGCATTGCTAGCACCATGCTATTTACCACTAGTGGAATATCCACAATTTTAATACAGCTCTATTACGAATGAAATATCCTTTTTTAAATTGGCAGTATAAACCCCCAAAATTAACCAGTTTTTTTCTGTATGCTACTGTATTCAGTGCTATAAAAGCTCAAAGGATCAGACTCCACTGCTGGATATCAGTCTGCTGGGTTGCAGTGTTGTCTACAAAGAGAAGCAAACGAAAAGGAAAGAACACAAGCTGAAAATAACCCCACTGGGTGGAGAGGCCATTGTCCTGGGACTGCAGAGCAAAGAGCAGGCTGAACAATGGCTGAAGGTGAGGGGCAATAGTCTGGTCCATATGGATGAATAATTAAATCTGCGTTTGTTACAGCCTAGTTCCATCTTCAGGTTATTCAGGAAATTAGTCCGAAAAATATTGTGGGATCTGATGTAACTGACTCTCCAACACTCATCTGTACTAAGGTATGACGGATTGGGGTTTATTGCCTGATTGAATTAAGTATTAAGCTCTCCAAATTTGGGAAATTTTTCATAAACATAGTCTCTATGTCAGGTTAATCTATAAAGTTCTACGTTTTCTGCCAGGGTGAGCAGAGCGAGAGATACTCAGTGGCATCTGAGAGTGGCAGCAGTACTGACAGTCATGCAGAGAACCTGGAAAACAAAGATGGTGAGAGTTGACTGTCTCAGCACTTCTTTTAAAGCTAGTTTTAGATGTACACTGGAAGTGACTTGAAGTTGTCTAAACTAGTAGTTTTGAAGATGTACATCTCCTCAACATTGGACCATTCAGCTAATGAATTACAGCGTCAATAAAACTTGTTAATAACTTTTTTACCACTTTATTCATACACTGGTATACAATATAAAAGCATAAATATATCTTAAAATGTATAATCAAAAATAGCAATGAGGCATCCATCAACAGTTGTGACATGTCAATATGCACTTTCAGAGTAAAAACATAATTGATAATGGTTTACGTTACCGTTCAAAAGTTTGGGGTCAATATAATTTTTTTCTGACAGTAAAAAGTAACAGTAAAGACATTATGAATTATGTTCTAAAAGAATTGTTATTTTGAACTTCCTAACAAAGATTCCTGAAAAAAAATTATCAGTTTCCACAGAAATGATAAAGAACTGTTTTCAATAGTAATAATAATAAGAAATGTTATTTGAGCACCAAATCAGCATATTATAAAAATGATTTCTAAAGGATCATGTGACAATGAAGACTGGAGTAATGATGCTAAAAATGCAGCTTTGTCATCACAGGAATACATGACATTTAAAAATATATATTTCAAATAAATCAGATTGAAAAATGTATTTGATAAATGCAGCCTTGGTGAGCACAAGAAACCTTTTTCATAAGCATTTTACAACTCCAAACTTTTGAACAATATGCATTGAACATCACTCAGATTATAATATATAAAATATTGAATATGTACCTTTTAATTCTCATTTAAACGTAGTTAAGAAGAAATACGGCAAGTTTAGTAACCTCATGAACATTGGTAAAAAGAAGACTTCCTCTTTGGAAAGTCCAGAGAAGACTGTGGACATGTCAGGTAACCAATCATCACAATTTTTAGTTAACCAGCTTTTAAACTCCGTCACAATCTACTATTTTCATCACCTTCTCTTTGTTCCAGGCTACCTTAACGTCCTGGTGAACACCCATTGGAGAAGCCGGTGGTGCTCAGTGAAGGACAGGCAGCTGTGGATCTACAATGACAAAAGCAAGAACAAAGTGGCCCAGCAGCCACTGTCTCTCGAGGGATGCATGGTACTGCCAGACCCCAGCCCTGAGCACCTGTACTCATTCCGCATCCAAATGGATGGAGAGGAGCTCGCAATTCTAGAAGTGAGTAGAGCGCAATGAAGTTTGCTGATACTAATTAATAAAGTTCTGCACTGCAAGACTTTTGACTGTGCAGCTGTCCACCCACTTAGACAGGAAGAGATTATCTGACTGACTTTTAAAGCATCCAACCACAGTTCTATGTGCAGTTTAGAGATCTGAAAGAGATGTTACCACAATAATAGACTGTGGAACAAAATAAAGTCTATAATAGCACAGCAAAATCTCATAAAAGTATGGCACAGCATACATAAACAGTGATATAAAGATACATTTTGTGGATGTCCGTCCATCCAACAATAATAAACAATAATTATTTCACAGACATTCATCAGAATATACAGTTCTGCTTGTAAATACTAACTTGCTAGCTACTAAGTTTCTTAAATCTGGATCTGTGCTCTTATTTACCCTGTACCTTTTAAGTAGCTTGTGAATGTCCATATTTTTGCAATACTCGTTCAGCAAATGAACTGTTGGCGATCTGTGCTGTACAGAACAAATATTTGTTCCAGTTAGAGCTGGACTAGGACGCTGCAGTAAACCGGAAGTTCCAAGGTCACAGATTAGTAATTCTTTACACTCTCGTGATGAACCACTGTTTTCCAGTCTCACTTTCTGATGCCCTCATGTATTATTGAGGTTGAAGTGCTGTAGTTTTCTCTTCATAAAAATAACACTTCTCAGGGCTTTTTGATGCCAGAATGTAGGTTTTATTCTTCCAAACATAACCGAGCCGCTCTGCACTTCAGTTCTCGTCACAGGAGGATCCCCCTTTATAAACTCTATGTTTTAGGCATGTTCTAGGTATGTCATGTGACTGTTCTTCTATCTATACATTGTAATTTGGCCTAACACACTAAGAGCCGTGATCGACGTGGGCTACGTGTTTCAGTCTTCTGAAAACACTTGTGTCAGCTATTTCACAGCTGAATGTCACTACATACAGATACAAATAATGGTGTATAATCATACAGTTGAATTACATTAAATTATTTATTATTCAAGCAATAAAAACTGCAAAAGTATTTTGGCATCAGTTCATCAGCCTGAATGAAATTTCTGAGATTTGTGTAACTTCCCTCTCTTCATTTAGTTTTTTCTCCCAGCTTTGCCAGATTCACAGCTAGTGTTTATTTACTGCACAAATAATGTATGCTTCCAAGTTATATACACTACTGTTCAAAAGTTCGGGGTCGGAAAAATTTGAAAGAGGACTTATTTGCATTTATTTGACAAAATGCATTTATTTGACAAAATGTACAGTAAAAACGGATCAATCTTTTCAGGATTTTTTTTTTATAAATAGACATTTCAAAAGAACAGCATTTATTTTATTTGAGATTATTAGAAATTCTTGAGTTGTTTTTCACCAGTTTTAAGTAAGATGCTTCTCGGTAAACAAAGACAGAGGGGACAAAATGATTGCACTGGAGAGTGAGGATTCAATATAAACTAAAACATGACTGCCATCTTCAGGCCAGAATAAAGTCAACAGCAAACTGACTTCCTATTTGCAAATTGTTTTGAATATCTCAACAGAGTATTGATGATTAAATACCCTCCTTTTTTCTTCCAGGCGAAATCCTCTGCCGATATGGGCCATTGGCTCGGGCTCATACTGTCACAAACTGGCACCAAAACGGAGCCGGAAGATCTTACCTACGACTATGTGAACTCAGAGAGAATATCTAGTATTGTCAACGCTGCCAAGACATCCATGTAGTAAGTTACTTCCTGAACATCAGTCATTATTAAAACTTAACACAATATTAAAAGAGTAGTTCACACAGAAATAAATGTTTTGTCAACAGTTACTCGTCCTCATGTCATTCTAAATCTGCATGGTTTTCTTCCATGAGGCACAAAAGGAGAACATTTTAACTATATCCTATGGGCTGAGGCTGTGAACCTCCAAATTGACCCATGTGACTTGTGAACTATGCTTTATGCTTTTGTGGACATTTTGGAGCCTGATTTGTGTGTATTTGTCAGTTTAATGCAGAGGAGGTACTCAGAGCCCAACACATACACAGACAGCCCTCCGTCAGACCCTCATACCTGTGATGACATATACGATGATGTGGCATCCACAGAGAATGAACAGGAGGTGGGCGAGACACCCTTGCGATGCTTTTGTCGTAAATCTATTCTACACTTAAATCTATTCCCATTTTATTCCAGCTGTGTTTATTCTGAGTCATAAACTGAGGAAAGTCAAAGATTCACTTAGCCAGAAATAATACGAGTGACAGGAAGTCATTGCTGTGACAGTGTTGTGTTTTTGTAACCCTGCAGGTCATCCAACTTCAATAATGTTTCTCTGATACTGTTCCTCTCTCCGGCTGTAGGAGGTTCAAGAAGTTCAGAATGGCAGCGAGGAGAGAACAGCAAGCGCCGGAGAGAATGGGAAGGAGAGAGTGTATCTGGATCTGATCCCGGTTCGCTCCTTCCTGCACACGAGCTCGGGCAGAGTGTCGCCCCAGATGTCCAACACCGTACAGACAGAGCTCAGTCCTTCAGCTGCTCCACAGGATGATAAGCTCCAGCCTCAAGAGGTGGAAATTAGAAAATCTTAAAGTCTATATGCGATGGAAATTCTATTTATGATCCTATTTATGTTCTAAATGCATGTTTATAGGTAGAATAGATAGATCTAGTAGTAAACTATTTCATCTATATTTATGTCTCTTTTGACCTCTTAATTTTAATCAAAATGTCATAACTGGATCTTCCAGTGAAAATGTCGGACTTTACTCTGATGACGTATACCAAACTTCACTAATCATTTAATCTGTAGTAGAGTTGAGCCGGATACTCGGCTGAAACGAGTATTCGGTACGGATAAAGCACTTTTGTAGAGTACGAGTAAAATACGAGTAATACGAGTCAATGTCTGTGCTTGGATTGAATAAAAGTCCTCATTGGGTAGCTGACTGTGTCTGTGTTCTGTGATAGGCTAGTCACAGCGCCCCTCCCCTACACATGCAGATTTGCTGCGTCCCGCTCTGCTCATTCACACACAGAGCACTGAGAAGAGAACAGCGCTCTTTCTGTCTCTTTCTCTCCCTCTATCACTCAGGTTCGCGGGTCTTTTCCGTTAACGTTTAGGGTTGCTTCAGGTTTGTTTTTTTCAGCTTCAGATTTGTAGTACTTACCAGTAGAGTGGAAATAAAAAAGAACCACAAAAAAACACACTGATCATAAACAAATTAAAAGTAAAAAATGACAGAGACAGCATCTGAAGCTCAATGCTGATGCTGTCATGTAAATGTTTTTTAATCAGCAATAAATAACAGTTTCTGATCAGCCCATATCAATTGTATGATCAAAAATAACATACCCGTTAAAGCCCCGCCCATTTTCAGACTTCCGTGTTAAATCTTGCCCACTTCCGGGTTATGCTCCGCCCAGTCCAAGTACAGATACCGATAATTCATATGGTTAAAAGATACAGATAATGCTGTACTCGCTCATCCCTAATCTGCATAAATCTCACCCCTGAAAGAACACATGCATCTGCTTACATCTCAAAATCAAATAAACAGCCAATGCTTGGAAACAAGTTTCTGTTCTTCATCAATAATCTGTTACACTCAGATGTACTTCACAATATAGAAGAAAAGATCTGACACTACTTCAGTTTCTTTGTGACTTTAGTTTTAAAATCATAGTTTAATTCGTAGTACCAAGTGGTACTAATGGTGAATATCTCAACAGAACGCATTTGAAATGGTGGTAACCATTTCAAATGCGTTATCAAGGGCACAGAAGCACAATGTTTGTCTCTTCTAAAACAGGCGGAATCTGAAGCTTCATTACCGAGCAGCACAGAGAACTTGGACCCTCCAGCTGTAGCCCTCAGAGTGGTCACAGACCCTTCTCCAGTCCCCAATCTGCACGTCCAGACTCAAAAAATCAGTTTCCTTAGTCAGGAAAACCAAAAGAGGGCCTCTCTGTCACCCCAAACTCAATCCCTACCCCAGACATCTACACAGACGCCCCAGAGTCCACCCACCTCCAGAGGAAGAGCCGCCAGCGCGGATAGACTCTTCGATAGGCTCAAGTTCTCTCCAGCAGGTGAGCGCCTTCAGCTCTAAAGCAGACCTACACAACTTTTATTTATTTATCCTGCTATGTTTTCCCAACCATGCTCTCTCAAGTGAGTATATGTGAATGTAGATCATGACTCCTACAAACTCATCACTTTAGCAAGCCCGGGGTCGGGTGAGGTGAAATTAGGGAAGAACAGGACGGAGGCCGACGTGCGGCTTTACACCGACGAGAGAGACCGGCTGGAGCGAGAGAGGGAGGAGGTTAAAAACACTCTGGCCACACTGAGGAAAGACAGACGAGAGATAAAAGAAGAGCTAAGCTCCTGCCAAGGTACTGCAGTGCCACCTATTGGTCATGATAGGAAACATCCGTGTGTTGAAGTGATGATTCACTAATGTTGTTCTAACTTTGGATTGTTTTTTACGCTGCTGCTGTCACCATGTGCTAATTTTATAAAACACTTGGTATACTGTCAGACTATAATGTCACTGCGCATGTAACATTTTAATAAATGATTTTTTGATTAGACCCCACTCAGCAGGCCTCTCTGGAGGCTCGTCTGAAGCAGATGGAGGAGACGTGTCGTGAGGCAGAGCATCGACGAGTGGAGGTGGAGCTTAGCTTGATGGAGGTGAAGGAGAATTTGAGAAAAGTGGAAGCTGGACCTTTTACACTGGGCACCACGGTAGATAGCAGTCTACTGGAAACTTTAACGGTTAGTGTCGTGATTCAGTTTTTGTCTGACTCTTTTCATGCACTTGTGTAGGTTAATGCAGCCTAGCATTCAAAAGTGTTTTATATATATTGTACTTTTCTTTTAATTTTATACAGGAAGGACACATTGCATTTATCAAAACGTTACATTGATTTCTATTCCATTTAAATTCTGTTCTTTTAAAATGTCTATTAATATTCAGCAGCACAACTGTCTTAAATATTGATAATAATATAAGTGTTTCCTGAGCACCAAATCCGCATATTGGAATGATTGAAGGATCATGTGACACTGAAGACTGGAGTAACAATACTGAAAATTCAGCTTTGCCATCAGAGGAATACATTGCAATTTAAGTTCTTTACTGTTACTGTTTTTACTGTATCTCTGATCAAATAATTGCAGCTTTGGTGAGCATATGAGACTTCTTTCAAAAGCATGAAAAGTCTTAACCTGTTGCAGAACCAAGTGAATTGCTAACCAAGACATAAGAGTAATAGGTGGTACAATTCAGCACAGTTAAGAATTCAATACCACTGTGTTATTTTCTGAGTGTACTGTATATTTGAACTACACAAGATGACTTGCATTATTTTGTTTGTAGCCCAAGATGGCACCTGTCAACAGTCCTGCTCCAAATACACCCCCCAACAATGGAGATTCACCCGTGAACTCTGCCACAGCGCTGAAGAACAGACCCCTGTCTGTCATGGCACCCCACAAAGGAAATGTTCTGCAGAAGGCCAAGGTCAGAGTCCACTTTGACATCCATATTTCTGAGAGCTTAGCCTTTTTATGATGATTTTATGAAAGTCATATTTATAATTTATAAAATATACATTAATTTCTCAGTCAAAGCAACACTACACAACAGAAAAGTACAAATTACCATGTATTTTGGACATGTAGCACCTTGGTAATTCCATTGCATTCTACATTAATGTACCATGTAAATTATAGTGTGTATATACATAAAAACGTACAAAAGGTTTGGGTTGGTAAAAGTTTGAAATGTTTTTGAAAGACAATTATTGCATTTATTTGCTCAAAAAAGTTAAGCTGCTTAATAGGATAATTTGATGAATAGAAAATTATTACAGCAAATCATAAAACTAACAGCTAACTAACAGCATTTAAAACGCCTATTTAATGCATTCTTGATGAATATTCTTTAATATATTATTACTGATCCTAAACTTTTGGATTGTAGTGTTTATATAAATGTATAAATGCATTTTTTACAATATGTTTGTTATTCTGTTACTGAGCTGATGTCATTCTCTCTCTCTGCAGGAATGGGAGAAAAAAAAGACAACCTAGTACATGGGAACAGTGAGCACAAATAGACTTTTTAGCCAAAGCTCAAAGGACTGCTAAGGCATATGATGCTTCAGGCAGGGAGGGAAAGGGGGTGTGTCCAATGACCTGCAGGCTCCGCCCCTCTGATACATCACCCTACACTCCTCCCTGCTTCTCTGCAATCAGTGGCTGAGATGGTACTGAGTACATGCAGGCAGCTGATCCAAGATATTTTCTATTCTCTACCAAATAACATCACTGGACAACAATAGATTTTAAATCTATTCACGTCATTTCATGTAAGATAAAGGAGAGGAAAGATTTAATTATTCTTCCAGTGGTGTGCACAGTATATGATGGATGTTGGAAAGCTTCAAGAACCACTATTTTTATACTGAAACATTTAAATTCAAGACCTTAAATCAGCCATTTGGTACATTGTAGCTTGGTTCATGTATGCTGGTAACCAAGATGTGAATATATATTACATATCTGTTCAATGTTTTTCGATTTGTTACTGTATGCTAGCTGAAACATGCACTTTTTATTCAAATAAAAGTTTGTACTGACAACAGAAACTGCTTTGAAATGACAGAAAACAGAACGGTCTTTTTTCCCCAGCAGGTGGAACCAAGGCAACACTAATAAACTAGAAAGTGTTTGAGTTAGACAAAGTTCTGGGAAAAAATTTAATAGCTTTACAACAGACGAATACATCACTGTAGCCGATAAAAAAATAAATATCGCCAAAAACATAAGCTTTCTAGGATTTTTCAATATGGCAGATCACAAGCAAAGACAGAAAACAAGTTCAAAAAGGATTTTAACCACTGAAAAATCAATACAAATGCCATCAAAACCCTTCAGTTGCTAGCCATAAACAGATTTTTTGATCAGTCACAATTGTCATGTCCAGAATATTTTGTTGTATGAATATCTGGACATGCAATTTATCAAAAGAAAGAACAGAACCTCTGCTTTAAAACAAAAACATTTAATTCTAATTTCATGCAACATTTGAATGTAAGTTTCTTTATCTTTTTTTAAAGGAACATTTTGTTAAAAAAAAATCATGTTTTTATCAAAGTCTACGATGTGAATAAGCAATGCTTTTATCTGGTTTCTGCTTCTCTTTTCCTGTTTTGATTCGAGAGTCTCTACTCTTTTAGAAGATATGTAATAGCGGCCCTACTGTATAACAGTAAAAACATGGATTGCCGGAAAATTCTGTAAATGGCACTGAAGAACATGAACATTCAGTCAATGGAAGTAGAGAGTTAGGACTGACTATGCATTTAAAAAAAAAATCCTAATTTAAGGCACTAAATGCATTTACAAAATTCATGAAATAGATACGCTGGAGTGTTGTCTGGACTGTGTTCACCATCAGAGTGAGTTTTAATCCATTGCTGAGCTCTGTGTGTGTTTTTCTCTTCATCTGTGCTGTGTTCGGGCCGCGTGTCTCCTGTGGTGCTCCCTGTAGCGCTGCAGCAGCTCTTTTTCACTCTTGTGCTGACGCCGCCTCAGGCCTGCAGGTTTAGGGAGATCTCCTCTAGATGGCTGCTCTCTGCCTCCTGAAAAACAAGTTCACAAAAACACATAAATCAAAACACCTAAATATACCCTGCCAGCCATCCGTTCTGAAAACCCTTAGAATTATGACCGATCCAGCAGGCACAGACAAAAATTAACAAAACATATTGAACAACACAAGCCGATGTGTGAAGCCGAAGCCGAAATAACCAAGATTTCCATTGCAAAATGATATCTTAATCACATTTTTCATAAGTATTCAAGCACCCTTACAAGGTAAATTGAATTTAGAAAAACATGTTAATATTTGTTTTCATGTTCTGCATCTTCATCATCTCGTCATCATCTGCAACTTCTCATCCTCATTCTTCAAGTTTATATATATATATATATATATATATATACACACATACATACATACATACATATATGGGAATATGTGCGTGTATAGGAAGAACAATATATAGGGAGTGTGTGTAAGTTTATACCGTGTGTGTGTGTGTGTGTGTGTGTGTGTGTGTGTGTGTGTGTGTGTGTGTGTGTGTGTGTGTGTGTGTGTGTGTGTGTGTGTGTATACACACAAACATATGGTATTAAACTTAAAAACAAAAAGGGAGGAGGAATTAGTTGAATTCAACAAGGATTAATTAAATGTATATTAAATGTAAAAAAAAAGTAAAATAAAATCTATTAAATGTTTTTAAATAGAATCATTACAAAAACAATGCATCATGGTTGAAAAACTGCAAATAAGGTAACTAAAAACTGGAAAATACCTATATTTTTCACTTCCCATACACGGGGGGAGGGGGGAGAATATCCATTACTTGAACAAAGACTAATTAGTAGTTACTAGTACTGACGTGTTTCACAGTGTGGACCCTTCCACCCACGGCATTCACAGCGGTAGCTGCTGTTGAGTAGCACACACACGCCATCATTCATACATGGGTTGGGACTGCATAGGTTGACAGGCTTCTTCACATCTGTAGAAAGCGAGCAGCAGTAGAATATAAATGCATCAGAGATTAAAAAAAAAATTAAAAAAAGTTTTTTTTAAAGGGGACCATTTGTGCTCTCACCTGCACACACTATCTGTACCAGCACATCTTCTGAGTATTTCAGGTCAACATATGAAGGTACAGAGATCATGTGATCCTCAGACCCGGCAATGCGCAAGAGAACCTCTTGCTGTACGTCCCCGACACCGATCACAAACACTGACACTCCGCTATCACGAATCTTCTGGGCGGGCACCACTGCATCCTCCGCACCAGTCCCATTAGTCAGCACCACCACGGCCTTGTTGACTCCAGGTCGTGCTCCCTTCCCCACAGTCAGGCTTTGGGAGAGCACATGGAGCAGGGCTGAACCTGTAGAGGCCTTCCCACCCAGAAAAGCAGCGTCTCCCACTGCCTTCAGCACAGCAGAGCCCGAGTCATACCTGTCCAGGTCAAAGACCGTGACGGGCCGCCTCCCATAAACCACCAGTCCCACCTGAGCCACATCTCGATTGACGTCGAACTGCACTGAGGTGCTCCGAACCAACTCTTGAAAGTGGACAAAATTGTCCTTGCCTACACCACTGGAGGCGTCCAGCACAAAAACAAGGTCCAGAGCTTGACCCAGACAGCCTGACAAAGACAAAAAGACATTGGTATAATAGCAACAACAAAAAAAGAAAGAAAGGCATAGTTCACTCAACAACAAAAAAACTTTTTAATTTTGGAACCTGCTTTAGATATTCATTGTTAAATTGTTGCATTTCAGAAAGATATTTATAGAGTATATACACAATGAGACACTCTGGCTAGCTTGTAGTTAAAGTCGGCATGAAACACAGGTCTCTATTGTGAATTGAGTGAATTGGGTTCTCTACTTCAACAAGAAAAAGTATTGGGTGGGATTGATTGATTGGTCGATCATTGTGGTTTGATATTGTAACACAAGGGATATGGTGATGAATTTTTTTTTGAGAAATTAGATAAATATTTGGATGCTTTTTCTTTCAAAATTTGTTCATGTCCCTGAGAAACTTTGTGTTCCTACAAGAAACGTTTTTCTCTCCAGAGAAACGTTTTCAACTCGCAAAACTTTAGCATTCCCTCGCAAAACTTTTGCCTTCACTCAAAATTTTTATTTTAAAACGCTTTGCGTTCCACTGAAGAAGAAAAAAAATGTTAAGATACAATGCTTTTGCATTCCCTCACAAAACCTTTGCTCGCAAACTTTGTTTCCCCGTGAAACGTTTTCACTAGCAAAACCATTGCATTCCTTCTCAAAACTTTTGCCTTGGCTCACAATTATCATTATTAAATTTCACAAAAGTATTGCATTTTCCAAGAAACTCTCACAAACCTATTGCTTTCACTCACAAAACCATTCCCAAGAAATGTTGTATTTGTGCAGCTCAAGCTGGTCAATATCAGACATTACTGATTTTTATTGAACTATAATAAATTATATTCTTTCTAGATTTTATTTTTTTTAAAGGATGTGTATTGTTACTGTAGGGGTTGTCTTTGTATCAGCAATATGTTTTGATGAAGAAATAATGACTGACTCCAAAGTGAACAGAAAAAAGATCTGTGAAATATTCTTTGAGATAACATCACACAATTTTTGGGTGAGTTTAGAGTGGTGACCATAAAGAATAGTTGAGATCTCTACCCTGGTTGTCGACACTGCAAATTTTGGCTCTTAGTTCTGGAATCTTAGCGCTCAATCTGTCCGGTGACTGGTATGTGATGGTGCGCTGGGGGTTTCCTGTTATGTTGTTTATTTCAGCCCTCATCCCTTCTGGCGCTACACCAATTATGAAGATCTCCCTGTCCCGTGCGTACTTCGCTGGCTCCACCACAGGGTCCGCCGAGGGCGTCCCTGTGAGCAGCACTACCACTCGCGGCAGGTCATCCTGAATGTCGGCAAACACGGGTGTGTTCTGGAAGCCATTCCTTGTGATGTAGCGAAGGGCATTTCCAGCATTGGCCTGCCCACCACGATACTGCAGACGCTCAATAGCCTGGATCAGCTTTGCGGGGTCTCTGTGCTCCCCGATTTTGGCCTCAATCTTCACATCACTGCCATACTGGGCCAACCCCATCTTTACAGGGGCGTCAGAGCTCAGTACAGCCTGCATGAAGCGCTTCAGGAAGGACTTGAAGCGCAAGAAACCCTCCAGAGTAAGAGCAGAGGAGCCCTCGACCAGGAAGAGAATATCCACAGAGCAGTCGAAACTCAGAATGGGAGCTGGAAAAAGAGGATAGGGTCAGTAAAGTGTCGCTTTGATTGACGTACACTTGGATTACATTCTCAGATGTAAAGAACATACTTAACATATCACTTCTGCATTATCTTGTGTTTATGCTTAAGTTTAAGCTCATGTGAGACATGGTTTAAGGAGGAGAGGGTGTTGAGCCTCTACTCTACCCATTAACATCCAAAAATGCATTTATGAAGAGCATAAACAAACAAAAAGATCCATCTTAAGTGAGGTCATCTGATCTAACCCCTGCCTGTAATGTCATTCACACTGACTGACAGCAGGAGGTAATGCGTGTCAACATGTTCTCATTGGCCGGAGGATTCTATGTCAGTGTTACAATGGAACTCAGGGAGACTGATGACAGCTTCGTTGAAATTCATTTAGGAAACTATAACAACCCTGTTAAGAAAATCCATGTGTATCTGTGTGGTCAGATCTAATTCTACACACATTCTAGACTAATTTCTTATTTTTTGCTAATGTTTATGGGGACTGCTGTACCATTGTTTAATTATGGCACTATTATTATTATATTTATTTATTATATAAATAGTAACAACCCAACAACAACATATTTGTTGTTTTAATATTTTGTAAAACAATAATAACACTATTAATAAAATAATATTTTATTACATTCTTCTCATTACTTTATTAGTAATCGTTTAGTCACTGCTTTTGTTGTTTATGTTGATGCTTTGACAATAAATTTGATATATTGCTATATTGTATGCATTTCATTAATGTCAACAATTATTTTTAAGGCGGCATAAGGTAACACATTTGCAATAAGGCATTTGGATAGACATCTGTTGATTGAATAGACCGATTGAAACACCAGGTGTAAGCGGGAATGTCTCCCTCGTCTACTTGTGATCCGATTGACCAAAATGCTTCCTAATACCAGGTGTAAACAGGGTGTAATTAGAGTGTCCCTTTCATCTGAAGGACGTAACGCCGCTGAGGCATATTTCAGTCAACCATGACCTAGCCCTGAAAGCTGACCCCCACTATAATCTGAAACCATTAAATGTTTGTGACAACTCCCACGCATAAAATCCAACCAAACCCACCAAAATAAAACACACACAGCTCACAGTAAATTTGAGCCCAGGACAGCTCGTTAGATGTGGAGGAGTGTGGGAAGAAAGGCACATAACTGAACTCACCACAACTGGGGTCACTGCCATAGCCTGTGGGACACTCGCAGCGGTATTTCTCCAGGCCCTCAGATATACACGTCCCCCCATTCTGACAGGGCTGAGAGTCACAGGGGTCTAAAGGGAGAGGGAATCATTTCTATTAATCAAATTCTGATGATTATGGAATTAAATAATAATCATTAAGTGTAATTAAGTATTAAGAAAGAGACTTACCTGCACAGATAGTTCTGTGACAGACAACAGGGTGCTGTCTGTAAACTTTGTTGTATCTGTAAAACAATGTGAATCCATTTTCACTGCACACATTTTGTCAGACGGATGATTTTCAGCATCTCATGGAATGAACATTGTGTTTTTTTGTGACTTCTCAAGACCTGTGCATTTTGTTGAATCCATGTCATTTACCTGTAATGAGGGCAGAGGGATGCGTACGGTGAATATCCCTTGGAACCTTTCCAGCACATGAAGTTTCCCTGCAGCTCTTTTACCGTCTCCAGGGTTTTCTGCACACACGGGTAAGACTCCACCTTACACCCTGCAGATATCACAGTGCAGGACACATCAATCGCTGTTCATAAACCTAAATGGCGCTGTTGATTGAGTCACAGGTGAGGAGTTCTTTACCTGAAGGAATGGCAGTGCAGACGGAGGAGGTGGTGAGGGTGGTGAGCAATCCATTAACAGCATCACTGAAGTGCTCCGCGAAGAACACATGAGTCTCCGATGGGCTGCTCGCCAATTCTCTGAGCTCTTCCCACCTTACAAGCGAAAGGCAATTTTCTGTAAAGCTCTAAAAAAAAATACTCTCAAGCAGTAGAGCACGGAAAGCATGGTGCTTTCAACGCCAAGGTCATGGGTTCGATTCCCAGGGAAAGCAAAAACTGGTTAAAATGGTAATATGTAACTTGAATGCAACGTAAGTCGCTTTGGATAAAAGCATCTGCCAAATGCATAAATGCAAATATAAACCAAAATCCAAACCTACATGGCCTACTGTGTGGAAAAAGTGCTTGCCCCCTAAACCTTTTGACTGGTTGGACCACCCTTCGCAGCAACAACTGCAATCAAGCATTTGCGATAACTTGCATTGAGTATTTAACAGTGCTGTGGAGGAATTCTGGCCTACTCATCTTTGCAGAATTGTTGTAATGCAGCAACATTGGAGGGTTTTCAAGCATGAACTGCCTTTTTAAGGTCATGCCATAGCATCTAAATAGAATTCAGGTCAGGACTTTAACTAGGGCAATCCAAAGTCAAAGTTCATTTTGTTTTTCTTTAGCTATTCAGAGGTGGAATTCATGGTGTGCTGTGGATCATTGTCTTTTTACAGAACCCAAGTTCACTTCAACTTGAGGTCACGAACAGATGGCAGGACATTCTCCTTCAGGATTTTTTGGTAGACAGCAGAATTCATATTTCCATTTTTCAAAGCAAGTCCTCCAGGTCGTGAAGCAGCAAAACAGCCTCAGATCATCACACTACCACCACCACTGTAGGTATTATGTTCTTTTTCTGAAATACGATTACTTTTACTCCATATGTAAAGGGGCACTCACCTTCCAAAAAGTTCAATGTTTGTCTCGTCAGTCTACACAGTATTTTCCAAAAGTCTTGGGGAAACCAGGAAGGGGGTAAAGTCTTTTACACACCACTGTACTTTTTTTATGTTGCTGACCTCAAACCTTTGAACAGTAGTTTGGGTCGCACTGTCAATTCCATATTTATATTACAGAACATATGGTGCAGTAAAATTCTGCATTTTGAGCTGGCATAGCATGAGGTGCTGCAAGAGCTCTAAAGGGTTTAATTCATCCAAATGTCACAGTAATCCATCCAAACATAACTGATAGACTCTCAGCTGTTAGAAATGTCCTGTAAGGTGAGTTCATCCACTGAGATTCTCTCTTCCTCCTGCACCTGTTGCTGAAGCTGCCATAAAGCCTCAAAGTAAACAGAGAACAGGAATTACACTCTCTGCAGCCTAACCAACTGTAACAACACACATTCAGTCTGTCAGCAGCCTTTTAGTGTGCAAAAACACACCTGTTAGTGTAGCACTACTGTGTCTGAGAGCTGACAGCACGCACAGAAAAAATATATACATTATATACACACACACTATATATATATATATATATATATATATATATATATATATATATTCATTTATGCATTTGGCAGACGCTTTTATTTACATTACATTAAATAAATTGCATTAAAGAAACATTGAATCAGGTCATTTATATAAATATATATATATATATATATATATTTTTTTTTAGACCAGCTGTGTTTTTGTGACATTACTTTCATGAAAAGTCAGCATATTTTTGCCCAAAAAAATCCATAATAAATCTGGAGCGTTTAGTTATTCACACTATATTTTAATGTTGATTCTGATTAGAGTAATTCACGTTTTTGTTTTACTTTGTGTTGTTTTATTGTTTTGTTTTTTAATCAGCATCAAATGAAGAGGCATATAAAGATATATAAATAAAGATAAATATATAAAGCCTTTTACAATTGCTACAATTAAATCATAATAAAAATAATAAATAAAAATTGCATAAAAGTAATAAATTAAGCACATTACACAATTATATGCATCATTATTTTTTCATGTCTCACGGAGGAGCTATGGGGGCATTAAAGGAAGAGCGGTGACAGTGGAGGACAAGAGAGGACCAGGCCTGACACATTTAAGTTATGTTTTGTTAATGTGCGTGCGACAGTTGTCTGTGAGGGGCTGCCGCTTTACTATCGTTTTGTGTTTATTTATATATTAAAGTGTGTTTAAAGTGCCAAAACCCAGGATGATGGAGGAACATGCTGTATTAAAGCCCTCACTGCTGAGATCGGGATCTGGTGCTGAGGAGGTCCGGGCAACACAAAGGAGGGGACATGTTCCTGTCAGGTTTTGTTGATGTGGGTAATTAGAGATGTGAAGGTTTTACTCCATGATTGAAGTCAGTGGAAATGTTGTGTGTTACCTTGGGTAACGGATCCCCACGGCAAACAGAGTGACTTCAGACAGCTTGAGCTCTGAGGCAGCCAGCTGCACTGCCCCCTGGGACTTTCCATCAGATAAGAGGATAACGACACGTGGCACTGTGGAATTGCGTCCGCCGGAAAACCCCTTCCTCAGAACAAACTTCAGGGCCAGACCTGTCTGTGTGCTTCCACCTCTGAGCGAGAGAAAGAAACAGATTAGCATGAAACATTTCATATTTAAGTCTTAAAATGGAGTTTAAAATAGCAAAATGAACAAATGTGACATGGTACTCCAGTCTTTATCACTGCGCTTTGTGGAGTGTCACACCTTCACTGTGGAGAACAGTAAATACGATACCCAGTCAACATCACACTGCACAATGAAGAGGACAGTCTGGCAGCGAGTTTCCCTTGACTGCTTCTGCTCTAATCTCATTAATTTAATTACAGCGGCCCCTCAGAAGTCTTAGGATAACACAGAAGCATTTAGATCCCTTCAGTCCACTGTGTCCTTAAAGAACCCCGAATGATGAAACCTAAACCAGTTAGAGCACTCTCAGGTTCACACAGACTGAAACTTAACATTTGAGTTGATTCAAACGCTGCTTGCCTTCTTTCCATTGTTGATACTGTACATTATCTGTTCTTCATAAATTAGCACTTGATAGATCAATTGGAGTTAATGGTTAACTGAAAACTGACAGCACATTGACAATTTAGTGTGCAAAATATAATTTAAAGGTTTTTATGGTGATAAGTTGCATGGACAATATAAATGATGTAAACTGAAAAAATATTTAAGATTATATACTTAGTGACCTATATACAGAAGGTTATACATATACATATAAGTGTCCTAATACACAAGGTTATATTCTTATTATTTTTTATTACATATTATTGTGGATTCATCATCAAAAGCATATATGCATACACATAATTACACACACACATGCATACATATACACACACACACGTGTGTGTGTGTATGTGTAATTATGTGTATGTATGCATATATACTTTTGATGGTGATTCCACAATAATATGTAATAAAAAATAATGACAATATTATTTCATTACAAAAATATATTATCAGTTTGTGGATATATATATATATATATATATATATATATATATATATATATATATATATATATATATATATATATATATATATATATATATATATACACACACACACACACACTTGTAAATCACCTAAACAGGTACATATAATTTGTAATATTTTTAATAGTGATTTTCATTACTATAATTCTTGTAATAGTTTTTGTTGTTTTTTTTATACCTGTTTTACTGCATAAAGTCAGTAAAACAAACTATTTAAATTACGGTACAATACAACAGTTCATTTAATAGTATTATAGATACAATTTCTACATTTTATATCATTATTATTTCACACTACAAAAATAAGAATGAGGTATTAAGAATAATATTTTTAATAACATTATTAAACTACGGTATAACAGCTGTACAACTACTGACAATACTCTTTTATGCAGTGCTGAAATACATGATCTCCTCTATCCTAAAGGGATATTGACTGAGTGTCAGTGGAGACACAGGCATGTGCACAGCTGGGCTTCTCTCCATCATCTTTGCTCGCAGTTGTTCAGCTAGACAGACAAGTGGTGATATGTTCATGGAGTGCGAATCTAAAACGGTAATTTCACAGCTTGTCGAGGGAGATATGGTATGTCCTGACTGGGCGATGAGGTTCAGGCCAGCTGCGTGATCAGAGTGTAATTCAGCTACTAGTCATTACAGAACCCTGCACACCCTTCACCACAAAAACCATTCATTTAACCTCATCAAGTTATCCATCACAAAACAGCTCACTCAGACACACATGCACACACATGCACACACATGTTGAGAGTGTAACGTAAACACAAGTCCCCATGTCTGTGTCAACAAAGTTTTAAAATGGGATACGTCTCATACGTCTCATCTCATAAATGAGATACGTCTCATCCTCCACAGGAAGTGCTTAGCCCTGACAGACACACAATAACACTAATCTGTACCTATAGTGGATTTTCTTCATCTTTTTCTTTAGCTCCTCCTTGGTCTTGTTGGAGTCTAGACTGATTTCCAGTTTGGGCGTGGAACCAAACTGAACCACGCCAACTTTCACCTGCCCAAAACAGAGAACATTAACATGAAGAGGAAACCAACATGATTATTCAACATTAAAAGAACGGTTCACCCAATAATTAAATTTGTCGTCATTGCCCTTATGTTATGGAAGCTTGTTTCCACAAGGGAATAAAAACAATTCAGTTTTTTTTTTTTTTTTTTATTCGTGCAATTGCAAATTTATATCCCACAATTTTGCCCTTTTTCCCTCAGAATTGTGAGTTTATATTGTTCACAATTCAGACTTTATAATTCTCAAATGTGAGAGATACATTTTTAGTGAAACAAAAAAACTAACTTTTAAAAGAGTTTAAATCTTGCAGTTCTGAGAAATATAAACGCCACAATTCTGACTTTTCTGCAAGTTTATATCCCACATTTATGACTTTTTTTCTCACAGAACTGAGAGATATAAACTTGCAGCTGTGAGGGAAAAAGTACAAATTGGTAGATAAAGAGTTGCTATTACGTTTTTATTTGTTCCATTATGGAAACAATTGTCGTTCCAATCCTGTATGATGCTATTTTTGGTAGCGATCAATGGCTGACTTATTCCATGTAAGATAAACCACATAAGCACCATAAAAATAGATTATATGACTTGTATGCTATATTCCTTCACATCTCCTTAAGTCAAATTATATATTTATGAGACAAAAATAGACCAACTATTCCCTATGTGATTCCTATTCAGTGATTCAGTCACATCTGGTTACTGCATAACAATAATGTCATTGCTTTATTTTTGAAATGTGCATTTTATGTTCTTTTTATGGCTTGAATATCCATGAACACAATACATGTTCATCATGTCAAGAGCTGTAGTGTAAAATTACAGCATAGTGAATTGAAACAACATCAGAGTGAGTAAATAATAAGTATTTATTATTTTTAGGGTGTTCTTTTCCTGTAATCGGACACTGATTTTATGCAATCTGACCTTGTCTGGGCTGACATCGAGAGCCTCACACAGCTTCAACATGTAGTGCCGAGATCGTTCGAATCCTCCTTTCCCAACGCTGTAGGAGCTGTCCATCAAAAAAAGAACATCCATCGCTGCAGAGCATTGCATCACTGAACACACACAGAAGAAAACACAAAGCTTACCATCTGGATTCCATCCTTAGCTTCTCACTAATGAATAAGTGCACAAAGTCAAGACATTAAAAAAAACAGCAGTGATGCAAAACAGAAACATTCACACGTCCACATAAACACTGGCCTGTATTTGACACATTTAAGGAGCTCAAAGGTCACCTGTGGCATGTTCTAGCAGAGATAAATACTTACAAACACATTACAGCAAGTTTGTGCTAGTCAACCAGCTAAATTATAATCCATGTAGCTGTCATGTTAGAACCCGCCGCTTGTCATAAACAAGGTGATTAGACGGAGACGGCATGCCGCTGTCTGCCACAGCACACAAACACATTAGCCTAGCTATACAAATGCACAAATAACATAGACTTGTTTATTTTTATGCTTCTTTTAGCTTCTTAGGGCAATTTTGGCCCCAATCTACATCTAAGTAAACACTCGCACAGGTTTAATGTGTCTATGTGGAGTCATTCTTTCAACATTTTAATATGAAATTAAACCCTCTCTTTACAAGTAAACACAGGTTTTGACTCCCATACACGTTTATATGGACACACATTTGCATTCCATCAGTGGTTCTTTATATAGACATGAATTCCTCTTGAGTTGTTCCTCTGCACTATAATGCTGCTTTGCAGATGTTTGAGGGGCATTACCTGATTTTCTTAATGAGAAAAAAAGAGCCAACACTCACTTTCTCCAGCAGCATTGATTTTCATAATGGTTTCATAATCCGTTTGCATCTCCTGCACAGAGAAAATGGACCAAACTATAAAGAAAGAGATATTGTAGTTAGTAGTTAATTTCACATTTCCATTTTAAATATAGAAATTATTTTTGAATCGAATTTTAAATTAATAAAACCTGTCAAGAATGGGTCATTTTTCACCCAAAAATTAAAAGAAAAAAGATAATAATAAAGGTAATTAAAAAAAAAACTAACCAACTTTTTGGGAATTGCTAAGCTAAAGCTATTTTAAAACGATTAAGCACCACCCCCCAAAAATTATAATACATATTACTACAAACATTCTTATTTAGTTACTTATTAGAAGCATACATTTTCAAAAAAAAAACTTTTTCAGCATGGGTCTGTGCAGTTGACATTGTGGAACAAAACTTCCAAGTATCATAAAGTTATGTTTACCACAGACCATATTTTACCCATCAATTGAAAAACACCATTATAAAACCCCATAGGAAAATGGAACCGGAGCCGAATTGGTCTACCTGATTCTGGTGTCATACCTGCACCACTCTATTCTATTGAAAATAACTACTATATAATGCAAAAATTCTCAGTGGTTATAAAAACATTTTCAGGTGAAATGGTGGTACTGACCCAGGTACAAGTCAACAACAGGTTACACAAATGAGTCATTTCAGCATGGCTCCTAGATAGCTGATCTGACCCCTGCCCCCAAGACACAGCCTCTGTATGGAACTCACTAAACATCCTTCAGAGGAGAATAATCGGCATTCCACCAACGCCCACTGGACGTGAAGAGAACGGCCAGATTATCCTGGCCCATGTTTCCCGCTCGAGTGAGCAGGGTTCAGAGCAACGTGCTCTCTCATGCATACAGTCGCTGATTGAGAGGCAGGGGCCATGTGAACAGCCCAGGGCAGTGAAGTCCTGTGTAACGCTCCTGTGGAGTGCACTAGAGAATCACACACTTTAATCATGTGCTTTTATCTCCTAACACTCATGACATCATGCAAAGGGCTGCTCTCAGCACCTCGCCATGGTAACAGATCTCAGCCTAAGAAACCTGCAGGACCCCCTGGATAGATGAGGGGCTGGGGGCTTCAGGGAACAATTATAAAGTCACAAAATGTTAATAGAATAGACTAATATGTGTATGTGATGCAATATGTATGTACGTATATGTACGTATGCAATATGTATATAATATGTGCATGCATGTATGTACAGTGGTGTGAAAAAGAGTTTGCCCCCTTCCTGGCTGGACACTCTCCTTCAGGATTTTTGGTAGACACCCCAACTCATGGTTCCATTTATCACATTCCAGGTCCTGAAGCAGCAAAACAGCCACAGACCATCACACTACCACCACCATATTTAATTCTTGGTATGACGTTCTTTTTCCAAAAATTAGGTGTTACTTTTAAACTAGACGTACTAGGATACACACCTTCCAAAAAGTTCAACTTTTGTCTTTTCAGTCCACAGAGTATTTTCCCAAAAGTCTTGGTGATCAAGATGTTTTCTGGCAAAAATGAGACAAGCCTTAATGTTGTTGTTTTTTTTTTTTTTGCTTAGCAGTGGTTTTTGTCTTGAACTCTGCCATTTTTGGTCTCTTTCTTATGGTAGAGTCATGAACACTGACCTTAACTGAGGCAAGTGAGGCCTGCAGTTCTTTGGATGTCACCACTCCATGTTTTCACCATTTGTGGATAATGGCTCTCACTGTGGTACGCTGAAGTCCAAAAGCTTTAGAAACCGCTTTACATCCTTTTCCAGAATGATAGATATCAATTACTTTCTCATTTGTTCCTGAATTGGCATGATGTCTAGCTTTTCAAGATCTTTGGTCAGCTTCACTTTGTCACTTTATGACAGGTAGGTCCTATTTAAGTGATTTCTTGATTGAGAATATGTATGGCAGTACAGGGACTTTTTCACACAGGGCCATGTAGGTTTGGATTTTGATTGTGTTCCTTTAATAATAACAATCTTAATTTAAAAACTGCATTTTGTGCTTGTGTTATTTTTGACTAATATTTAAATTAGTTGGATGATGTGAAACCTTAAAGTGTGACAAACAGGCAAAAGAATAAGAAATCAGGAAGTGGGCAAACTCTTTTTCACACCACACACGTGTGTATGTGTGTGTGTGTGTGTGTACACATGCATATACATATATTAGTCCCTGTATGGCTCTGAACAAGTCAACTTGTACTAGGTCACAGTGAATCTCCCCTTTAACCCTGCGGTGATCCCCTTTGACAGACTGTAGAACACATTCCATCATCTGATTTAGGCAGACTGAAGGACTAAATCCCTCCTCAGATTTATAACACATGTCCAAGAACGTAATGGGAAAATATTTGAGGAACACACAGGTAGATATCTTAATTCAGAACTCCACACTAAAACAAAAAGAGGAATTCAGAGGTGGCCTCAGAAGGACAGTCAATAAAGTTACCGTACAATAATGTAAAGTAAATATTTGGAACAGCTTTGGATGTCTTAGTCTGATAAAAAAAAATTCTGGCTAAATTTTCTAGTTGAGGACAACATTGAATTATTCTTTTCAGATAAACAGTTACTAAGGATAAAACATTTATAAAGTTCAGAAATTAATACATTAAATTTAAAATAATTAAGAAACATAGTTTATTAGTGTTTAGACAAGTGCTCAGTCACTTCCTCTCTTACCTTGGCCAAACAGGAGCATGAGAAGGAGATGCAGCCGACTTCTAAAGGACATTTTGCAATGAGTCCTGAAATGTGAGCAAAAAGATTCAATTAAAACGGAGTCTTGCAAGACGTCTTTGAAGAGGCCAACCACTGAGAGATTGTGTCACACACAAAAAAAAATACAAATAAAAACGCTTTAACACTTCTAACACAGAAAAGGCAGCTTTGATAGGAACTATCCAGGAAACCAAATTTGGAAGAGAAAGATTGATTGGAATTTCACTCATGAGTTGGTGGGCTTGAGGTGAGTGGGGCAGCAATTTTTATTGACCCTCAGGGGCACTGGTTGGATAAGCTAGAAACAAGGGATGGGAAAGAGCCAAGCTGACTAAGGGCTATTTTGAAATCAAACTGACCAACTAACGGCTGAGGGTAGCATACAATTTGGCAAAGAGAGTCAGTACTCTTATGCATCATAAAATGACTGACGTCAAGAGCTGCACTAAAATTCAAGGGATCCATGACAACACATTTATGGGTGGGCCACCTCTCTTGAGCCCAATGAGGAGGCATTACTGAGCCCCAAACAATGTTCCTACTGGTCCACCTGCTCACAGGCCAGCTCAACTCTAAGCCAGACAAACTGTCTTTACATCAGACTAATCATTTACTCGTCTTTGTTTTGAAAAAAGTGGAGGGAGAAGCAATGTGTGGAGAAATCAGCATGATACTGTTCATCTCAGATTAAGACCCCTGCAGCCACAAAATACTCCTGAGCCACATTCCCAGAGCTTAAGGTCAAAGTTCACATCTTTAAGAGCCCAACTTTATTATTAAATTAAACATGTTGACAAATGCCAGCTGGCTGCAGCAGACGGGAGAATTATTCACCGTCACGAGTCACAGAATTCAATCTCAACGCCTACCTGTTCTGCTCTGCAATCAAAGTCAATCCAACAACCAACACAGTAAAAAAAAAAAACTGGCACATGTTCAGACTACTAGAATTATTTACCAATTTCCAAATGCATTATACATTAACCACAGGGTGACATTGTTTTTTGTTTGAAAGAAATCATTTAAAACAATTATTCATTAAGGATGCATTAAATTGATCAAAAGTGACAGTAATGACGGTAACACGAGTAGAGTAAGGAATAATGAAACTAATGTCAATTTGATAACATTAATGAAACAACCATGAATCAATACATTTGTTACAGTATTTATTAATCTTTGGCAATGTTAGTTAATAAAAATACAATCGTTCATTAACTACTTTTAACAAATAGAACCTATCTTTAGCTTTAAATGTATTAGTAAATGTTGAAATAAACAAATAAATGCTTAATGATTAATAAATGCTGTAGAAGTATTGCTCATTCTTAGTTCACGTTAAAGTTGTTAACTAATGAAACCTTATTGGAAGTCTTAGCATAATGCCATTTGTAAAATTACCAAATATTTATATTTCAAATAAACGCCGTTCTTTTGAATTTTCTATTCATCAAAAATTTACATCATGATTTCCACAAAATTATTAAACTGCATAACTGTAATACAAATTCTTAATAAATTTTTTTTTTTTTTGTGTGCACCAAATCAGCACATTAGATTTAAGACTGGAGTAATGGCGGCTAAAGATTTAACAACAAGAACAAATTACACTTTAATAAATATTCAAATAGAAATGTTATTTTTAAAAAAACATACACAAGACTGCGGTTTTACTGTAGTGTTTAGCATAAGACATTTTCCTCAAAAACACTAAAAAAAAATCATACAGAAAGTTTTAGGCAGAAAATACTCACACATATTAAAGCTAATTCCGGTATACAAACCTTCCAGAACAGTCTTTGTGGTTGAAAAAAAAGCAGGTAACAGTATTTCAAGTCTATATAATAAGATCTACGTCCAAGATAACAGTCATACTGGTGTGCATTCAGTGGAATCTTTTCTTCAAATGTGTCTGAGAGATGTTTAAAGAACACAGGCAAAATGTGTGTGTGTGTGTGTTATGTCTGCACTGTTGTATCTGATTGGTCAGGTTCCAGGTGTTAAGAGCAGTTTAAAAAGCAGAGTGGTTATCAGTTTTGGAATGAAATGAAGTGACTATTGAGGCAAATCAGACCCGTGAAGTCAATCTCTTTTATCGTCTCACTCATGGTTGGACTTCTGATGATACTGACTGAGCACCACTCAAGAGAGGAAATGTCACCTGGCGCTCTTAAAGATAGAATCTATTCTGTACAAAATCAAATCCTGCAAATAGAAAGACTTATGGGCAATTCAGCCGCACAGCACTGTTTCTGAGACTTTAGAAAAATCGGACTATAGTTGTTGAAGGGAGTCTGATAAAATCTTACCCTGATGAGGTGCATTTCCTGCCTCTGAATGAACAGCAGGAAGAAGACCGCGCTTGTTCAGGTGCCATTTCAGGAAACCTTCTTTGAGACTGATAATCATCTGAATTCTAAGAGCACCTCACAATCCTGCCATACGATAACCCTGACTAACAACCCGTCTCAGTGTGTAAGAAGTGGAGCCGTCTAGGGCCAGATCAACCCAGCACTCGCTCTGCTCTTCTAATTCCTCTTTATTCCCAATTTCATACATTCCTCACTGGTCTAAGCTTTCATTTTAATTATTTCCTACTTTATCTATGAACAATTCCTAACCCAAAGATCTTAGATCCCCCCCGCCTTCATTTGTATGTCTTTTATTTAAATCTCTTTTTTTACATTTACCATTTTCTCTACTTTGATGTTCCCTGTGGGTTCTCAGACCCCAGCATAAAAAACCCTGGCTGACCACAATCAAAAGTTAAATCTAATCATGCATAGAAAAACCAGCGACAGTTCACTTAGTCACAAGAAAAATCCACTGAAAACTAAAAGTTGGCATGAAATAAATTTTGATTTCCTTTTCTTTACTATTGTGACATATGCATTAAACATGTTCTTGAACAAGACAAAATATAGGGGAGGGACTTGAAGTTATCCGCTGAGAATTGATTGGATTGACATGGTTTGCTTGTGCATGTGATATAATGTGAATGACAGGTTTCCCCACCCTTGCAGGAGTAAACATTATCAGAGAAGTGGGAGGGGGCGTTACTTTGGTTAAATATTACAAGGGCACATTGACATATACATACACACACACACACATAAGTATATGGATACACACATATATATATATATATATATAAAACGGTAGAGGTGCATAAATTGAACGTTTATAAAAATAAAACTGCAATATTTTATTATTAAAAAACATAAAAAGGACTGTCCCTTTTGATTTCATCGTGACTAATCAATGTCAGTTTGAGTTGGAAACTACATAAGCTTTCATGTTAAAAATATTAATTTGACATTGCAGAGCTTAAAGGGCAACGCTTGTTAATGGACTAGACACTGGTGTTTGCAGCAGCTTGCGCTCTATGCACTGGGAAAAACGACTTGAGTTTAGTGCATTAGACTCGCCTATAAACAGAGGGAACAGTAAAAGAGAAGAGACGGCATTTAAATCGTCACACGCACGAATTGCATTAATAATTCATCGTTACAAGTTTTCCCGTAATGTTAAGTATAATTTGTCGGTTACATTATTTAATGCATTAGTATAAAGTATATGTAATCGAATAAAATCTGACATTTTTCTTTGCCAGTTATTTACACTTTGTTTGTATTCTGTAGCAAAAAGTATCCGCTCACAAAACATTTCCTTCACGACATTCCGTTGTCGTGCAATGTTGTTTAAAAGAAGGGGTGTGTTGATCTATAAACAAACACTATTGTAGATGTTTTTATTCTGGAATTGCGGTCGATGTAATGCAGTTAAAATGAATCCATCGACTTAATTTCCCAATGCACAAATCGACGCTCAGTTAAATCTTCCTTTAAACATGATCCATGAAAATACATAATAAAGCGCGAGACTGTAAGAGCTTACAACTTTTACAATCGATTACATTTCTGCGCTTTTGCAGTGTAACGAATTAAAACTTCAGCTCAATAAAACCGTCAATTTTTTTTCTTTTTTTAACGTAGACAAGTTAAAAACTCTAGCTAGTAATGAGCATGTCTCACCTCTGCGTCCTCTCCTGAAGTGTCAATCCCTCTCAGGTCGTGTTGAACAGAAGAGGGTGCTCTGCTCTTCTACTTCCCCTCAGACTTCATCCCTCTACATACCTCTCATCGAGCCAAGACCAAAATGCTCTTGAGAAAGTTATTGAAGTGTCACCGACTTAAATAGCAGAGCATAGTGCTTGCAACGCCAAGGTCATGGGTTTGATTCCCAGGGAAGGCAAG
Source organism: Rhodeus uyekii (assembly GCA_037043235.1). NCBI lineage: Eukaryota > Metazoa > Chordata > Actinopteri > Cypriniformes > Acheilognathidae > Rhodeus > Rhodeus uyekii. The sequence continues at coordinate 830,285 of JAWRVZ010000072.1, read as the reverse complement.
AACTAATTAGAAAATGTCAATGTTAAGTGTCTGCCAAATGCAGAAATGTAAATGTCTCAAATTAAATAAGAAATTCTGTAGCTCCCCCCAAAACGTAAACTCTTATTTCAGACATACAAGTGTGCCACTGAAGACATGACATTTACATCATGACATAACATTTTAGTTACATAGACAAACCCAGCTACTTTTATAAAACAAAAAATGTAGTACTCCATAAAGAAAAAACAAAATCGCTTCAAACAAACTCGAGTACTTTTTTTTAATCACACTGGAACGTTGAAGGAACAAAACTTGCCATAGAAAGAAAAAAAACTGACCATGTGGAACTGGAAAACTGAACAATAATGCTGCATTACTCACGATTAATATTTAACATTCTCTCTTGGCTCAAGAAATACAGTCACACACATTATATAGGCTATAATAAAACAATAGCATCAGTATTAGTTCAATAAAACAAAAATAAAATTCACATCTCTCTGTATAAAAGCTACTTGATACTGAAGATCTTGAGATACTATTTGGTTCCACCAAGTTGTTTGACGAGGAGCAGAATCAATTCCTCAATATGGTCAATCTGAAGGGGGGAAAATAAATAAATATAATGATCCATATGCATGTAAAAACTATGCATCAACTCCCCCCCCCTCCCCAAAATAAACATGACTTGCGTTTGCAGCTTTCCTAACCTTTTGCTTCAGCTCGAGACAGCAGCATGATTGGGGAGCTAGAAAGAAATACATTTTCCAAAATATATTTTAAACAGTATATTTGTATTTCTGCAGTTTGCAGTGGACTAGGCTAAACTACTCAGAATATTAAATCCAATTCACAATGCACAGAGAGACACCGGACCAACAATATTACAGTACGTAATTTCTCAGACATTACACGCCCTGACAAACACCAACAGAGGCTGACAGGTAACACACTGACCCATCAAAACCCAATGAATTGTCTTTAGTATCCGTCAGTGCAGTGTGAATTGAGTTTGATTACAAATGTCATTATGTAAGCATCAGTCTCAGAAATGCCAATAATACCCACCGCCGGTGCTGCCCTTTGAGCTGGTAACGTCTTGTAACTCAGTGCATTCCACTTCAGACATTCTCTTGGGCATGTTTTCTGAAATCAGACATGACAAAATGTTTGAAGATGACAAGGCTCCTTTTAAATAACACCTTTGAGTTACAGCTGAGAACACCAGGTGGAACAGCACCTGTGCACCAGGATTTCATTAGTATATATCCTGGACAAATTCTTGCGCAAACCCAGTAAACAACTACATTAATATTTATTCTTACCAACATGAATTCTGCTTAATGTTGGTTCCTCAAGCCTGCAGCTGGCACTTAAAGGTTGGGTATGGTTAGGTTTCTCAATATCTGCAGACTGAGTTTGATCTGTGGTCTTGTTTGAGCTGACAGTTTGTGTCTGCTTCTGATCCTTCTGCTCCATGAAAATGGCAGGCTGCTTTGAGACAGCCTTCCCCTGTTCTTTCTGCAGAGCTCCAATGATGATGGAATTAATGTTTTTGTCAGCTTGACCTGACTGCTGGGTAAGGGTTAGCAGGTTGGAGGTCCCATCAAAGCCCTGCAGAGTTGCCAAGACACCCCCATTCAACTGAATCCCAAAGAGTTCCAAAACATCAGTGGGCCACACTGTAGGAAAGTGCTCTTTACCTGTGCAAGAAACAAAAAAGGGAAGAAATCAGTCTGTCCTGCAGCTTCAGTAGAGCTAAGAATTTTAGTCCAATTTATCCTGATTTTCCCCTTCTAACGATCTGAGAAAGGGGGGGGGGGGGGGGGGGGGGGGGGAGGGGGGAGAAAAAAAAGTTTACAAGGAGACTGAGGTGAATGAAAAAAAGTTTTGAAAACACAACTGTGAATAAGCTGTACGGGTCTCCTGGACAGTAGAGATAGAAGACCGGCAGTTTTTGAAAATGTAATACAAACATACGGACAAAAAGAACAGCTAGGGAGAAATAATTTAGAGCTACAGCCGTGTAGAAAGCTGCTAGCACTATAAGCTAACAGTGCTGCCATGCAATGATAAACAAGTTTAGCTCTTGATGCTAACATTAGCTCATAGGTGTCAAACTCACGGCCCGCGGGCCACATCCAGCCCGGCGTGTAATTATGTCCGGGTAATAATTTTATTAATGGGCCACGAGATGGCCCGCGCTCTGGGCTGACTCGCCGAACACTTCCTATATTAACCGCGCTAGTACCGCGAAGATACCGCAAAGTGTGTTTTGGATTTTGGCCCCCGGTGCAATTGAGTTTGACACCCCTGCGTTAGCTAGTATACTACAGTTAACATTAAAAATGGCGGTTTAAAAAATAAAAATTCTCTCCTCCAGTTCTCCCTGAAGAACAGTCAATATTAATTTAGCTTACATTCGCTTCTGCATGAGTTCATGTGAAATGACAATCTCAATATCTTGCGTGTGTGACGCGCCATGATTGTGCATGTTTGAGAAAAAAATCTGTAAACCAGATTTCATAATCGGTTAGGATTTAAAAAACCCAACAAGGGAGTTAACATCAGCAATTATTTGTGCAAATTTAGACGAGTGAAAGTCTTACCTGCTAATGCACACCTGTAGATTTGAAATGGATGCTGGAGAAGTTCTTTGGTAATGGGAAGGATACTGGAGACAGGGACTGTCTCCATGTTCCCATAATCAGCGTAAATTACATGCGCATGCTGGGACGTCACCTCCAACACAACAGCTCTGTACCAGTTTTTGTCACCTGAATCATGAGATTTACAATTTGATTAGTTTAAGAAAACAATAGAATGTCAGCAGCACAACCTCATCACACCATCACCTCTCTCATAAAATAACATTAAGATGGGATAAATGTGAGGTATTAAAAAAAAATACTTATACACAAACAGTTGTACAGGAAACACTTACAGTTTCCAGCTATAGTTTAAAAGCTGGGAGTGTAATTTTTAGAAATACCTAGAATGACTGGATACGAGCAAGCCTTTGAACAATTTTTGCTTTGAGAAGCGAGTAAATATTTGAGATACGAGCACACTTACAGAAGCCGATGTTAGTGGAGGAGCACTCAGAGCAGCCTATCCCGCAGACTAGATGTTTTATTCATTTCAGATACACATTGCATAGGTAAATGTAAAGTTCACTCTATACTTCTCCCAGAGGTGCTGAATTTTATTTCTGTTATTTCTTATGGGAAACAATGATTTGAGATACGAGCAACTCAAGCTAAAAGCTCCGTCCTGGAATGGATTATGTTCGTATCTCAAGATAACTATATATCTTGATTTTTTATATATATAAAAAAAATCAAGATATATAGAGTATGAGATATATATATATATATATATATATATATATGAGCATAATCCATTCCAGGACGGAGCTTGTAGCTCAAGTTGCTTATATCTTAAATCTCACACACACACAAATTAAAAGTTTGAAGTGGGAAAGTTTTTTAAGGTTTCTGAAATGAGTCTCTAATTCTCATTAAAGCTGTTTTCATGAGATTAAAAAAAATACTGTAATATGATGAAGTAAAAGAAATGCAGTGAGATTTCATTATTTAACCCAGTAAGAGTAAACCATGGAGGTAAATGTCAAACTGACCTGAGAACTGTGCACAGCAGGCAGCTCCTGGTAAAGGGTGGCACTGATTGGGGGTTGTCTGTTTGCTGCAGTATTTCGCAACTTCAGACATAATAGCTTTCAGACCCTCTACATTCACTAGGTGGGTAAAAAAAATTCAGCTTAATGTAAAGCAGCGATGTAATGTAATTCGACTGGTATAACCATGGTTATAATAATATAACCACGATAATGGTTGCTCTAACTAGACTTTAAACTTCAAATGCTACACTACAAAAGCACACCTGGTCCAGGATTCATGATGTAAAAGAGACTTGGGCTGATCACTGCTGCCACCGTTGGTTGAAACGTGTCACTGCGAGGCAGCTCCAGCGTCTTCCAGTTCAAAGGAAAATAGCCACCTAGATGACAGTGAGTGACATTTAATCACGCACAAAAACAAACAATGACCTCCTTACTACTAGTACTGGCAATTACAACACTATAAAGTCATATTTAAAAGGCTTTAACATCAGTTATGCAAACTTACTTGATAAGTTTGAATCTTCTGAGGCATTGGCATCTTTACGGTTGTTCACGTTCAAGGGCTCTTCAATCGGTGGATTCTGATCAATGGGATTTAGTGTGGGCAGATCCTCAAGCTGACTGGAGGGTTTAGGTGGCTGGATTGGAGGCAGTTTCGCCTGTGCACAAGGTCTAGCCAGGCGGTCAGAAATCAGTACAGCAGCAATGCTTTGTCCATTGCACTCCAGCTCCATCCCATAACCCTTCTCAGTGATGGACAGCACTCTGCCACTCAACGGCTGACTGGTACAAAGAGTCTGAAACTTGTGCATTGCTTCTTTACTCCATTGACCCTCCACTGGCTCTACTCCTGTACACAGTGATTGTGCAATGCTCTTAAAATGTTGAATACAGAATATAAATTTTTTTTTTAAACATTCAGTTATTGTAGTAAATGAGTGCATTTATCATAGGCTTGCTGGCATAAAAACAAGTTTATAATCATTCAAAGCCACACACACACAAATAACAACAGAAAAGGCAAACCTGCAAGCCAGCAGCGTATCGCTTGGAAAGGCAGTTTGAGCAGGCTCTGGGTGATGTGCTTCAGATGTGCTGCCTCCACCTCACAAGAGTTACCATAGTCCACAAAATAAACTCTAGCCTTATTCTCTCCACACACTTCTAATACCATGGCCCTGTACCACTCGGAATCTCCTGCAAACAAGCAGCAAAGGATGCATTAAATTGATCTAAAGTGACAAAGAATTTGACATTCTTCACAAGATTTCGATTTCAAATAAATTGTTTAACGATCTATTTATCATAGAACCTGGAAAAAAATTTGATTTCAGCATAGATTAGAAATGTTTTTTGAGCACCAAATCAGCATAGTAGAAGAATTGCTGATGGATCATATGACAGTGACACAGAAGGAAAAAAATTGCATTAAAAAACGTTAAATTATGTATAAATTGCTTAAAAAAAAAAACACATAAATTCAGCCTTGGCAAGCAAATTATACTTCTTTCCAATTACAAAACATGAAAAAAATCTTAGCGACCCAAAACCTATTAACAGCAGTGTATATCTAGCATCTTAAATCTTACCAAATGTTCTGCTTTCTGTAAATACTTGAGTACGAAAAAACTATTTTACAGTTTATTTCTGATTACTTTAATTAGAAGTGTTACTATAACCATAGTCACCTGGAAATAGAGCACAACATGGTTCTCCCACAGTCGGTATAAAGGGAGCTCTGTCCAACTCACAATGCCTTTTAAGTTCATAGGACAGCTCTGTCAGGATACGTGAATCTGCCAGACAGAATAAAAACACTTGGTTACAAACATGAGTCTCACAGTGTAGAAAGCACAACATTGATGAACAGTCGTACCGCTGCTATAGTTGTAACAGTAGAACTCTTCCAGGCTCTTCAGAGTACTGATGACCAGCTCCACCTTTTGGCCATCAAAGGGAAGTTCAGCACAAGTCCACTCCTTTTTCTCAACAACAGGCAGGCTGAGGGCTAGGGTAAAATGAAAAGATATTGTTGTAAAATATCCTTTTAAAGTTGATGGCTAAAATAAAATAAGGATCGTTACTTACGGGGCATTTCAGGGAGGGATGCCTGAGCTGGTTCATTTTTCTCTGCCTCCAAACTTTCAATGGCGGCATAACCCATGCTAACCAACAACTCAGCGACATTTGTCTGAGGGTCACTGGACTCGTCAATCATGGACACCAGAGCTCTACCGTCCTTCTCACCCCGAATCTCAACCCGAATGAAGCGGTTGCAGACCAGCTGTTTCACCATCAAAATGGCCTCCTCTGACCAGTCACCCATTGGAGACTTTATACCTAGAGCAATATCAAAAAATTAACCTTGCTGGAAATCTCTTTGTACATGCACGCAGATCTATACATGTTGAGCCAATTACACTTGCAGATGCTCAGTAAATGAATCATTGCACCGTACCTGCCAGAGAACAGGGGATTGCTTGTGTTGACAAAGCCAAAAGCTCCTTGTTGATTGGTCGTAGGCGAGTCAACTCAACTTCCTCAGAGTTACCAAAGTCTATGTATCCGACACACACGCGATCCTCAGAGGAATACGCCAGAACTTTAGCTCTATACCACTGGTTGTCCTCTGTAATGCATAAGGAGATGGCTTCAGAAGATAACACTTTTAAGGTGCCCCGAATCTCATTCACCAATGGGAAAGCACACTTTAGATATTTTCAGACATGAATCAAAAGGCTAAGAAAAACACTGGTCTGACCAGAAAACAGTGAGCAGCAGACAGTTCCTGGTGCAGGTCTGAAGTTCTCATTGGACGGAGTCTTTAAGCAGTGCTCCCTTAAATTCATCTGCAACTGCTGGATTACACCTGAATACATGAAGATTACATAATACACTCTCAACCCACTGAAACAGGATATACTTTATATAAAAAAGGCAGATGGCAAAAGATGATGCTAAAACATTACAGCAAAACAAAAAATTATTGACACATAACTTATACAGTACACTACCATCCAAGAGTTTGGTTTCAGCAAGGACAAATTAAATTGAGAGACTCTTTCTTTAAAGAAACCTGAGGGGATTTTAAAAAAAATATTAAGCAGAACCATTTTTTTCAACGCGGATTATATTAAATGTTTCTTGAGCACCAATTAAGCATATTACAAATTATTTCTGAAGGATCATATGACAACGAAGTAAAACTCATTTAAAAAATAAAAAAGGTGTTTTAAATAATATTTAACAATATTACTGTTTTTACTATGTTTTTTATCAAATAAGTGCAGTTTTAGTGAGCATAAGCATTTTCAAAAACATACCAAACCCAAACCTTGAATGGTAGTGTATCCATCAATAGTCATGCAATACAATTTTCATTAAGGTAAAATTGTTTTAAATCAAGTTGCAGAAAGCTCACTGGCATTTTCAAGCTTCTGACAGAGGATCTCTGAGGGAGACTGGAGGTGGGTGACCACTGCAGTGAAAGCATCACCCACTCCCTGAGTCAATGGCTCTGGAGGCCTGGCTTCAGAGTTCTCATTCTTTCCTCCAGACAAGCGCTTGAAGTTTTCAAAGGATGCCGTCAGCAATGAATCTAAAGGATGTGAATAGATCAGGGTGAAAAAAAAAACGAGAGAATTGAGTGAATCATTTTATGACAGCCAAAACCAAAGAACAAACAGCTGAAGCAGCAACTCACTGATGCAGTGTTCACTCTGTGGTTTGACAGGAACATCCTCATTTATAGCATAGCCCTGGTCTATCAGAAACTTGCTCATGTATTTACCTGTAGAAAAATAAAATAATGACTGAATATCTTGTTAACCAGAGGTTATCTTGTTATTATCTTGTTTACTTCAAACAAAGCTTGCCAAAAGAACCATGAATGCCCTACCAAGCTTGCTAAGAGGAACATCTACAGCAAGCAGAGCTCCATCATTCAAGACGTCCAACACTATGAAAGTGAGCTTCTTTCCAGAAATTAATTGCCTTACAGCAATAGTGCATTCGCCTGTCCAACTTCCTGTCAGAGGTTTTACCCCAGCAACACAACACTGCAAAGCCTGTGAAAACAACCAGGCAGCTTTGGAAAAAGCATGACATTAAGGCTACTGCTGGAACCATAAGTAATTCTATAAGAGCTGAGCAGGACTGGTTCAACAATTTTAGTCATTCAGACACGCATAGTTTTTCTCAATTATTCATACCCTTGGCAAATATTACCAAAGGCGGCTGTGAAAATAAATCTACATTGTTTATCTATTTGAGCTTTCATTTAAAAAAAAATTGAAGTGGGAAAAATAACTATTTTTCTCTAATACACAATGGTCACATTTGTTACCCCTAGAAATTCATGAGTAAAATATCGCTGATGTTTATTCCCATTCATTTTTAAATTTAGCACACCAGGGTTAATTGAAGAATTAAATTTGTCTAGCAATGACTTTTTTTCAAAGGAACATAAATATGAGGGGAAAAAAAGGCCAAATTCCCTTAATCATCCATCACAATGAGTTAAACCACAGAAAACAGATGTGCAGCGGTTACCAAACAACCCCTACTTCACATGTTGTTTGAGAGGGTTTCAAGAAGAAAGAAAAAAAAAAAGCTTGCATACAAAAACAACCTCCAGGATATTAATTTGACAGACGCTAATGGAACTTCAAACGGGACTGGATTTTATGGTCAGATGGAAAAAAAAATTTAAGAAACAAAGAGCTTTTTACCAGCAGACACTCGGAATGGGTTTGGTGCACACAGGTAAAAGTACCTCATGTACAATTAAATATACTGCTATATCTTTAAGGCTGTGGGCCTATTTTCTGCCAGAGTACCTGGATATCTTGTTCAGATACATGGCATCACGGATCATAGCAAATACCAGCAAATAAAATAAATCTAAACCTAACAGCCTCAGCTAAAAATCTTATAAATGTACCATGTTCTTCTAATAGGACAATGATAAAAAAAAAGATTCCCCTATTTTAAATTCTTATTCTCCAATGAAAGGTTTGATTTGTTAGTTTTTTTAAATAAAAGGATTAATGTTGCACATTCATTTTCACAGCCTTCTTTGATCATATTTCCCAAGGGTATGAATAGTTATAGAATGTGTAAACATAAGCATAAGAGACTTCTTTCAAAAACATAAATGGTGGTTTCCAAACTTTTGCCCAGTACTGTATATTTATTTATATAAAGTCTATAATAATAAATTATGTAATGGAGATGTAACTCACAAATGCTGGTGCAGCGTCGATGTTGTCAGAGAGAGGCCTAATGTTGTCAAGCGTAACATTCTCTTCATTCCCAAAGTCGATGTAAAATACACTGGCAGTTGTGTGGGCCACATCAACAGACTGAACCTCAGCTCGATACCAGTTCTAAATCAGTGTGAAGAAGATCAAACTGAGCACTACAATACTTTTAAGATGAAACAAACTTGATCTGTTACGCACTGAACTGATTTAAAACATCCACACGTTTCAGAAACTCTAATCGTTCTCTGACAAATTTAATTAAAATGTAATTTTTTGCCTGACCCGATCAAGTGAAAATTTAACAGCACAGAGCTCCCCAATTTCAGGCTTGTACTCAGAAGCAAATGAAGTGCTATAGGCCTTCTGGAGCTCTGCAGTGATGTTTTTCAGGGACTCCATCATCTCGACTGACAGCAGATGTATGGAGAACATCCCAGGGTTCCTCAGTTCAATCACTGTACCCTGAAAAAAGGATGATATGTGAAGCAGAGTGTCTATAAAGCATAACGTAATACAGGCCTAAAGAAAAGTACCTGTATCTCAGCTCCTTTGGAAAATACGTTCTTGCGCAAATCGCGTCGATACATTCTCTTTGGCTTTAGGTCAACAGAGACCTCCTAAAGATGATAATTTTCTTTATGAATTAGATGGAATAACTATTACTTAGTGCAATCACTACAGAAACCAAAGAAATACCTTCGCTTGAAGGCCAATAAGTCCATCTCCAGATGCCGTAACTGTGGATTCCTTAACTTTCTCACTGATTGAAGAAAAAAAAAAAAAAAGATCAGTCTCACACTGTGCTTCAAAAACAAACTTCAAAAGCAAATAACACTAATATATATAGAGAATATCACTGCAAGTACCTAGTAATGTCTGGGATGCTAGGTTTGCAGACATGTCGATGAGCTTTCCAATCCTGAGTCTGACAAGCTACTGAACAGTAGCAAGTTCTTTTACAGCGAGTGCACCTGAAGTTCCCTGAATTGGGTACAATAAATATTACTAGTATTACTTGCTCATTCTGCTGATCAAAACCAGCCAAGATGTTTGTACAGTAATACCTCGGTTTACGAGTGACTTAGTATATGAGCATGGAAAGTCAAATCGGTGTACAAGCATTGTATCGGTGTGTGAGAAATATATTCCCTCACCCACGTGCATTTTTGTGTGGAAAAGATCTAACGCTCAGCATCGTCGCGCGCATATTCAGTGGAAATTTCCCAATGACAGCCTTTTATAAAACAGTCACGTGGTTCCAACCCCTTTATCATCCCTTAACTCGTTCATTCTCTCAGCTTCGCTCGGTTTGGTTGCATCATTCACCACAGTGGATACTTTTATAAGTGATTTACAGCGGTTTTACCTCGTGTTGTTAACATTGTGATCGCTATTGTTCACGTAGTGAAATAAATACGTACAGTACAGCATATAGAATGAAGGTAGGAAATTCTCCTTCTAAGCAGTAACACCCCGCCCCCCTCCATCAAGCCAGCAGCGTAAAGGTAAAGTGTGCGTTACAGTAAATTGTCACGTATTTTTAGAGTTTAATTGTCAATTAGTATTTATATGAGATCTTAATGGTTATAATTTTAACTGTAATTAATAGGCTAAAACCAAAAAAATATTTAAAATGGGCATTTATGGTCATGTGGTACGAATCAATTGATTTTTAGTGCATTCTTATGGAGAAAATTGTTTTGGTGTACAAGAATTTTGAGTTACGAGCTCGCTCTTGGAACGAATTAAACTCATAAACCGAGGTGTTACTGTACTAATATCAGCAGGCAGAACTATAGATTAGACTGTGCCATAAATGATATTTATGCCAACTAAATAAATACAAGCTAATTTAACAGTGAAATTGAGCAAAGTAACTTACCCTGATGACTGCAGTAGTTACACAACTTGACCAGTGGGCTCACCATGGATCCTGCTGTCTGCGGGGGAGACAAATCTCCACACTGTGGGAAAGTTAAACACTTTAAATATTGATACTACTGCAACAAACTAACCATGCTGACCTCTGGTTAAAGCCTAAATAGGAAACTATTACAAATAGACCTGCATAGCTACACAACCAATATCAGCATAATAAAACTAGTTTTTATTTTATTCAAAGAATTAGATTTTTCTATATATATATATATATATATATAGAGAGAGAGAGAGAGACAGAGACAGACAGAGACAGACAGAGACAGACAGAGACAGACAGAGACAGACAGAGACAGACAGACACTCATATACATACATTCTGACTGTTTATTGCAGAAATCACGTTCTCTTTTCTGACAGCATCACTTTTGGGATCTAAAGAAGTGGAAACAGAAAAAAAAATCTAGATTGTATTTTTCAAGAGTCAATGACATGCATGTCTAATGCTCAAAAATGTTTAACCAATACCATCTAGAATGTCACTCGCTAGCAGATGTTCTTGAGCAAGCTCATGAATTGCTGGTGCCGGTCCTCTAGGATTAAGCAAACATGGTCCAGTCGCAGGTCTCCTCAAAGGGAGATTGGGTCTTATCAAAGTCTGAGTGAAGGCTCGATTCATTCTTCCCTTGGTTTCACTGCGAGGTGAAAAAATATACAGTATTAGCAAATAGTAGGGGTTTGTGCGTGTCTGTATGGGACGATAGGGTAGTCCATCCTGCTCCTGGAGATGTAACGTCCGATAGGGTTTAGCTCAAAATCTGCTACAATATACCCGTCTATCATTTCCAAGCAAACTCAGTGACCTTCATTATCTGGGTCGGGTGTGTTTGATTAAAACTACAGAGGTCCAAATTGCCAATAACATTTTTATGAACTATAGCAATACAGCGGGCAAATTCTAATCATTAAATGACACTCCCCACACCCTACAAAACGAAAGGGCAGAGCCCTTGAAGTGGGGACTTTGTGTTTGTATATTACAACAAAAAACACGTCTAAACATTATTTCCAAATCTCCTGCTACATCTAAATATAAAATGAATTGTAAGGATTCACCGCCCTGGATCACATGACCACAAGTTAAGAAATTACTTCCTAGAAATGGCCATCACATGTTCCCTTTGTTAACAGACTTGAGGAAGGGCCCTTCGGGAAGGGATTCAGTCGTTCACTTTCATTTGGAACATCCTAACAAACCGCGTCCCCTTCCTGAAAAGCTCTTCAAGAGTGCAAAATGCCATTTGGAAATTCACCAAATGTTGGGAGAACATGAATGACGATCAGGATAGTTGACAGGCAAGAACTGTATCCCCATGAAAGTTTAAGCCTTGCCAAAAGACCCTTTTCACATTTCCGGTTTCTCAGAAGAAGTCATCATAGTAAGTTGGGTAAACTTCTATAGAGCTCAATGAAATACAAAATATTTTTCTGGGTACACATTTGCTCAAAAAGTTAAATAAACTCCACAATAAAGTTCACAATGAAAAAACGAGGGAAAGAAAACTGAGATTTATAACAGCAGTCATAAGAGAGAAAGAGGTCAATTTAATTAACAATTAAAGACAATACAACACAGTACAGAGTTATAAATTAACAACAAAAAAAACGTAGGATTTTCGGTTAGTACCTTAACTGTCTGTTTTTGAAAAAAGTTTCAAGGCTGATATAAAGAAAATTGTGTATATATACACGCACAAGTCTGTAAGTGTGTGTGCGCGCGCGTTTGGCTGGTACATTTTCTTAAGTTAAAGAGTATTGACAGGTGTGGTAAAAAAAAAAAGAAGTTAGTTTTAAGGCCAGAATACCTACTGATAATTTTAATTTTCTAAAAACGTGAACTGGAATGAAATTATAGATGCTGAAGTAACTACAAAATCCCGTGTATTTAATGTAATGAAGTCAGTATTGAATCTGAGAATAACGCAGCGCCGTTTGCACGTGGCCTGTTAGGTTAATCGACAGAGAGTATGTTCAAATACACTCTTCAGGTTGTTACATATGTTAGATAAGACTATATATTAAGTGTGAATTAAATAAAATCAAGTACCCAACAACTTTTCGGGAATGTATTATTTCGGAGTTCTTACCCTTGACACCACACCACCTCGTGCTTGTAGGGATTTTGTGCGCATGCGCAATTGAACGACCTCTGATACCTAAGGACTCCACGTGACTGATGATCCTTCTGCTTTTCACATTGACTAGCACATTAAAACGTCTAATACCAAAACGCACATAAATAGGCGAGAGAATAAATAATAATACTAACATACTATACATTGTGGACTAAGATACATTTACATTTATTCATTTAGCAGACGATTTTATCCAAAGTATTTCTAATAAGATAATACTTCCATGTACAAGAATAAAATTCAAAGTAAAAGTTCAGTATAAAGTTTTTTTTCCTACATTTAAAAACAATTCTTCTCTCTAAAAATAAGTTAAAATAAATGCTTTAAAATTCGTATACTTTATTTCAATTTTTAGTTTTTTCCAGTTGACAAAGATTGAATGCTGTGAAGGGTCTTATTTGTTTTGCTGTTCTTTATGCCTTCCACTTTTAAATATAGTGATAAAATTCATATCTGAACTGAGAAAAAAAGTTACCATCACATTTATGTTTAGTTTAATTGGCTGAGCACAAATTCTGAGGCTACATCCTTCAAAGGCCACAAAAGTCAGCTTAAGCATTAAGTGTTCAAACAACTGTGACAGCTGCTTTTGATGAGAGGCAGTAACATTTGTACTGGACTTTTCGAAAATTATATTAAACTGTCTGAAAACCAAACACAAATGGTCTAAATGTATTCGCCATACTCCATTTCTATCTATAATAAAGAGAATAAATTACATATAATTGCATCTTAAGATATTTCTATATTTGAACAGCTTATATATATACACATACATACATACATACATACATACATACATACATACATACATGTATACACATATACACACACACATACATATATATGTAAATAATAAAACATTTATTTATTTTTACATTTGTGTCATTAGATATGAGTAAGCTAAAATTCAGGCACTTATGTTTAAACGCATAATTCAGCAATTTCGCACAAAAAAAAAAAACCTTTACTGTCATTAGTGCACAATGAATATTGGGCTGGGCAAGACAGTGAAGAATCCATCTGTTGCATCCATCATTTCACAGGAAACAAAGACTTTGAAGGATCTTTAGACTTGACACAGCCTGTTTTCACACCAGCGGTGACGCAATCATCCTTCCAATGCAGCCTTTGAAGGACGAGTCTGAACTGAGACTTAGCTTTTGCATTGCATTGTATTGTGTTTTGGTTTGGTTTGGTTCTGTTCTGTTCTGTTTCCTGTCTTTGTAAATGACTTTCCTAGCGTGTGCCAGTTTGTTTCTATAGTTATTGATTAGTTTCACCTGTGTTTCATTTAGCTCCCTTTGTTTGCCCTGTGTATTTAAATCTTTCGTTTGCTTGGTTCAGTCTTATGTAGGATGTGGTTTGTTTTTGTGTTTGTTTTGGGGCGGCACGGCTGTATTTATATGTGTAGGTTTGTGATTAAAGACTGTCCTCGTATTTTCCATCGTCGTGCACTCAATCACAGCCACACCCCAGCTACACTTACATTTGTGAAAGCATTGTTTATAATATTTTTTTTGTCATCAGATATTTCTTTCACTGAATTGAACTGGCTTCTGGCTGAAGTTTCAACATTTTCAGTTCTGTCAGTCCGCTTTTGTACTGAGGAAACATGCTGTTTTGTTTAAACTGGAAAAACCAGCTGTTCCACAATGCGGCAGCGGTTGCAAAACAGCACATTTGAATGACAGTAAATGGTCGGTCTCATTGGAAAGTGTTTAAAGCCTAGTTTTAAAGCTATTTAGAAAGAGGTAAGACAGAGATTTAGTCCTCATTTACTCATTGTCTTGTTGTGACTTAATGAAAATGTGTTTTTTAGAGTTGATTGTGTAGAAATGAACTCAAATTTAACAGTTATTTCAGATGGGTGAACAGGAAGAATTATCTTATTTAACAGTTTGCTTATGTGTGTCAAGTAGTTGAGTCAGAAAGACAGGCACTACACAGGTTTTAATCATCTAACATCCAGTATATCATGTTATTCCTAAAACATGGTGACTTTTTTAATTATATTCTCTGGATAATGACTGATTTGCATTTTAAAACATAGTATTTTAGAAAACTTGTACAAAACAATTGTATTGTGATTAATCACCTCAAGAAGTATGGTGATATCTCTGGTTAAACTCTTTATTCATAAATCATGTTTTTGCATGAACAGAACTACAGACATCCACTCCAATGAAGAGGCTGAACAGAAAAAAGGCTATCGATTTAGTGAAAGAACTAGACGCCTTTCCTAAAGTTCCAGAGAGCTATGTTGTGACATCAGCTTTAGGAGGCACAGGTGAATTTTGACATTTGCTGTTTGAATATCACACTAAATGTTACCGTTTACTGTTTAAGACTTCTTGGTTCTCTTCTCCAGTGTCACTGATTGTTTTCATCCTCATGGCTCTCCTGATGATATCAGAGTTTTTTGTGTACCGGGACTCATGGATGAAATATGAATACGAAGTAGACAAAGATTTTACCAGGTGTGTATATTTGCCATGTTTACAATTATATATTTATTTAGATTTTTCAAATGCACATTTAAATAAATCATAATACCTGACCAGACTTTTTGTTGTTGTTTCTTGTCAGTAAATTGAAGATAAAAATTGACATCACAGTTGCCATGAAATGTGAAAGTAAGTGCATCTGTCATGCACTGGAATTGTTTTTCAAAATGTTTTATACCTGGACTCTATTAATTATTCAGAATCAATATATCTCATGTAAAAAGGTTTCAAGCCCTTATTCTTGTCTAGGGGTGGGTGCAGATGTGTTGGATATTTCTGGCACTGTAGTTGCATCAAAGGAACTTAAATATGATCCTGTAAGTATCTCCGAACCATCTACTGCATTACAGATTTCATTAGATAACTGTTAACTAGCGACTGTTTTGTGATTTTGTTTTTCAGGTTAGCTTCGAGCCCTCTCCACAGGGAAAACTGTGGTATCAGTACGTACAATGTTTGTCAGTTATCACTTAAATGCACAGTTTTCCAGACAATATGTATGTGCATTATAAGTCTTCATGTCTGATTATTATGTTCAAGGTTAATACAGAAGATTCAAAACAGACTGAGGGAAGAGCATTCACTTCAAGATGTACTCTTTAAATCAGCGCTGAAAGGATACTTTTCTGACCCAGTTCCACGGTACATCTGTCTAATTAATTGCACGCACACACACACACACACACACACACACACAAATTAAGTCAAGTGCTGATGCAATGAAATGTAATATTTAACCTTGGAATTATTTAAATCTAAAATAAAGTTGGAGTTTATTATTTTATTTAGAGTTTGATCAGACTTTAAGAAGCTAGAGCCTTTCTCTTACAAAAAATGAATGAATCATTCACTGTTTCTGTTTTGTTCTCTTTCACAGAAATGATTCTGGATCTGAATCGCAGAATGCATGTAGGATACATGGACAAATCTATGTCCATAAAGTGGCAGGGAACTTCCATATCACACTAGGCAAGTGAGTATACACTTCTAGCAACATAAATACAGCTGTATTCTTGCTTTTATGACGATGTCTCTACATTAAATTATTTGTTGACTCTATCCTCATAGACCAATTGAAACGATCAGAGGTCATGCACATTTTGCCTCACTGATCAAACAGGAAGGTACGATTTTTTAAACTTACTCATCAAAATGTCATAGTAATCGTTTTAGAGAAATATTATGCCATTTTGAAATCGACTTTAATTTAATTCTCTTTTACTTCTATTATCTGGTTGTCAACTTTTAAAGACACTTTTCAGTCCTTTTAATTTCACAAAAATCATGTAATTCTGTACATATCCTCTAGATGGAGGACTTGCACTTTAAAAATAATCTTTTCAAATAATTGTCAAAGGAAATTATGTTCTTTCTAACATTAGTATCTGCAAATTCTTTTTTTTCAGCAGTATATAACTTTTCACATCGAATAGATTGTTTGTCTTTTGGAAACGATGTTCCCGGACACATCAACCTACTTGATGGCACGGAAAAAATTACATTGGAGCGTAAGTCTTTTTATTATAGTTCAATGTTTGTCCAATGCAATCCACTGCAACATATACAGCCAGTCTAGATATGATGTATGCAAATACATTTAAATGTACATGTAAATAATTTGAGAATGACTTTTTCTAGTAAAGTATCAGCAGTTTGACTGTGATCTTTATCTGTGTTTTCAGAAAATATGCTGTTTCAGTATTTTATCACAGTTGTTCCCACCAAGCTGCACACATCAGATGTTTCAGTGGACATGCATCAGTTTTCTTTTACAGAAAGGGTAGGTTATATGTGTGGCCTGCCCATGTATGTGTATCTGTGTGAAAGTACGTGTTGATGAGGATCATGTTGCCCTGTCATACAGGAGCGGGTTGTAAACCATGAGAAAGGCAGTCATGGTATATCTGGGATCTTTGTTAAGTACAAACTGAGTCCATTAATGGTGAGGGTGAGTGAGGTGCATATGCCTCTCTCTGTGTTTCTGGTGAGATTGTGTGGCATCATTGGAGGAATCTTTTCAACTTCAGGTAACTTTCACACACTGTACAATCTAAATTTAAGTCAAATTACAATATATGCTTTTATTGGTTTCAATATTATCAAACATTCACAAAGTTCACAAAATATATAGTCAAGGATGATAGCATGTAAAAGACTTGGCATAATCATAGTCAAACATTTATAGACTTTTCTTCTGCTGTGCTTTTTGACACAGACCTGCTTCACAGAATGATTGGGTATTTTGTTGATATTATCTGCTGTCGTTTTAAACTTGGTGCAAATGAGTCCAACAAGGTGAGTCACTGCTTTTATAAGTAAAGATGCATGACTCACTCTTGAAAAAAATAAGACAAAGTACAACTATCGATAATGTGCTGATCTGACTAATTCGGTTCTGTATTTTTTCAAGGTTCTTCCTCATTAGGACAGCCTGGAACATAAAAAGATTTCATTTCACAGACGCCTTTATCTAAAACGACAAATGAGAAGCATGAAACGGCCCTGTTCCTGGATGACAAACCACCACAGATTATTTTATATAGGCCTACACCCAACTGCAATTCTATATACATTTATACACTTTTAATTCCTCATAATTACAATTAAGTGGACAAAGACAAAGTTAAAATCTCCTATTGTTAAGTACTTTCTAATAATAATTGGCAGATAATCTAAAAATGACAACTATTTTGACATGATTTTGTATAGTAAGTGATGAATGATCTATGAACAGATTTCTTTATGATTGTATTTTTGTTTTGTTTACATTTCAGAATGAAATTCTTTTTCAAAGAAGCATCTTGTAGTTTCATGACTTTCAGTACAAAACTTTACCATTAACTTTATGAAGGTTTAATTTGCCAATACCGTATACAATACAATAGAATAGATTTTAAAGACATCAAAATTAAGCTTATTTTATGCATTAGATACTCAACAGTTGTTTATTATTATGGCTGCAACTAGAGCGATTATTTTGCTGATTAGTTCATTTGTCAATTATTTATTTTACATCATTGGATAAAAAAAGTCATTTTCTTCAATAACTCTTTTTTTTAAACAAATTATTCCACATCCTACCCAGACAACATGCTGTTAAGATTCTTGAAGCATTTTCATATTTATCAAAGGCCTAATATTCTAAAATATAAATCATAGGCCCAGTTATATTAAAGATTTTATTTATGGCCCAGCTTCACAGACAGGGGTTCGATTGAGCCAGGATTAAACCTCCAAATAGGACATTTAAGCAGCTTTTTATAAAAGTTCCTTAGAAGAGGAAAAAATACTGGTGTGCATCTTGAGACAAAACAATGGCACTTTTGCCGTTGTTGCATCAAAACTCTGGAACAGCCAAACCTGTTTTTATTACAACTGCCTCTACACTGCAGGAGTTTAAAGCTAATCTCAAAACATATGTTTTGTTTGGCTTTTAATTGTAGCTGATATTTGCTGTGTCTGTTCTGTTCTGTCTCTGTGGTGTAATCTCTGTTGTAAATGATGTTAAAAGCTGAATGTACTTGATACAATTTTTAAAAAGTACATTTTTGACAGTGTTTTTTTAATACTTTTTTTTATTTTATTTTTTTATTGCAGAACTTTACATAAATACATTACAAAATCAGGGAGCACAATCTCATATTGAACAACCATAACTACAAAATAGAGAAAAAAAAGGTTTGCATACATTAAATTTGCAATAACATAGAAAAAGAAAAGCACAATAATAGAGTTAAATCACATTTTAAAAACTTAAAGTGCATCAAAAAGTTTGTACTTTTTTACTATTAGTAAATTCAAGGGATGAAATGACAGAATTTGGTTCAGCAAGAAACAGGAAAGCATAAAGAAGAATTAAGCCACTTTTGTTTGTGAATGAAAAATGTTGCATAAAAAATAAGGAAATTAAAGACATATTCAAGGGACAGCAGTTTTTGGTTTTCATAATAAAAGATAACCTCTTTAAGAACAAAGGTGTGGGTAACATTTGTAGGGCTAAGAACATAAGAACTTAATTCGGATCCAAAATGTATTGGTAACATTACAATCATGAAATAAGTGGGCAGATGTTTCTTCAGCAAAACCACAAAAAGAACAAGTTTTATCAATATCAGAGTATTTAGAAATACTGTAGATGAGTTAACAAGATAGATTTTATGGAGGATTTTGAAATGAATTTGTTGGAAACACAGAATTTACTTGCCAAATACCAAGCTTTTCTCCAAATGCGCAATAGAAATGATCCCTTGGAATAACTCTTTCTCTTCATCTGAAAGATTATTCGAATATGTGTATTATTACATTTCCGATCTAAAATGTCAATCCTGAGCGACTTAATCGCAAAGCCGGATAGACACTGTTGCCTTTATTAAATTTAAGGTACTTTTGACAGTATGTTTCTTAGCAATATTAGTAGTTATACCTCATCAGGTCAAATAAATAGAATTGAAATGCATGTGGTCTTTCAGAAAGTAAAGGTCACTTGGGCCGACGTGGCGCCCCCTGTCGGCGGCATTTGCCCCTGCGTTCTCGGCCACCGCCTGCTGGCCGCCTCGCCGCTCGTGATTCTTCTCTATCAGCGCGTTCAGGGGCCATATTGTTGATGTGTCACCTCGGGAGGAGATCTCTCTACCTCGGACTTGACACTCACTATTTATTACAGCAGCGTGGCATTTTAAATGGATTTAACATAACCGGTAAGTCACTTATTTTAAACCAAAATATCCAGGTCCCAACTATAACAGCGAATGTTTATTTAATTAGCCCGAAAGCTAAGCCATTGGGTGAACTCGATGGCAGCTGGCTGAAACACTATTGTTATATACTTATAATCTATAAGAATAACAAATACACTCTTATCATGTCATCACAACAAGCTATATGTCATGTTATAATCGATTATAGCGCCATCTGATAAGCCTGAGGATGTTATGAAGTACTAGATCAATACACAAATACACGTGTATTTTAGGTGTTTAAGTAATTGACCGTTCTGTGATTAGTTACATTAACAACGTATCTCTTTTAATTCGTGTGGACAAAGCAGGTGTTTGTTCATTAATACAGAAAATGGATATATTTGGAATGGTTAGCCGGTGTGCTAAAGCTAACTGCACCTGTGTGAAACAGCAGTATCTTTTACTCGCCTCAAAATTAATGATATAATGATCATTACTGTTTCTATTTACTATTATTTCGCTTTTAATGCTGTTTATAGATGAAATAATTTGTTTGGGGCAAGAAAATGTGTCAATGGATGTTGTTGTGGGCACTCTCCATCTCTCACCCCTGTAGATTTAGGGAAGAAAATGCATTAACATGATTATGTGTGAGAGGATAAAGAAGCAGTTCAAACACTGATAAGAAAGAGGGAAAAGGAAGTTAACCTGAACAGGAAATTGCTTAACACTTAAATGTGACTCAAATATGTTTTTCAGCAAAAAAGTTCTGACTAGAAGTGTGATAACATTTCCCTTCAACACGTTTTTACTGAGTTTCTGTGGGTGAGAAATAGTAAATGTTTCAGTTTGGTGCTTGTTGAGACTGTCTGCTTGGAGAGAGACATGAGATTCTGGTGATCTTTTAAAGTTTTAGTTGAGTTATTGGCAGTGGCACACCATGTCCTACTACAGACAAATCCTGTACCTCAAACAGTATACATGTTTTTTGCAATAATAAGTGATATTAAGAATGATTTCACCATGATGAGAAGTGTTGGGTTGTATGATGAAAAAAACAACAGTTTTTCATATTTTTTCGGTCCTCTGAAAACAGAAACTGTGTATCATCTACTGACAAAGCTTTTGGACATATTTTGTGGTGATAATTTTTTTGTGTCATATGCAATAGATCTTTCTGAATAAGGGCTTGGAATGAATATGAATCTTAGACTACGTTGATGTGAAGGTTGTGTATTGTTATTGTTTTATGGAGGACTATTGTGTATTGTTAATGTTAGTTGTATAGCTTGGCCTAAGACCAATTTTCAGCTAAGGGTGAATAATAAAGTACTACTATCTAATATGTTACACAGGTAATGTTAAATAGTATTTTGCATTGCACTAAATTTGAAAAACATTGACAGATTATTAAAAAGGTTTTGACAGTTAAGAAAGTGGTCAATTGCATTTCCCAACTGTAGAAACATCTCCAGAGTTAAAGAAGCGAATAAGAATTCGTAGTAAAGGGAAAACAGTCTTCTATTCTTCTTATATAAGAGTCTTGTATTGCAAGGCTCATCCTGGTTGTCTTTGTAACACAATCTTGATTATCCTGCTGGATGGGCTTCCGCCCCAGTTTCAGTCATTCAGGGTTAATCACACAAAATCATTGTCTATTTCCATTGTCTAGCCACACATTTCCTTTTGTGCACGCCAGTGTCATCTATAGGCATTTAGCTGGGAATGCAGTAAGCCATTGAATCGTATTGCAATGACGTATCAGGCAAGTTGGGCGTGAGAAAGGCAGGCCATGCCGCCTTAGTTTCACAATACTGGCATCACAAAACTGCCTCTGGGTGGAAGGAGAGCGGTGTCCTTATTTTGAAAGGAAGGACTACACCTTAATCATTGAAATGTGTGGGTAAAGCACTCTATTAATGGCAGCAGGTGTTACGAGACTGCACACAACATCCTAATTTCCTGTTGATGGACAAAGATCTGATAATGTAAAATCACCATATGAATGTGTCTGAGTGTGTGCCCTTGATAAAGATGTTTTATGGTGGCGGCTTGTTGACCATAAAAGTCTTTTTTAGTGGACAGGTGCATAGTTTTGAGTTTCACATGCATTGTGAGTGACTTGTGTGTGTTTTGTGTTTTCCAGTGCCAGTAGCTGAAGGAAGTCATGGAGCCGTTGGATTGTACGAGCGAACTGACCCCTACCTTTGACCCCTCTCAAAGTTCAGAGGTCAACGTGGTTCTGGAAGGGACGGCAATGAATGTCCTCAGCAATGAGGGTGAATCTGTTTTAAAAGAACCGGATGAAGACCCTGAGATGGACAGTCTTGAGCTGGATGGTACTCTTTTGGGTAGTGTGGACCGAGAAGGTCACACAGAGGTTCAACACGAGGATGGACCTGGAGAACAAGCACACAAGGATGGGAACACTAGCTGTGACAGTGGAACAGCCTCCATTGATGATGTTAGGACTCCACCAGCTGTCCACGACAGTGTTGTAGAATCACTTCCCACTGTTTTTGATGGAGAACCCGGATGTCCTGGTGTTGAGGAGGCAGCGGGGGTGGTTTCAGAGTCAGAAGGTGGGACTCAGAATGAGGTAGAGGAATCTTCTCCATCTGTTCTGAATGGGACAGATGATTTTTCATCCACAGAGTTTGATGCATTGAATGGGCCAACAGAACTTAACAGGACTCCTTTGACTCCTACACCAGCTGCTCAGGGTGAGGAATTGCCAGATGTTGTTTCAGTACCCCTAAACTCACAACCCAACTCCAACATGAGCCCGTATGATACGGACTGCAGCAGGAAGCTGTTGTCTGAGATCCAGCGCTCTCTGTCTCAGGAGTCTCTGCTGGATGAGCTGGAGGATGAGCTGTTGAGTAGTCAGTCAGAGGGCGTCCGAAAGGGAAGTGCTCCTAATGGGCTTCAGAAGGACCGGAACTCCATGGCTTTGTTTGAGAAATGTGTACAGTACAAGTACTCTCAACAGGAGAAAGCCATCAAGAGGTAGGCTGTTGATTAATAGCTTTACCAATCAGCACACGAGAGGTTATAGTCCACTGATAGTGTTAAGATTTATAGCAGCATGAGATGGTAAATCATTAGTGTATAATTACTCTTCACGTTCACTATCTTTCACTGCCTTTGTGTGTCAATAAATTTACCCTTTTGCATTCCAAAAGTGTCTGATAATACAGGGAATAACTTTATGAATTGTCAGGATTATATAGATTTTTATAAAATAAATTGTAGTAATATTTGTATTTAAAATACACCTGCATCATTGTATTTTATATGTTATATATTATTTATATATATTTTTTTTATTATTATTATTGTATTTTATTTGTATTTATTTTTTTGGTTTTATTTAAACTGTCCTTTGGAATCGTCACGCACAAGTTATGATATATATATATATATATATATATATTTATATAAATAATATATTTTTATTATTAATATATCTATTTTATATTTTAATTTTTTTTTTTTTTTTTTTTTTTTATCATTATTTACTACTGTATTGCCTACATAAATCTTTAACTAGGCCTATTGTTTAAATGAATAACCAGCCAGTAATTATACTGAATTGTAAAAGTCAGATGTTGTTTCAGTGTACACACTGGTGGGAATGAATGATTGAAAGCAATAATTATTTTGTCTATGAATTTTTTTGACTGATTTATTGAAAGAACTGGCTAAGATTAATTTGTTTTATTAATCAAACATTATCCAATTTCACAGACAAGGCTTAGATTAAGCCAGAACCTTAGTTCAGTTAGGACATTTATGTAGTTTTTATAAATGTACTTTAGAAAACAAATGAACTCATTAAGATATGCCAGTCCAAGTTGCTTTCATGTAAGACGGATCAAACATGCATTTTATTCTGGGACTACAATAGGCTTTAAGCCTCGTCTATGTAACCTGCCATATGTTTTAGCTTCCAGCCAGTGAAGACAATGCAAATAGAATTGTTTATTTTATTTCACGGGTCATTGCCAGTTTAACTCATGACATTTAATTCACACAAGCTCAAAACTATTATTTCTTTTGTTGTGGTGCTATTGATTATTTTATGCTGTTGTCAACCTGAGCCTTTCTGCTCTAAAACCCCCTTCTGTTCTGCCTTTATTAATGTTTGCTAGGGCATATGGCTGATTCTCATATTGGAACCAGTCCACAGCTTTGCTTAGCCCGACCTGATGTTAATATTGTCTCATCGGTGATCCTCAAGGACACCTGGTCCCTCTCACATTGTCTTTTCTAGGTTATGACACATATTGGTACCTGATACTTTATTGGAAACAATTCATTGTTATTCTTGACTACGTTTAGATCACCAGTTTAGCGCAAATATGCTTCTCACTGACAACAAGCTATTCACAGATGGACACAACAGAAAAAAAACATTATTTCACAGTACAGCAGCTCCAGTGTATTACAATGTGCTAACATTGGTAGTGACAGCTGGTAAATGTTTCTCAGGTTACTTGATGAGAATAAGAAACATCAGGAGCTGATTCTGGGCATTTGCTCTGAGAAAGACAACATGAGGGATGAGCTGAAGAAGAGGACAGAGACGGAGAAACAACATCTTTGCACCATTAAGAAGGTAATGCCAACCATATATTGTTTTTGTGTGTGTGTCTTTGCATTTGGATGACCCTTATTGAAATACAAGGAAGTGTTCATAAACCACTGTTGCAAAATGTACAGAATTGAACTGGACATTTACTTTCATTTTCACTTATTGTCCAAAAGCTTTGTATATACAAACTGTTAGTCTCGTATGCTCACCGAAGCTGCAAAAATACTCTATAACAGTAATATTTTTTAAATAAAATTACAAGTTAAACTAAATTATTACTAAAAATCTAAATGATTCCTTTTCAGCATCATCAATCTTCAGTGTCATATAATCTTCAGAAATAATTCTAATATGCTGATTTGATGCTCATGCAGTGTTTTTAATTATTGAAAAGCATATTTTCTATGGAAACTGATACTTTTTTCAGGATTCTTTGATAGAAAGTGCAAAAGAACAGCTTTTGTTTTAAATGGCACTCTTTTGTAAAGTTACAAATGTCTTCGCTGTCTCTTTAGATCAATTTAATGCTAAATGAAAGTATTGATTTCTTTTTAAAAAATCAGAACATCTTACTGACTCTAAAATTTTGAACTATAGTGCATTCCCTCATGTTACATCTATCCAGATTTTAGGTATGTTCAGCTCAATGGCATTATTTGTCATTCAAATGCCTCGTCAGGATCTGGATGAACAGTCATGACTGTCCCTTGTGCACTGATTAGAGTACACTTGTTTGCTGAAGAGCTTTCATCTGATACTGGAAAAGTGGGTTTGTTTGAGAGCGACTCTAGGCTGAGAGAATCTGTAGTTTAGTTCAATCTGAAAGAGATCCCTGCCATAGAGGGTAATAACACATATCAAACAGAGTGGAAGGGGACAGATTGAGAAGCCGTAATTAAGTGCTGTAGTAATAACATGAAACTATTGTTCGTGTTTTGTTGTCATGGTATCTCCACATTTTAAGAACCGACAGTCGCTTCCTCTGAGTGAATCCTTGCCTGTCTCTTTACTTTTCATTCAATAGTAGCACTGTGAAGAACTTAACACTTGGTTCTTGCATGTGGTTGTCAGAAATAGGACCATTTATTTTTCAAAACCCTGAATGGAGCCTTTGTCGCTTATTCTAATATTCATTTTGAATATATTTTCATAAGCAGTCCAGAACTAGATATTTAAATGAAGATGGCACGTACACTGTGTACATGTGTAACGTACACGGATGGTCAAATGTTTGTAACAGGAGAGTTTATTTATTGTTTAAAAAAAGGCTATATTTATTTGATCAGAAATACAGTAACAACAGTACTATTGTGAAATATTATTATTTTAATATCTTGTAAAATGTAATTTATTCCTGAATTTTCAGCATCATTACTCGCATGATCCTTCAGAATCGTTCTAATATGCTGATTTAATTGTTATTGGTGCTTAATCATTAATAATGATTCTTATCATTAAGATGATCCATCAATAAGGATCATCTTAGTTATTTCAAACTTTGGACCACCAGTGTATATTTAATCATACTGTACTGCCTCCATTTGTCATGACAAACATGTTTATGGTTACTACAGTCATGACATTTTAACTAATTGCCTCTCTTGTTTTACCAGTTTGAAAGCCGGGTGGAGGAACTTATGAAGGAACTAAAAGACTCCAAAGACAAACTGGTTCACCAGGATCAGGCTGCTAAGAATGCCATCCAGCAGATGCAGAGGGAGCTTGCCTATCGGCTCGAACAGGTGAAAGGTCATCAGCGTGGAGACAGACCTTGATCAATTATTTCAGTCTGTGCTCTTTGTCCAAGCGTCTTTAAAACAAAATCATGTCAGTCTTTTTGTGATATCATGTTTGCACAAACTGAAAGAGGGTCGTTAGACATTTTGTATTTTGCTTCCATCTAGAGGATGTCAGGTACTGGCTTTCCAGTTGTATTTGACCTCAATCCTTATTTAATACCACACAACGGCGACTAAATGT
The DNA here is from genome assembly GCA_037043235.1 of Rhodeus uyekii. Lineage (NCBI taxonomy): Eukaryota > Metazoa > Chordata > Actinopteri > Cypriniformes > Acheilognathidae > Rhodeus > Rhodeus uyekii. The sequence goes on along the minus strand of JAWRVZ010000072.1, from coordinate 803,560 downwards.
GAAGTCCAGCATTCAGATATTGAGGACTAACGTCATACAAAGAGAGTTGTGTTTGGTTTGGCAGGACTTGTTCAAACAGCTCCTCGCTCTTATGTAAACTCCTCAGTCAAGTGTGAGGGCCTCTCTTTTGCTCTTTCACTGCATTTGGACACAGCAATTATGAAGTTATTATAAATGGTGTATATTTGGCAGTGGTCGACCAATATTTAAAAACATATTTTTTATGTCTGATGCCAATATCTTAGAGAGCAGGGTGGCCGGTGTAAATCTATATATAGTATATAAATATATAAATCCTTTGTATAGTATATATCATACTATTTATTGATAGGAAAAACACATGCATAACAATTTTACACAATATTTACTAAATTACAAAAAATTATCTGAATTTAATAAAATAAATCTGTCTAACAAATTATTAGACAAATGATTAAAGAAAGTAAATACAGACTTACCAGATTATAGAGTGAACTGATTACAGGGTTTACTTTCTTTTTAATTATAATTTTAACAGTTTCTTTATAAAAAAAAAGAGTAATAGGATAACAGAATCAATAAGTCACCATCTAAACTAAATCTGTTCATTTTGACTTATCGACCAATTGTCTCATTTTGTCTGTGTTGTTTTTTTTTTTATTACTTGTATAATATTTTGTGAATCGAGTGTATGTATGTGTACAGTGGTACTTCGAGATACGAAAGGCTCAACTTACGAAAAATCCAAGTTACGAAAGCAAAGATACATTTTTTTACTTCTCTATATATACGAAAAGTTTTCAAGATACGAAAGGTTTCTGAAAGTCCGAGATTCGCCCCATAACAATTTTGAAACTCGCACCGCACGCCGCCATCTAAGTTATAGTAGACTCGCCACCATCCTCCTGCTCTCTCAGCCACTTCGCATGTGAAACGTGGCTGAGAGGTTAAGGCGATCGAAGTAGAAATCCATTGGAGTTTCCCCGCGCAGGTTCGAATCCTGCCGAAAACGTTATTGCACGTACGTTATTTGCCTTTTGTCCACCTCCTCCTCTGCCGCCACTTTCGGAGATAGCCTCACTCGAAAGGTAAGCTTCGACTTTTTACGTTATTTCATTGTTTATAGTTCAATTTAGCTTTATTATGAAATTTAATGGGGTGTTTTTGGAGGGCTTGGAACGGATTAGCCATTTTACATGTAAAATGTGTTCCAAGATACGAAAAACTCATTATACGAAGGCCGCCTCGGAACGGATTAATTTCGTATCTCGAGGTACCACTGTATATATATATACACGTACATGCACGTATATTTTACACACAATATAAAAGACATGCATAACAATTTTACACAATATTTACTAAATTAGAAAAAATGATCTGAACTTAATAAAACAAATCTGCAAAATGAACAGATTTAGTTTCGATGGCGACTTCTTGATTCTGTTATCCTATTACTGTTTTTTCATAAAGAAACTGTTCAAATTATAATTACAAAGAAGTAAACACTGTACTCCGTTCACATGGTAATCTAATAAGTCTGTGTTTACTTCCTTTAACCACTTTGTCTAATAATTTATTAGACAGAATTTCTAAACGGAGAAGTAAACTAATGATGACAGAGAATTGGAGATCTGACTCTCATGTTCTCATTATGTTCAAAATAAAAGAAATCCTGCTTCTGACACATTGGCCAAACAGAAAAACATAATTAATAATGCCAAATATCACTGATGTATCGGTCAACCAATAATATTTGTGCAGGTAACTGCTATAAAGTTTCAGATCTCATATGATCCATAAACAATGTGTGTTCATGTGTTTTACGTTTGTTTTCTCATCCCAGGCCAATAAGAAATGTGAGGAGGCACGTCAGGAGAAGGAGACGATGGTAATGAAGTATGTTCGAGGTGAAAAGGAAGCGCTGGACCTGCGGAGGGAGAAGGAACAGCTGGAGAAGAAGCTACGGGAGGCCACAGCAGAAGTAGACAAACAGGCTCGGCGGGGAAACACGCTGGCTCAGGAAAAAGGACGCCTGCAGCAGCTCTATGATGCCAAGGTCATACATTAAAAGATAGTTTTTATTTTTTTTTTATGCTTGATATGGTGTGTGGATCTGCTGTATGCATTAGTAATGTACTTGTTCTCAGGGTGTTTATCTTTGACTGCTTCTGCAGGAGAACGAGGTGACGAGACTATCACGTGAACTGGAGAAAGTCAAGGAAGAAATCAATTCTCACGTCATCAAAGTAAAGTGGGCTCAGAACAAACTGAAGAGTGAAACGGACACTCACAAGGTAAACCAGAGAACATTGTAAATAAAGACTTGGTAAACTTTTTTTAAGATGATGAAAAACATTGACAGCCAGTCAGAATTAACTTAATCCACGCAAGAGCTTGAGCATTTAAAGTGGCAGAAGACAGTGTTTACAATAAACAAAACATTATCATTTGTTAGCATGGACACTCTAATAGTTGCCATTATAGATAATTTTAATAACATAACTTGCTTTTAGAAATGCGCTCAATCTTTCATGATAGCAGTTGTTATAGCAGCCATGAGATAGCCAAACTCCAATGTTGAGGTAGAGAGAAATTTATTTCTAAAGTAGTTTATACAAAGTCATTGGTGACACAACAACAGTTTTCTGCCCAATTCTTTCATCTAAGATTTAGAAAAAGTCACTCCATTTTTTTGAAGAGATGAGTGCAACTAATTATAATGTTAATATAATTGATTTTTATAAGATAGTTTTAGATGTTACTTTTGAATTTGTGACCAATTATTTCATTTTATTTGTTGTATATTTTTTTTGATTACTTATAATATTATAGTATAATATTTTGTGTGGAAAATATATATATATATATATATATATACACACACACACACGCACACATACATGCATATATATATGTATATAAATATATATATATATATTCCACACAAACAAGTTTTTTTAACAAGTTTTAAACAAGCTTTTTTTATGTTTAGTTTACATTTAATTTCTTTTAGGATTTTATGTTGTTTTATTGTTTGTGTTAATAATAGGAAACAAAAGACAGATTAAGAGAAACGACTGCTAAGCTGACTCAAGCAAAAGAAGAGACGGAACAGATACGCAAGAACTGCCAGGACATGATCCGCACATACCAGGTACTGTTTACTTGTGGCATGAGATCAGTGCTGCACACTAGAGGGCACTATATACAAACATGTAGACTGCAAAACCTGTTGCACGTTATCTATAATTAGTTTGAGATGTGTATTTCAAGCAATGCATTCAGCTATAGTTATTTTAAAAAAGGTTGCTTTAGTCCTCCGCTCAATACAATTTGTGTGGCTTATCTTCATTTTGGGGATATAAGCTAATTTGCATTTTCTGTGGCTTGTTAAAACCTCCCTCTCTCTCTCTCTTTCTCTCCTGCAGGAATCGGAGGAGATTAAGTCAAATGAATTGGATGCAAAACTCAGAGAGACCAAAGTAGAACTGGAGAAGCAAAAACAAGAGCAGACTGACCAGCTAGAGGTGCAGTTTCACTTTAGTTACACTCCGATTCCCTTCAGTACTGAGTCATTTTGTAAGTGTAAATATAATACAATTTAGGAAAATCTATATCCATGTTCTTTGAATGATATCAGTACAGTCTTGCCTAGTAGGAACCATATATTTAGTACAAGGCCTAATGATATCAAATTCATATTCAAGTTATTTCTTGCAGCTTTTAGGGGATGAGTGTTTGTTCATGTTACACCTCGTATATCTTTTCTTTGGCTTGCTTCTTTAAGCGGTTCTGCCACTGCTCCTCTGAGATATGCCGTTTGATCCGGATGGCACTTTGCCACCTGCTTTTAAATGTGTTTATGAGTAAATGAGCCTCTATTCAACAAGCGTTATTAGTACCCGAGGCAGACAATGAGAGTGGAGTGTGTACTCCTTTATCAATGAGTCGCCCCTGTGCAAGAAATAGTGCTATTTGCATTCTCATTAGCATTATTAACACAGTATTGCCTGGCAGGTTTGATACAATATTAAACAATGGCTGGATGTTCGAAAGAGGGGTTTTCATGGACATTTTGTTTGATTGGCAGATGCACAAGGCTAAGATTAAGGAGTTGGAGGATCTGAAGAGGACTTTTAAAGATGGCATGGATGAACTGACCACCCTGCGGACCAAAGTGGGAACTCATTTCTAAAGATAACTCTATGAAATGACTGTGTAAAAGTACATTGTTCTAATGCTTTGGTACTCTCTGGGCCTCAGGTTAAGTGTCTTGAGGATGAACGGCCCCGCTGGGAAGACGAACTCTGCAAATACAGAGAGATCATTAATAGACAGAAGGCTGAGATCCAGAACCAGAGGGAAAAACTCGCTGCCATCACAAGACTAGAGGAGCAGCACCAGAGGTCTGAACACTCGTTCCTACAGCCAGCTACCTCGAACCATATCATATCTGTTATTCATTCGCTACAAACTCTTCGAGCCTAAACTTTGTCTACGCTACATCCAATTCTGATTTGGTTTTCAGATGTGATATTCAGGACTAACACTGATTTTTATTTTAAGTTAATGAAATCCGATCCACTTTTCGTGGCTAGAGTTGTCACAATACTAGTTGTTTTACAAAACCTGACACCAATTTCAATGCAAGGCAAGCATAATTTGCTTTTGAATCAATACTCATGACTATTTAAAAAAAAAATAGTATTACTGCAAATACATTTTTTTTTTTACTGCATTTATTAACCCTAGACTATTGTTAATTAGTAAATATAGTGTATTTATACTATATTAACAAATGTACTATACTAAATATGCTATAGTTTATTGGTAATAATTCATGTTCGTTCATGTAAATAAATCAAAATAATTATATAATAAGTAAATGTATCAATTAAATTAAAAAATAAATAAAATATCTAAATAATCAGGTTATTACTTGCGTGTTGAAATTTGTTTTTATTAACAAAATTTAAGGTATAATTAAAATAATGGTATAAATCCTTTATATGTTTTAAAATTAGTGAACGGTCAGAAAAAAAAAAAAGAACAAAGACAACTATATGATGTCAAGTACTTTATACTAGTGTTGCAATTGTTAATGAAAGCATTTAAATCGTTTTTGTTAATTGAAATAAAGCTGAAATAAAATAAATGCTTGATGAAGACTAAAAGGCAACAATTACAAATGTTACTTACTGAAGATGAGAACTTCCTGAAATAAAATAGTTTTAAATTGAAGTACTACAATTACTTACAAAACTGAAAATATAAAAAGATAAGCCTCATTAAAAAGATAAGGCCCTTTCCTCAGCCTCGTTTTTGTTCACGTCGTTATACGGTCTACGCTCTGTTATAGTCCAGATAACACTACAGACTTTATTCTTATTTGCAAGTTTAAATTGCATTTGCATTCGACTCTCAGATCCTCAGACCGTTCATTTTGCCATGCTTCTGTCGAACATCCGGACCACCAGCGTCCTGACCTTGAGTGATCTCCCAGCAGTTGGTGGACCCTGCTGATGCAGGAACAGCAGGTGGATGTGGATCCACAGTAGCATGATCACACGGGCCCCTGCAGCGCAAACAGAATAATTCATACATTTGTGGCTGCCTCACAGGGCCTGCTCTGATTTCACTTCTGCTGGGAACATAAACGTGCCAGTCAGCTCTATTAGTTCATTCTTATTTTGAGGGTATATTAAAATTCTCCATTGTATGTCACTGTAATGATCTCTACCTTCATTACCGTCGTCATCTTCCAACTTTGTTTTTCTTTATCCACGTGAGAGATGAGATGGAGTTTGCTTATCCTATGTTCATGAAGCCAAACGTTGTTTTTTGAGCCGCCTTTCGGAATGTATTTCACACAGCGCAATGACAAACGGCAACAATTATGAATTATGCTAAAATATTTAAATTAAATTTAAGTTATCTTGAGAACCACTGATGTATGCAGTCGTTTGGTCTAGTGGGATTGTGGTACACATTTATGATAAAACTAGACACGAGTGGAAATTGATTAAATGGCACGGTCTGTACACGTGTTGCTCCTCAAGTTTGAAGTGTGTGTGTCTTTCACAGGGACGATCAAGAAATTACGTCCTTGCGGGAGGAGGTGGAGAATCTGAACTCTCAGATCACTGACCTGCAGAGGGACGTTGAAGGCAGCAGGACAAGAGAGGCAGAGCTACTGGGCTTTACTGAGAAATTGACCAGCAAAAATGCTCAGCTCCAGTCTGAGAACAACAGCTTACAGGCCCAGGTGGACAGACTGAACGACAGCTCCAGAGAGCTGCACAGCAAACTAGAGGAGACGGAGAGATCCCTCTCTGAAATGGTAAGTCTGATTTTATGTATATCAGTGTTTTGGGGAGGTTTCTTAGAAACTGTATAATGCCAGGTAACAAGTTACTTGGAATCAAAAGTACTTAGCTATAGTACAAGGCACTAATAAAAAAATATTACAATCTACTTCCATTGAAGCTGTTAAAAGGGGAAATATTTTAATGATATTATTATCAGGTACATTTACATTTTACATTTGACATTTATCAGGTAAAATTTTTTTAATATACAGTAATACCTCGAAATACGAGCATAATCCGTTCCAGGGCAGAGCTTGTAACTCGAATTGCTCGTATCTAGAATCATGTTTTCCCATAAGAAATAATAGAAAACAAATTAATCCGCTCCAGATCCGTAACAATGGAGAAAAACATGTTTTTTTATTTATTGGTATAGACACACACACACACACACACACACACACTCAAAGACACAATTATAGTACATGTATACAGTATAAGGATTCATGTGATATCAAATAAAATGTGGTTTTAATTATAAGTTTTTACTGACAGTAGCGGCATGTGCGGAGGAGGGAGTATGGGGTTGATACTCAGACACTTGATTCCGTATCTTGCGTTACACGAACACTACGTAACTTACGTAAACTTAAATTAACATAACTGAACTTAGCTTATGTTTGTTTTTCTATTTTATATTATTGTGTTGCTTTTTTCAACTTCTTTTCTTCCCTTTTTTCGCCTGACTACCCTCCCTTTCACTTGCACTTGGCGCAGACCTTTTAACAAAATACCAATCGAGGGGGATTTGTTTCTGTCTCCCTTTAAAAATAAGTAAGGCACGTTTCGTCAAAAAGTGCCGAAGCACGACCAGTAGCAAGTTTCTTTTCAATGAAATCAGAAACCTTCTTCCACATAGCCATCACTTTCTTAATTTAATTTAATTTCACTTGTAGAAATCAAACAAGATGGCGCCGCGGATGGCAGCCTCGGTTTTGAGCTCTACAGTGATTGTCCTGTCTTTGTTTGTTTGCTCTGCTTACCTATTCCCTCTCCCACTCCATACAAAAAATCCAAGCATGTGACCACATGTACTGTGTATGTTATGTATTGTTATTGTTATTTGCTATGTAAACTCATGTTGTGTTGTATATGTGCACTGGAAGCTTCAATACCAAGACAAATTCCTTGTGTGTGCAAGCACACTTGGCAATAAAGCTCTTTCTGATTCTGAAATGTTTTCCTCCGAGTTAACTCTCCTCCTCGCCACTGCTGAGCTCTTGCAACACTTGCGGATGTTCCATCGTCTGTAGCTCGATCGACTCAGTCCACAGTTCCTCCCGATGCTCCTGCTTGCTATATCACTCACGCGAGCACACGATCATATTTATCCACAATTTCATGCTTCATTTCCATGGTCATCATGCGCTGCTTGTTCTCACTACCATCCTTACCACTCACTTTCTTAGAACTCATCGCTATTATGAAGAATAATGCACAAAATAGAGAGAAAATCAGCTACTCGCGGACGATATACAGAAGTCAGCGAACACGTGAAGTGAACAAGCATTGGCATCTGCGCATGCTCGTATCTCGAATATTTACTCGTATCTAGAAGCAAAATTGTACCCGAAGGCTTGCTCGTATCTTGGAATACTCGTATCTCGAGGTATTACTGTATATCAAAGTAGTATATATTTGGCACACAAACATTAAAAGGCGCAGTGAGCGATTTCTGAGAAACGCTGTTGAAAGTGGATCGGACTGAACACCAGAACACGCTTGTAGCAGTAGTGGTCGTATGCACTCATGATGGAGGAAAGAGAAAGAGCAAGAGGGAGAGTTGAATAAAGACTGTTGAAATAGAGATGCCTGAGAGATGTTACCAAAGAGAATATGTCAGGAATATCACTGTAGAAAATAAGGGTTATGATCATGCAAGTGGTTTAGGATTTGCATTCATTTTCGACCTATGAGAGACTCAAGTGTGAAGGCCTGAAAACGGACGCAGAGGTTCCATTGTTTCTCCTCTATATATGGGAGTAATGTTGGCATTGGTATGTTTCACAGATCCAAGATATGCTGTTCTTGTAATGTTAGCTATGGTAACAGAACATTTTGGAGTGTAGTTGTTTATCTAGAGCTAGTGTGCTTCTGGCAACTAACAATCAACTCTTGCTTGTATATATTCTTGTGTACTGCATGTTCATCTTTTGTTCCTCTTTTTTTGTTTGGGTTGATTTCAAATATCAACAGTGTTTCTCAGAAATTGCTTACTGAATGTTTCATTGGGGTAAAGCGTACAACACAAATTTAAACCTATTGCAATATACATACAAATTTATATCTCTGGAGTGAAAATTGTTTCTAAACAACATTTAAATAATTATTAGCTACACCAAAGGTGCTGTGACACCAATTAAACGATAATGATCTCATATATTCAAATAAATCATTCCAATAAATCCGATTTCTTAACACACATATTCAAAAAAACGTAGTCATTTAGATTTGAGGGATTATTCAATTTGTCTTTTTTTTTTCTTCTTTCAGACGGAAAGGTTGAAGAGAGAGGAGCGACAGAGGCAGGAGGAAGTTTTGGCGTTGCAGACTGAGAGAACGTCGCTGCAGACGGAGACATCGCAACTAAAGACGTGCGTGGAGGAATTACGAGACGAACTGGTCACTCAGAAGAGAAAACAGGCAGCCAACATCAAAGACCTCACCAAGCAGCTCACGCAGGGTTAGCAGCTCAAATAATTCCTGACCTCTTTTCTTTTATTGATTTACATTTATTTTCAAGTATTGATATATTTTTAAAGGCTAGAAGTAGTGAGAAATGCAACAAGACCTCAAGTGCTTAAGGCAACAAAAACAAGCTTTTCATGGTCAACTTATGAACTAAAACGGTCAGGCCCAGCCCTCGTGCATAACGCGCATCCCTAACTTTGATTTATTTTTTTGGTAGAAAATTTTGCGCGTTATACTCGAATAAATACGGTATTCTGTTTTTTTTTCTTTTCTAAAAATGTCTGGACGTGTTAAGAGAAAACTAAACACCACCTTTGTTATTAGCAAACATATACACAGTACAGTGTATGTAAAATTTTTTTTAGATGAATGCCGATCGCTTCATCAAACAAATCGCAGCAACACTGTTGTGTAATTGTTGTCTTTGGTGCTTACACTATCACTCAAACAGCTGGCGCTGATAGGCTGTCTAACCTGTCAATCATGCAAAAAGACGTGATTGGCTGTGCTGCATGAAGGCGGGCTCTTCTCATCTCATCCGACACACTTCTTAAAGGGACGTGCTGCTGCACAGCGGGAGAGCCCCCGAGGCCGTCGACATAACCGAACTCCACTGTATTTGTTTTTGTATGCTTGCCACCAAAACTGTCAAAATTCTTTATTGTACATAAATTACCTTAAAATCAAAAACTGTAATTTGGTAATATCAGAATGAATGATTATTTAAATGACAGGAGCATTTGAAATTTTCTAAATGCATAAACATTTACACACAAACCAGGATTTAATGTAGTCTTGGTTGCATACTTTGAGGATGTCACGCTGGCATCTTCTGAATTTGGATGTTGCTTCTACAAAGCAACTCCTGCCAAAACACCATAGAATTGGACGAATGGCATTTGACATCAATATGGGAAGCATCATCCTCTCTTTTAAAAGAAAAATGTATTGTGCTATCCTATTTTGCATATTTTTTCCCCTTTAATTTCTATCAGAATAACCCTTAAATGTTTTTAATTCAAAATGGAAGAGAAAAGAAGTTATAACATAATGACAATTCTGAAAAGAGGCTGTATCATTCCACTTGCATATTGTTTTTCTCCTCTGTGATTTAGATGCCTTAACTAGAATTCGATTTGTTATTTTAATAGGCTCTCAGTGAGTTACTTCTGTATGCGCCCAGGAGCCCACAGGCACTGTTAGTAATTATCATGGCATATTGACGCTCTCGGTGGGGCAGACTGACGTTCATTGCAGACAGATTGAGTTTATGTATCTGTGCCTTCTTGTAGCCGCAGGAAAGGCTAGGTTAGGGCACAAGACGGTTTCATAGCATCTTTTCTTTGAGAGGAGAGACGAGGAGGGGAGGGCAAGGGAGAAGAACGTGCGCCTTTGGGACTCTCTTTTAGTGTTGCAGCAGGCATACAGTACGTGACGCTATTTTTAAACAAATCTATTTTGTCTTTCTCCCATTTGGGTCCCTATTGATCTTCAAAAGCCTTCTCAATTGTCTGCGTGTTAAATGTGAACCTTAATTCTGCAAATTTGATGGGCTCAACAGATGTGGTGGGTGACAGTTTTATAGTAAGTCATAACCCCCCTCAGCAGGTGCAGCGCTAGAATGAGACACTAAGCGGTACAAGCACTCGGTTATCGGCTCATTACTGATACTGCGGTGTCTGCCAGAGTGTGTGTGTGTCACTGTAAGAGAAAGAGAGAGCTCATTGTGTGTTTGTGCCCTTCTGTAGCTCGTAAGAAGCTGGAACAGGTGGAGAATGGAGGATGCGATCGAGAGGGCAGCAGTATGGGCAGCCGCTCTAGCTCCTCAGGTACATCTAACACTTCACGGTTGAGACCAATACACAGTCACTTCTTGCTTTTCTTCTCTATATGGTCTATTTTGGGAACATATTACCTGTGGTCAAAGTATAATGCATTGTATAACCGTATACCCTTGCTGATATTTAGGCCTTTTGCGCATAGGACTCTTTCTTAACTTCAGTAGACTTTATCCACTATATATTTTCATAAATAGTAGGACTGGCCCCTAATTATCGACTAAATGTTAGTCGTCTAAAAGAGGCTTGGTTGACCAAATTTTTATCGGTTGGTTAGTTGCAGAAAAAAAAAGGTTCAAACGTTGACGGACAGATGGTTAACGGTGGGTTCTTATGGTAATTACAGTATGTCAGGCAGGAGATCCAAACGTTCATCCTTCATCCATCAACCTCAAATATTGCTATCTTTTGAAATGTGTATCAGCTTTACATGGCTGCTCACTCTAACCTTAACCTAGATAAATGTGCTCTATTATTAGGTGCATATCCATGTGTTTTTGCAGAGTGTGTAATGAAGCTAAAGTATAGCGCAATACTGTACGACATGGAGGCATTGGCGTTGTAAATGCCGTAACGTGCTCATTTTTGGTCATACAGATAAGAGTAATGCATCATTCGATACTGTAAATGGTCTACTTTTATTTGTCAGATCATAATAGCAAGAAAACGTTGTGCTTTTGTAAAATAACGAGAACAAAAAGGATGCTCTTTCTGCAGTTTGGAACTGAAGTACTGAACTGCAGCACGTCACATGAATGTGTGTATATCATCACTCAGTGTATACCATCACTCAGGGATATTTCACGTCACAGACATATGAATGTGTCTATATATCTAAAATGCTTGGAATATGTACTTTTAAATTAACCAATTCAAAGCGATAGATAGATATGTGTGTGTGAAATATATCCACCTTTTTCTGAACGCAGAAGTACTTGTACTGGAATGATGCTTTACATTTCTGGTCTCTGGTGTTTCTAGTGAAATTGGCACATTTTCCGAGCTGATAATATAATGTTAAACCTATGAAAATAGTTTAAAAAGTTTGTGGGATTTTGTCCTAAAAATGATTAGAGCGCCCATATACCCTCTTTAGGTAGTATTTTAACTTAAGTGCAGCAACCCATGCTCATTTTCTCTGAATTTCTTCAGTTTATGGTTATGTAGCAGCCAACAACAGCACAGCTTAACTGTGCGCACATTTTTATTTTTTAGTAATGTTCAAAAAGTTTCTGTTTAGTTAATTCAGACGCTCTCTTTACCCCATTTTGACAATGTGTTCCTATGGAGACCGGAACAGGACAGCATCTATACAGAAGTTGGAATGCCTCATGTCGGCGCTCATCATTTACTCAGGAAAAAGGTGGATATTAAAATAGAAAATAGCCATTTTAATCTGTAATAATATTTCTCAAGATTGGTTTTACTGTATTTATGAACAAATAAATGTAGCTTTGTTGAAAATAAGAGACTTTTCCAAAAGCCTGTGCACAATTTCTGGTTCAGTACAGATTAAGTCCCTGCAAAGCTAATGTAACAGTACAGTAACACACTATCAGTGGATATGTAAAGTTATATCCAATGTTTCACCATAAGAAAAGTAGTCTCACTTTAGACAAATTTTACTAAATAAATCATGTAAATGCTTTAACATATAACCGATCTTCACATTTCTGCTTTTAAACCCACTGGAAAGCTGACCTGGTTTACTTTCTTGTAAGTGTGTTACTGTAACCTGCAATTTTTTTTACTGGAGGAATGAGTCCAAATTAATTTGTGGTGATCTACATTATCTACATTATCTGCATTTGCAGGTAAAGCTTAACTTGTATTGAGCCCAGAGTATTAGAGTCTTATCTTGGTGCTAAGGTCACTTCCTTTGATGCTTGTTATATAGTGTGACTGTAACTGTACAGTGGTTTTAATCTCTCGCTTTCAGGCTCTCTAAACGCACGGGGCAGCAGTATGGACGATCGCTCTCCGGAAAATCAGTCCGGTTCTTCTGTGGTAGTGGTGGACAGCTTCCCCGAAGTGGATAAAGCAGTGCTGGTGGAACGCATTGTGCGGCTGCAGAAAGCACATGCTCGTAAGAACGAAAAGATTGAATTCATGGAGGACCACATCAAACAGCTGGTGGAGGAGATCAGGAAAAAGACAAAGTGAGTGAGAGCAGATGAAAGACAATGGAGAAAAGCTCCCTGGCTTCATAAGTTTAATTTGACATTTACAAGTGAGCCTGGAGCTTTGTAGTTGATATTGACATTCGTATATGTATATAAAGTTGTCATGGACACCAAAGAGGAGCAATGAATGTAATAGAATAATTAATAATGTAGAAGGGTACAATGGCTCCAGAAAAAATTTGGACACTTAAGCCACAATGAAAAATGAATGAATGTCTAATAACATTAACATAATAACATCAAAACCACATGGCATTTATTTTAAATGAACTTGGCACCAATTTGTCCTCACAAAAATAGCTGAAATAGCCAAACTAGAGCCTATGGAAGCCCATTTCCGCCACAGTTAAACAAAAAAATATTATTTAAGTCGAAATAATGACCCCTCTTATACTGAAAATCCCCTCTTATATACTGATGATTTATCATTCGTGTTCTTTAATTTTATTATTGATTAACACACTGACTTTAACAGCTGTTTTACAGAACGTATCATGTTTGCTGTGATCTCGCATTTACACGCTTTGACCATACAGAGAAGCAGGAGAAATTAAGCCATCATTTCTTGTTATTTTGAGATACTAAGTCATTATTTCAAGAAAGTTTCTCGTTATTTCGAGATACTAAGTCATCATTTCGAGAAAGTTTCTTGTTATTTTGAGATACTAAGTCATTATTTCGAGAAAGTATCTCGAAATAACGAGAAACTAAGTCATTATTTCGAGAAAGTTTCTCGTTATTTTGAGATACTAAGTCATCATTTCGACTTAATTACTTTTTTTTTCTCAACTGTGGCGGAAACGTGCTTGCATAAGAGCACACGTTTGGCCATGTAGTGTGTTCAATATCTAACACTGTGATATTCGGGCAGTTTTAGGTCTCCAAATATTTTTTGAAGCTACTCTACAGTAGCTCTGAGCTTTTGGTGTAGAAAATTTCTCACTGCCGCCTCTCCTTTCCGTCTGGTCGAATTTGGCTGGTCATTGTCACTCTCTAGCATCCTCTGTTTTTCTGCCTATTTTTGTTTTGCTGTTTTTTTCCCCCTTTGTTTATTTCTCTACGGCTTCCTGACCTAGGCTTGTTTATGTTTTGTCTGACTTTCATAGCAAAAGGGGATCTGGCAGACATTCATCTTTTACTCTCACACACACACTGAGCAAACCTATGCTTCTTACAGAAAGGTCTTGGCAGTGATATTTATAGCTGTCGGTTCTTGCGGGAGTGATGCGTCACCAAGGTTTCTAATGATGCCTGTTACATATTCATACAGACCTCTATACATGATGAATCAGGCCGCTGGTGCACATTTTTGCCATAAAAAAAAAATCATTTTTTTTTGCAAAACAAAATGGTCTCTGAGACCGAGAATGCTTTGTTTTTGTGATCAGTCTTTGAGTGAGTGAGATAAATAATTGAACATGCCGCAGAAGGCTGAATGTTGGGTTGCTGCCACCGCTCTGGACAGAAATGCCATCTCTATCCCTTTCCCTTAATAATACACCTGCACTAACATACATTCATTAGTTCTAATCAAAGACGCATCCCATTGCGGTCAGGCTTAATTTAGCCTCCTTAGACGATCTTTAGCCATTACGTGCAGCTGAACTTCCTCAAGTCTCAATTCATGAAGCGGTGGAATGTTTTCTTAGACACACAGGAAGGTTAGATCAGGTTATATCATTCAAGGCTCAGTGGAAATTGATTACATCATAAAACCACAATTGATTTAATAACATCTCCTTGATTTAACAGCGTGACTACACCTACGTAGCTGAAGATTACCATATTTCTTAAGGGAGATGAACCGAAGTATTCTCTCTGCACCTCTCGTCAAGGGCAGTTAGAGGAAATCGCTGATGTTCTGCAATTGATACCAAGTGCCGTTGGATTTGCATGCGATTCATTTTTATTGGATTGGTGCATTAATTATTACTTAATTTAGCAGTGTTTTCTACATTTCAACAAACCTCTAACCTTAAGGACTAAGCTTTGGCTTGAACAGATCCTGTGTCTTGGTGTGGAGAGGTATGCCATTACCTTTTGAGATTTTTGTCCAGCGGATGATGAAATGTGTGAGGGGAAAAAAATGATTGAATGTTCAAACTTTGAAGCCCTGAGATTGACATGGTGTCCCTGGGGACTCCAGCAGTGTCAAAGGACCAGAATAGCAAAATCGTGGAAATATTGACATGTGAACGCCAACATTGTGGCTGTGACTTTTGCACATGTGAGCTGCGTTTTCAGATTACGTAATTATAATGTAGTTTGAGTTTTTAATGTATGAAATGCAATCTGCATCTTGAAAATGCTCTCTAGATTTGTCTTTGAAATGAGCTTTGATTTGATATGAGCTCTCATCTTTCCTCAGAGTTCAGTTGTAGTACTAGAAATTCACAATCCTCATAAAATAAACATAAAGAATCACATTTTGTCTTTTGATTTCTCGAATCAAGATGAACAGACTGCCAAAGCCTGACTCTCTTTATTTCGTCCTATGGCTCATGTATTTTTTCTACACTCTCCTGGTGTTCCTGCTATCTATCTTTCGCTCTTTCAGCCTCTAGGCCAGGGGTCGGGAACCTTTTTGTCTGAGAGAGCCATATACCCTTTTTTTTTTAAATATGAAGCTGTGAAGAGCCATAGTCCGAAGCGATCGATCTGTCGACCGGGGGGGGGGGGGGGGGGGGGGGGGGTGTGTGTGATGTCTCTGTCCTCCAAACGCGAAAGTAACGCGGGTGCGGCGGCGCGATCTGCCTGTCCTCCGAACGCGAAAGTAACGCGGGTGCGGCGGCGCGATCTGCCTGTCCTCCGAACGCGAAAGTAACGCGGGTGCGGCGGCGCGATCTGCCTGTCCTCCGAACGCGGAAGTATCTGTCGACGGGCGGCGGCGTCAAAAGAGCCATATGCAGCCATCAAAAGAGCCATATATGGCTCGCGAGCCATAGGTTCCCGACCCCTGCTCTAGGCTGTGAGAATCAGGCCATGCCACTGCGCTTAAGCTAAAACTGTGATCTTTTTCAAGCAAATAGGTCTGAAAATCAAAATTCGGAAGACAGTGATACAGCTGTTGTCCAGCCTGGGTCAAGTTTACCGTTAGTTCTCCACTGTCCTGCATAATAAAAGAAAAGTAGATTGCTTAATAACAAACTGAGGATCGCCATTAGAAAAAACAAAGAGGTTATAATGAATTGCAATTACGTGTCTTATGTACATGCAAAATGTTTAGCTGGAGGCAACCTTTTAATTTCCTTTTGTTTCGTTTTGTTAAATACCGCCCTTATGGAGCTGGGGTCCACTTGGACCCCATATTAGTGAGAGGTAAGTTGTTCGTTCTTTTTTTTTTTTGTGCATCTATGTGTGTGTGTCTTTTGTCCTTTTGGTAGCATCAGCACATCACAGAGACTTTGTTTTTCAAAGCATCTGTGCATTTTCCCTGATTTCTTTCCTGTCACTCTGATAAATAACAGCTTTGAAACATTGTGAGCTATTATGGTAGAAAAAATCCCTGTTTTAAAAGTTTGTTTGATAGATGCTCTAGTGTGTTCATTTCAGATTCAGACAATGAAACGAGAGTGAATTCATCAATTCAGAAAGCACTTAAATAGCTACTGCTTTTTTAGTTTTGCGCTCAAACTGAGACCTTTAGCCTCAAGTCCTCTAATGTCTTTGTCTCGAGCATTGGTCTGAAGAAACCATTAGAATCGAATTTTGCCTTTATTTGGGCCGTGCGTCACTGCAGAGAAAATAGATTTTAAATAGGGGTCGCGGAAGAAAGAACTCTCTACCAGAGACGGAAAGATAAATGTACATCACAACATCATCCTTTAAAGAAGGTTTATTTTTCCTTCTCTATTTTTTTTTATTTCGGCATAATAAAATGGACAACAGTAATGAGGGAGATGATAATTACTTCTGCTCTCTCTGCTGGCCACTTTGGTTCAAATTGAAGCACTTAAAAGTGAATTGTGGTTTTTAAGATCTCTAAAACACTGGGTTTAAAGTTCTCCTCTTGTTTTCTCATGTCTCTTTCTGGGTTTCACTACATAATTAAAGATATTACCAGCACATCAATTAAAGAAATGTTGGTAATGGGAGAAAAAAAATAGCAAATGCAATTTAAACTTGTGTATTATAATTTTGTTCATCATAATAATAATAACAACAGCAACATTAGTTTTTCTGTGTAGTTTACCCTCTCCGAACGTTGTTTTTATTCTAGTAAAGTTACGCATGACGTCTAAGGTCTTTTACGTGAGGTGCCACTGTTTTCTTTTTAATTTGATTAATTGAAAAACAATATTTTTTTTAGACTTGGTCTTGAAAAGCCTTGAACCAGAAAGCCTTTAAGTCTTACATCAAACATAAAGAAGCTTGTCCTTTATGTACTCTTAGTAGATGACCACTATACTTCATTCACTAATTAAAACAGGCTAATGGATATTGTTTTTTTTTAAAGAAGTACTCCTGCAAAAGTGACAATGACATGAAAAGCTATTTCAATTAAATAAGTGCCACGTTAAATAAATCTAATATGACAGTCCGGCTGAGCTTTAGCTGTTCAAAGCCTTCTAATCTGTTATTTGTGAAACACATTTATCATCCAGAGTGAAAGAGAGGGAGAGAAAGACACGGATGATGTAGATATGGGTAATGTGGTCTTAGAGGCTGCCGTCTTTTTCTCCTCTGTCCCCAGGTTCATTAGTAATGTCACCTTTTACCTCCTCATTGCAGCTAACGATGTGACAATTGCCTTTATGA
Organism: Rhodeus uyekii; assembly: GCA_037043235.1. Taxonomy (NCBI): domain Eukaryota; kingdom Metazoa; phylum Chordata; class Actinopteri; order Cypriniformes; family Acheilognathidae; genus Rhodeus; species Rhodeus uyekii. The sequence goes on along the minus strand of JAWRVZ010000072.1, from coordinate 785,740 downwards.
CTTGGGGTTACATTGACCCTTAAAATTGCTGTTTGTACACACACGTTACAATTACAACTTTCTGTTTCCTGCAGGATTATACAAAGTTATGTGCTCAGAGAAGAGTCTGGAGCTTTGTCTTCAGAAGCCTCAGACTTTAACAAAGCTAACTTGAGTCGGAGGGGAGGCATCATGGCATCGCTGTACACCTCACACCCCGCCGACAGCGGCCTCACTCTCGACCTCTCACTGGAAATCAACCGCAAACTTCAAGCTGTGCTAGAAGACACCCTGCTCAAAAACATCACGCTGAAGGTATGAGTTAAAGACTTCATGAAATCAAAGGAGTTTTGCGGCTTCAAAGGTGGCGCACAAGGAATTCACAAAATTCTTTCACAGTCGTCTTATATATATATATATATCGTGAACCGAGGTATTACTGTATATATATACAGTAATACCTCGGTTCACGAGTTTAATTCGTTCTCAGAGCGAGCTCGTAACTCAAAATTCTCGTACACCAAAACAAGTTTCCCCATAAGAATGCACTAAAAATCACTCGGTTCGTTCCACACGACCATAAATGCCCATTTTAAATATTTTTTTGTTTTAGCCTATTAATTACAGTTACAATTATAACCATTAAGATCTCATATAAATGCTAATTAATAATTGAATTAATTATTTTACTTTTTTCTCCCAGTTAAAGCAGTATGTGTAAGTTAAAAATCAACTGACAACATTGTATGTATGCATGTAGTTAATGAAAATATAGGACCTTAAGAAACAGAATTTTTTGCTGCAAATGATTACTTCACACTCACTTGATATTGACCTATGACATTAATGTGATTTGTGGTCATAGTGGCATCAGCTAATACAGTAAAAGTGATGTATTCAAATGACTGACACAGTTCTTTAACATTTACCTTCTTTAAATGCAGTTTCCCTAAAGCCACAGGGTAGCGTTTCCGGATACTTTTTTGTTGTTGTTGAAATTTTAAAAAAATTACATTTTAAGAGGGGTTTTTAAATATTTTCTTTTCTTTTCAAATATTAACTGATGACAGAAATGTAAAAAAATGAAAATTATTATGTAGAATATTCAGTATTGGCCGATACCAGTAAATGTTTAATATCATCAGACAATAACTGATATAGTTTCAAAATTCCTGGATGAGCCCTTTAATGCGTCACACCCAAACCTTCTGGTTCAATAGGAAGTACATCAGCACTTGAGAGAAAACTGCACTCATCAACTGTTTTCATGGTGTCTCTATGCTTTTTAAACCCAACCTCATTTGCTTTTGCAATTGCGATTAGTGTGACCATGTATATCCAAACTAGATGTTGGTATATTGATTTTAGTGTTGAGTTCCACAATGGCATCCGCTGATGTAATTACAATGATTAAACTAAGCTTTTTTGTAACTGGATTCCTGGCGATGAACTGATTAGTATGTGTATCTTGAATGCAATGTAAGTCGCTTTGGATAAAAGCGTCTGCCAAATGCCAAAAATGTACAATGTAAACATGATGGCTATCAGAAGAAAAGCAAATTTGGTGGTGATGGAACTGTTGTGCAAGTAGGCAAATTCCCATGCTGCCAGTGACCGGTTATAGATCCACATCCAGGTCATGACAGGGACAGCAGCTTTCCTCTATGAGGGAGCACATCGGCTGGATCAGATCAGAACAATTAATAAAGTATGTTTTGAGGACAGGGTGCAAGGGGAAAGCAGCACTCCATTCAAAGCACAATGGCAGGATTATGGTCTTAGCTTGAGATGAGCAGAAAATCAGGCCGTTTTGAAGCCAAACAGCTTGAAATTGCCTGATTATCCAAGCTTACAGCCTCACTTTTCTCTCCTCGTATATGAATAAACTGAACGGCACTGTAAATAATAGCATTAGTTCTCACAGAGGTCTGATTTGTTTCTCTCACTACAGGAAAATCTCCAGACGCTGGGTTCGGAGATCGAACGACTAATCAAACCGCAAAGGGTGCCGGATGAGACGGCCGGAAGGAAGTGAAGTCAGTTGAGGGGAAGGCGGTTACAGTAAACAGCACACGCTGTTCAACTGAGCCCGCTATGAAACGATGTACTCTGAGATTAAAACCGTGCTCTTTTCAGTCCGATACATACACTGGAGACACAGTCCCCTTTGAGGACATGACTGCACCAGACGAATGAATGGAATGCACAGAGATAACCAAAAGTCTGCGCTCACTTTTCTTCACATCGTGCCCAACATCTAACTTTCCCCTGTGATGCAACCGCCTCACCTGTGCCTTGATGAGTCAAGTTCATCAGGTTCACAGCAGTCCTATATCCTACAACCTGGTAGATGAAGGACTATTCTCATAAATGTGACGCCCCCCACGCTCCTTTTTTGAAGAACAAAATGTACCGGACTAATGGAGACCTGCAGATTCTGCAGCTCTTTGGAGGCTTTCAGAGGCTTTTCCTCTATTCATGCCGCCGCAGGTTAATGGCCGCTCCTCCCCGCTCTCATTTCTCCCTCATGCAAACGTGCCAATTAATGAATGTATTATGTAAAGAAAAGGACCCTTGTGTGTAATCCCAAATGCTCTGACCCAAGAGAGTGGGCAACATTCCCGCTGCTGCTAGGTTACCGCTACACCCGGATAGCATCATCTCTCGCAAAGCACTTAGGTGAGAAGGGCCATGCCAAAAAACACAGTCTCATTATGAAGTTAAAAACATTCATCAGAATGATGAATTTTGATCCATCTTAAGGGAGTTTGGTTATCAGTTTGTTCTATCTGGATTAGGTTGTAATTAAATATTATTGTTTCTTTTTCCTCCTCCTGTAGAAACATGCTTGTAAGTATTTTTATGTTCTTTTATTACTCTTTTGTTTGTTTTTCTTTGTATGACGCTGTAATGCCGTAAGAGACATTGAGCGTAACATCCCCGTGAAATGAAGGAGACTGTGAATATGAAGGGCAAAAGTGCAATTTTAAACCCCCTTTTTGTTTGACTGTGGGGTAATCGCCCTGGCCAGCGTCCCGACGTCTAAGACTCCGGCAAAAATCACCCGTTAGCATCCAATTCCGCGGTGACGTAACCATATGGCACGCAACATTGTGCAGAGCTGAATCCATTCCATCCGATGAATTGCGACTGCCTGAAGCATCTCTGTTCTGCTTTTGACTCCGTCCTTTCTTGTAGTGGTGCATGATGAAAAATTGCACTGTCGGATGCTGCTGATGGATTTTTCGTGTTCACCTTTAGAGCTTGTAAAAGGCAGCCATGCAGTGATTGGCAGATCTCCGCTGGTTTACCAACCGTTTTAGTGCCATTCTCACTGGGTTTTCTCCCTCTTGAGTAGCTATTGAAAGTAAAATCATGCCATACACTGTGAATAAGGGTTTGTAATAACTTAACGTACTGGAGTATAAGCTTGTCAAGGTCATATCAGCTGTTCCACCATTGAGAGCCTGTGCTATAGCTTTCAGCACTCCCGAATCCCAAACACATCGCGGAAAACGTAGGATAAAGGAAATTATGCAATGCTAGCATAAAAAAAGAAGCATTTACGGCGAAATAAAGACTCACTAATCTGTCGTTTAACTTATCATTGTACTTTACACTCATAATTTATTGAATGTCTCAAAAAAGAAGAAAGATCTCTTTAAGTATGTATGTTTGTGAATGGTGAATTGAAACTGATGAGAAAAAAAGAAAAGTGTTGATTCTGTTTCTGGTCTGTAAATTGTCCTCTGCTTGATTGTATAGTGAGTGAAACTGTGATTATAAACTTGTAGATATATTGTACAGTTGTCCAATGTTTTTAAACTACTGGAGTCTTCTGTATATATGGCGTTTAAAGGGGATTAAATGAAAATATTATAATCGCTTCATTTCTATTTTTAAAGTGCAAGATTGATTGAAACTTTCTATTTCCTATGCTGTGTGCGTGCGTGTGTTTGACCTGACTTTAGAAAATGTATCCACCAAAACCATTTTTCACTTATTGCGACAAAAAACCAAGAGCTTATGACACAAATTTTAGATATGTGACAATTCACAATTGCCTAATTTTGATACCACAGCTAAAACTATTATCTTAACTTGTTTAAATGTAAGAGTCTACATTTTTAAAGACAAGTAAATGGCCTAGAATAAAATAAGAACAAACTATCAAATTCTCAGGAGTATTAGGGTGCTGTAACTTTAAGACCGAATGGATTTTGTGTTTGCGTTCACTTAAAGATCGCTGAGGTGGGCGTTTTGTTGTTGTTTTTATTGTACACAATTTTGAGTGAATTTGTTCATTCTGGCGCAGACTGATACAGTCTCATTTATGCATTTTACTCAATGCATTATTCAGTTTATATATTAGTTATAGAATTTATAGATCTCTTTTTATAGCATTTCCTAAAAGTTTTGTTTTTGTTGTTTTGTATATTATCATTGAAAGATCTGAGGGTTGTTTTCTCCTCCCTATTATAAGCCTATTTAATTTTTAAATTCCAAGATGAAGTGGTTTGTTGCACTTTATTATTCCACTTAATCTTGCATAGCGCTGATATTGAGCTGGTCAACAAAGTAAAGCTTTCAGAATTTTATAACCAATAATAATATATAAGCTACTAATTCAAATGCACTTTTCATCTCCCCCAAGCAACTGATATTTTTAGACAAACTGCCACAGGACACTGAGTCCTGGAAACTCACTTTTGAAAACTAATTTAGGTGGTGCATTTCCTGTTAGCTTCGGCCTGCACTTATTATAGACATATTTACAGAAATGACTGCATGTGTTTATCAAACAGAAGCTCTGTCTACAAATGACATGCACAAAAGTTTTCTCCATCTGAAAAATCATCCTGCATGTACTATTACTGTGTATTTCTACATCTTTCAAAACTGTTAAGCACAACATCTCTTCGCTGCTTTCTTTTTTTCTTTTTTATAGAATGGACACTTGCACCCTGCTTGCTTTAAATTCATCGCACCTGTTTGGCATTTGAGAGTCTGCTAAAGGTGACGAGAGATGACAGGTTAAAACATCCTGTTCATGGCAGAGAGCCATTGCGTAAACTCCGCTCAGAACTTATTTTTAGCACTTCAAGATAACGTGGTCAGACACTCAAATCAACCTTGCAGACCTCCAGAGAATTTGTAAGCCTCAGTCAATGCTTTCGACTGACTGGGAGGTCTTGTTCTGAGTAACACGAATGTTTGTGAGCTTGTCAAAGGTGTACTGCTAATATATCTCTACGTCAAAATAAAATTTGATTCAGATTATTAGTTTTTTATAAAGTAGCTTTTTGCTGCATTGAATAAACTAGTAAATAAACAAAAACATAAAAAGCAGAACACTCATTTAACTTACATCATGTTTCACAATGACTAATTTAGAGGATTGTTTTTTTTTTTGTTTTTTTTTACTAATTTTTTTGTTGTCCTTTTCTAAAAATGCGATTTTAATTTAGTAAGTATTTTTTTGGCATGTCATTTCAAACTTTTTTTTTCTTAATTAAGCAAAATTGTAAAAATGTATATACATTTTTCTCAATCACTTTGACTCTTTTGACTTTTTTTCTGAAAGCAAGTTCATATCTCTGAACAGATAGCATGTTTAAAAATTGTCAGATTTGAATTTCTTATTGATTTGAGCAAATTGCATGTTCTGGCACATGTGCAAAAGATTAATTACGATTGTAGAAAATTATAAATGCACATGGCTTGTTGATCAAAACTGATGAGATGATTCTCAGTTAAATTGCCAAACTCTTCACAACATTTAAAACATTAATTTGATGTGAGCCTTCAAATGCAAAAATGATTAATTCAATCAATTCAATTATCAAATCTTTGTATATTTGTAATGTCTGCTAAATTAGCAAATGGCCTGCCGTTGTAATGAATAGGAATCACAATCTTACCAATCAAGATTTGGAAGCATCTCGTCCAGCAAAGTCACTACCATTTTTGAACATGGAGGAACGTCTAAATCCATAAATAGTAACAGCAGTTTATTTTTGTAGAAATGTGTTTCATGTAAACTGAAACTTCACAGTTGCTGGTAGTGGAAAAGCAATAAGAAGATAATGTATGGTGTTAGGGGAAGACATAGAATATGTAAAAATTAACAAGGAACTGAATGTCCAGTTTACCAGAACACATTTCTACAAAAATAAATGTGCTGTATAAATATATTACATTTTCTGTGTGTATGTACTACGGTATTGACTTTCGACTGCTGTTGAAATCTGTTTCTAAAAAGCTCAGTGTGATACACAAGAAAACTGATTTTCTTGTACATTATAGAAAGCAATGTCGAATAAAATATTTAGCTGAGTTTTTGCAGACGTGCTGTAAAGTTATGTTCAAGCAAACAGTTGTTACAAGTACACTTATAGTTAGAGAATGTTAAGACGATGTTCAAAGCGATTGAGAAAAAAACTGTAATGTTATGCAATTGTTGTTATTATAGCTGTAATTATTTTTCACATGTTTAGTTCATATGTTTGGTGCAGGGATGGTATATTTAAGCCGCAAGTTAGGATCTGGTCCTCTTGAACAAAAAACGAAACAATAGTCCGCTTTTGGGTTATTGCAGAAAATAAGGTCTGTGACCAACAAAAGCCCTATTTAATTCGTTCACAATTCGTCCATCCTGATAATCTTCACAAATAAACGCAACTTTTATGAATTCTGAAGCATGAGTACAAAAAATCACAAGAGTGCATTTATGATGTATTTTATATCATAGAAAAAAGTGTGAATATGTTGAGCTTGTGACCACAGACCTCACTTTAAGCAATTAACCAAAACCCCATTGACTTCAGGACGACGGAACCGGAAGTGCTAAAAAGCTAAAAGTTTTAGCCTACAAAAAACGTCACCCCTGCACCACTCGAGGTGCGTTTAACTTCTAAAAAGTATTCACGTCCTTATAGAGCTCGTAATTATAACTTGTAAGCTGTGAATTTCCTGAGAGCTCCTACTTGTACCACCTGACCTGATTAATTTAGGCGTTAATGGTGTTGCCATTAAAACGCATAATTCCCAGAGATGTAAATAAGTATGCTCTATATCATGCACAGTCAATCACACTTAACAGCTCCAGCAAGATTATCTAGACATGATCGATGGTAATTACAACATGGCGTCAATGCAGCATCTGTTTGCAAACTTGATTATTAGGCCATGTGACCTGTAAATGAAATGAGTTATTTTGCATTTAAATTATATCATCCAAAGCGACTACACATTGATATTCTAATCGGTTCTCGCTTTCCTTGGGAATCAAACCCATGACCTTGGCGTTGCAAGCACCATTTAACCATCAAACTACTGTTTGAGCTACAGGAAAGCCTGTTTATGGTGTGTAGTAGCTATGGCATATCTGATTAATATCATACATGTATAGGATGTGTTTGGGCTAGTGTTCACTTTTCAGCGTGTGCAGTTATACAAGCAATTCCTGATGAATGGAATATTTTTTTAATTATCCATATTTTTATTATTTTTATTTCATATTTTATATACCTATACCTTTTAATACCTATTATTTCATATTTTATTTTTCTCTTCAATAGTGTTTAAAGTTAAATCGTTGATGCACGTTTTTCTTGCCTTCGTTTTTGTGACAAAACTAGCGATCACTTCCATCAGTAATTTAGCTAACGAGATTAGCGTTGTTTACTGTGATAAATATCATCTTGTCCCATAAACAAGATTATCACAGTACAGTATGTGTGAGTGTGGATAAAGTCCGACAAGCCGTTGAATGGAAACTACGGCACTGGAATGTCTGGAAGGCAGCCAGGTGTGCACAGGTATATATAAGTGGATGCCGTTCTCTCAACACCTCATAAGGCAGTTACATATTACAAAAAACTGTATAAGCTGTTGGCCAGCATGAGAGGGAAAAACATGAGAGCGTTTTATCTCCATGATGTGCTAATAGAAGCCATTGGCTGATATTAAACAGCGTGTTTAAAGATTGTTGCCGCTCCAGACCAAGTGGCCCTTACGTGAACTAAAGATGTATAATGGCAGTCAAAGCTCAGAAAACTTTTTGAACTTGCCCACCAGCTGCTATTAATAGACACTTAACGTTTTTGAAGTAACCAAATGTACCGTTCACTGACCACAGTGAGCTAATCTTTTCTACTTAGATCAATCAGGGTTTCAGTGCAATTCTCCTGATTTGAGCCCAGCAGGGTTTGAGCCTCCTTGCAAACAAAAGCAGGCCCTCGTGGAGTCATTACGTCCGAGTCATCAGGTACAGAATGATAAACTAAGACCACGCTTTCTGATTAATGGAGGAGATTCAACGCTGATAAAGAAACCAAAGGCAATCAAATGTGCACCATTTGTTTCAACACAACACACCATTTGTTTCATCTGTCCCGTCTGTCCGGATACAAACTCCTGCCAAGCAAATTGTTTTTAATAACAAGGTGACATGTAGCCAGGAACATATTCATGATGTGGGCAGTGTTGTTGTTGTGAAACGCTGCACTATTGTATTAGCACAGGTAATCACATTTAAATAAGGTTCATTAGCCGAAGCGATGCGGACATATTACATTCAGCGACCCTGAGGCTGTGATAGATGTGAGAGGGCTCTGGGGACAGTAATGCATTTTAAAACATCCAACCTCTAGTAATTAACAGCACACAGCTGTGAGTTCAAATGAAAAGCATTCCCTAAAAGCTTGTTTTTCAAAGCACAATGCGTTTGACATCCGATTATATCAGATTTTTTAGAAGGACTAAAATAAGCTGTAAAACAAGGCCTTAAACGGTTTTTTAGTATTCAGTGGACATAAACAATCAACCATAAAATATTTTATATGTAATTATGTCAATACAAGACCAGAAAGGAAACCAGTAAAACACTAACCATTATGCTGAAAAGCACATAATCAATGCTAAGTGCTAATTTTTTGCATGCAGTTGATTACGGGAAGTTGAACTGTAGAAAGTTTGAATTTCCATATTATATCCTTAAAGCCTTTGCTAACACTTCATTGATGTGGAAAATTATACCATAAGAAGAATTTCCTAATGCTTTGTGCTCACATTGTGATGTGAATCTTAAGAACCAAGGGACACACACATCCTCCACTGCTACATATTACACTCATAGAGAAAATATAAAAGGTTAATTGGAATTCTGTGTTGAACAATTTCTTTTAAGAGTGTACTGTTAGTTTGCACATGTGAAATGACATTATGTCGTGTTATTTTTACAGTCCAATGCAATGCGAGTTGGTGGAAAACCCAACAGTGACGCAAGTGAAGCAATCAGATCAAACTAAAGAGGTCAGCACATAAATATTAAAGGTAAGCTCTATTGGGAGGCCTTTGGTAGATATTAGCCATGTTGAAATTGACTTTTTTTTATTTACTTTCAGTCAACTGTAGATGAGGGTAACTCACATATTGAGATGTAAATCTCAACTGTGATAAAATAGATAAAGATCTCCTGACATAAAAACGAACAACATTGTGAAATCCCAAAAAGTGATTACAAAAGCAATGTGCCTTTTCATAATATCACATTTTATTGCACGCTAGCCAACTTGACGTCAAAATGATCAATCTTGTACAATACTTCACATGAGGCACTGGTACATAAATTATTTCTGTAAAAATGTGAAGTTGGGGAAATATATTCATGACAAAACTTGCCCCCAAAAAATGTGTGTGCTTGAGTCTAGTAACATATATAACTGGCAAAAGTTTGAAATGAATGGAAAACGCAAGAAGTTCATTGCCCCAGCTCAACATTTGACACAAATAAGGTGCATGTAAATCACAAGTATATTCAACATTATTTTATCACATTGCCACATTTCTTTTTTTGTATATGCTGTACAATGCATTAAATAAATACTGTACATTTTTAACAATTTGTTTAATATAAACAACGTCCTCGTACAATTTGCACATTATACAGGTATGAGGTAAAACAAGATTTAAAACGCACATTCGTGAATAAAACATTCCAATAAACAATGTAAAGGCTCAATGCCTAAACATTGTGATGAAGAATGAAAAAAAAACACTGTTTCACTACTCAATTTCAGAGCTAAACAACAGTCACCTGCTTCAGTCATTTATTCACTGCAATATTCTGAACAGTTTGTATCAGAATAGATTTCATGATTCAATTTTGCTAAATATTTTTAACCAATTTAATCCCACATTGTCATTTGTGACATTTACTTTTGAGTTTGAAGGGGCTAAAAATGTTTTGGGTGTGTTTGCACCAAAGAGTTAACAGTTAATGAACAGTACATTTCAACAGTTGACTGTCTGGAATTGATGTGATTATTTAAATTGATCCTTTTTAAATAGCTAGTTTAAACAGTCACACGAACAGATATGACCCCTCTGCATATATGATAAATATATTTAATGGGTCTATCATTAAAAAAAATCTAAAATCATTATCAAAAGACTGTGTAAACATGTCAGTGATCACGTTTGTGACCAGTGAGAAACCGGTTTTGAATAACTGATTGATTCACATGAGAAAAGTGCAGAGTTTACGGTATTGTTACAGTAAATAAAGCAAAAAAAAAAAGAAATAAATATATCCATGTATTCTTGGATTATCAATACCCTTTTCCACAGGATTGACACTAAAATTACACTTCTTTTTAGGTCTGACTGACAAAAGACATGCAGTTTAGTTTTTTTGTTTTGGACAGCAAAATTTCGGCTACTATTGTTTTAACTAATTTAATTGGCTGAGCGGCTTTCTAAAAGTGCAGTAATGGCACTGGGACTTTTCACTGTTTGTATCACTACGCTGACCCGTTTTAGAGTAGAAGAGGAGCTAGTGCGCATTTATTCTCGATCCATATTCACCCGGAACAGTAGTAAAACCCGGAGTGGAGCTAGAGCGATTAATAAACGAATTGAGATTGGGAAGGGAAGTCTGTCGGTCCGCTCCACCCATTTAGTTTGTGCGTTACTAGATTTAAACGTAAAGTCCCGATAGTATTTTCCCCCTGGCTTCCTGAACAAGCAAAAAATAAATGATGGCTTGACTTTATTTTATCCATCGGAATTGAATGGATCATTGTCCTTGTGATCTCATGTGTGACAGGATGCCCCGCCTTCTCGCCAGCAAACACGTCATCAGTCAAGAAATGCTGTTTTAAGTGTTGCAAGAGAAGTTATTTTGATTAAAGATGGGCACATTAATTTAAAAAATATATATGCACGGATAAGTCATTTATAATAAAGATTGCAATATTCCATAAAAAAATAAAAAGAGTGAATTGTTATTTAATGGTGACTTCAAAGCTTTGTTTATATGTTAATATACAAACCATCTGGCCAATTTTGTCTGAATCGTTGTTCACTCGAAAAAGCAATATCACGCGCGTCCGTAATTACCTGATATCCGATAGAAACCGTGTTCTTGCTCGTTCGTGTAGGCTACTGATTAAATAATCGCAGGTGCGCTTTTACAGCTGAGACTCTGAATGGGACATCCTGCCGCTCTTCTCCAGACTGCAGTCGCTGCTGTCTGCGCCGTTGCAGTCCGTCCACGTCCCGAGCATGCTCTGCTCCATCGAGTTCCCAAATCCCCCTGCGCAGCGGGACAGGTCGCACGAGCTCACATGCAGCCTGCGGTCCGCCTGCCTCGGACAACACAACAGCCTCTTGAAGGCTTTCCTGAAGTCGGGACTCCGACAGTATATGATGGGGTTGAAGGCGGAGTTCACGTAACCCAGCCAGTTCAAAAACACGAAGAGCTCCTTTTCCACCACTTCTGGGCAAAACACCCGCACCACGTTCACAATGAAGAACGGCAGCCAGCAGAGAGTGAACGTTCCCATGATTATTCCCAACGTTTTCAGCGCCTTATGCTCTTTTATAGCCAGGATCTTGGTGGTTCGTTTTCGGTTAGGTTTGCAATTAGTACCATGATTGTTGTAGAATCTTCTCTCACATTTGTTGATTTTGTTCAGCTGTTGTTTGGCTTCTCTATACACTCTGGCATAGACAAATATCATAACGATTAACGGGATGTAAAACGATATAATGGACGAGGAAATGGCATAAGCACGGTTGGTGATGAAGTCACAGCACTCGGGATCGTTATAGCACGTTGTCTCGTTGCCGTCCCGGGACCAGTGCATTAGGATGGGTGGGAATGACACAAGAGCTGATATAGCCCACACTCCACACACCACTGCCTTGGCTCGAGCTTTTGTTAAAAGGCTTTGATAGCGAAACGGAGAGGTGATGGCGATATACCTGTCTATTGCAATTACGCACAGGGTCTCGATGCTCGCCGTGACGCAAAGCACATCAACAGATATCCAGAATTCACAGAAGAACGATCCATACACCCAGGCTCCTCTGACCTCCAGGGCTGCGCCAAACGGCACCACCAGTAACCCCATGATGAGGTCCGCGCACGCCAGAGACACGATGAAAACATTGGTGAGCGTCTGGAGCCTCTGATTCCGCGCGATGGCAACTATAACCAATATATTCCCCACGACAATGACAAACACTATCAGACCCATGATGATTCCCATGCCCACGAGCCACTGTTCTGAGAAGTTAAGATCCTCCGGGGGGCGTATAGAGTCATTGCTGTAGTTGACGGACGGTAAACCGTCTCCCATGGTGTGGAGAAATGAAGCGCGCTCATTCAGAACTTCAGGTCCTGTGTGGAGCGCTTCCATCCGCGCTCTCGCTCTCCACTGCACTCCCACAAGCGCACGCTGAAACAACGAGCGAGGGTGACGTCAAAGGCTGCACAGCCAATGGCGCCGCGTCTCTAAATTGCAAGTCCTTCACTGAAAGATGCACTCAAAGCGCCGCGCAAGAACTTCCAATAGCGGACACTACTCTGCGCCGTTACACATGGACATAAACGGAGAGTTTTAGGATCTCAAAAATATTTACATTTCTTGTTCCATGCAGATTCCACACTTACTTATTGCTGGTTCATTAAGTGTAAGCAAATTGCCAGCAGTGCCACAACATTAACTAAATAACATAAAATATAACAAAAATATTAAGATTTTCAAATAAAATGGTTTATGCTAGGAATCCCTCTTCTGAGAATGTTTCTTTAATATTTTACTGTTGCATTTACATATTTAGCCTATATATTTCAGTTCATATATTTCATATTTAGTTTAATATACATTTCAGTTGTAAATAAGATATAATTATGTACAGTAAATAATTGATGCATTTTATAGTTAAAAAGCGTTTTACATTAGTCTTAAAAAAGTTTTTTAACTGTAAATGGTATAAGGTGACATTTTACTGTTTACATTTTCTTTTTTTAAACCTTTTCTTTAAAAAAAGAAGTAAATGTAAACACACAACTGAACATTTTAATATGTCTCATTCTGATGTCTTATGAAGTTTATTCTGCCATTCAAAATCTTAGCTTTACCCAGTCTTGAGCTACGAAACTACAGCAATGCTTTGAGGTTTTAGAACAATAACAGTTATGTTGCTGAATCATTTGATCCTTTCTTTTCTGTGAGACTGAACTCACAAGCTTTTGAATTTTTAGCCATGAGCGAGATTTTACAAATTGCAAACTTTCTTTTTTTGCATTCGAATCATGCATTCGCTGTTATGTGCTACACATTGAACTAAACCATGTTGCCTCATGCCGGGAGAACATTAAGTGAAATATTTTTAATTGAAACACTTTTTTTTATCTCATGTAAACCCATGTCAACATCAGTGGCAACTTTTCAAACATCTGGAAAGTAGTATGCAACAACACTGCCTGACTGCACAATAATAGGGCCTCTGGATAGATACGGTGCATGTTTGCAAACTTCACAATGCTCACTTCAGTTGTTCCACCAGCCAAGCTATAAAAGGAGCCAACAGTGGGGCACTTGCTTTCCTAACAAAAATGAATAAACCCGGGTGAGAGATGTTTTTCTAGCAGTAGGAAGCTGTTACTGTAGATAAGATCATAATTGCACCTCCTTATAGCCGGGACACAGACAGGTACATTAGACTAATGCTGCTGCTACACAATTTCTCTCTCGTTCTCATCTACATTCCAGCATTGTAGAGCAGCACTCTGCTATTTTCTTCTTTTATTCTGTAGAAAAGCCAACAGGTATTAGTAGTTTTAAAAATCAAGAGCCATTTGATAGCGCCTTCTCCAACGTGTAATAACGTGGGGCCGGTACTTCCACACTTTCAACCCTTTTGTCATTGTTTGATCCATCAGATAAAGTGGGACTCTTGTGAATGGAATGATCTCACTCTTTCTAAGCATGCAAAAGGAAGTCTATTTATGTTGCATGGCTACTGGCGCTAGTGCAGGATGCATGGTAATAATGTAGTTCCATAATGTAGCATAAGTTTACAATTGCAAACTGAGACATGCAAGGAATGGAGCAGGCATTGGAATTGTGGGTAATGTAGTTTAATGGTGATGACTGCGTAATGAGGGATGGTTCAGACTAAAATTAGAAGGGAAGAGTCTTATGAACAGTCATGTGGGCAGTGAAAGAGAGGAATAGTGCTTCATTATCCTAAGCATGGCATTCCCAAATGTTTTCATTCTAGGACCTACTTAGAGTCACAGTATGGTGATTCAATAGCCAGATTCTGTGAGTTCATTTAATGAAAGATACGTCAGAAGAGTTTGCCAGACTGATTCAAGGCAAAAACGTCTGGTTTAAAGTGGTATTGAAGAAGTTTGGACATAATAAGAAGGCTCTATTGTTTAAGAATCTTCCTCCTATAGTCACACTTTAGCACACTGTACAGCAAATAAGCAACAAACTAACAATTTATATAAATTTAATCCTTGTTATGACTTTCTGCAATGCAGATCAAATCTCAAACCATAACCACAGTGCACCTAATAAAAGATATTCTGAATTTAAATCAGCCCAGTGCTAAATACAGCATGGAAAATGAACATTCTTCTCAGTATTATCAAAATGAAAGGATTAAAACCACACAGTCTTATGTAAAATACTGTGACAATTATGTAAGCGAAACCCAGGTAATTTTTTTTATTCACAGCAGTCCAATTATCTGTAGTTTCATGCCGTTTTATTACAATTCACAGAGCACAGCTTTTGAATCATGGCAAATGTCTTCAGAATATTAACACTGGAAAGAAAATACAGCTTTGATTAAGTACCCCATGTATTTACCCAAAAACCTGAAAAGAAAATTTGACTTTCATTTTCTGACCTTCATAAAGATTCCGCTGTGGCTTTGAAGAGTAATATAACCGGGAAGCAAAAAATTAATTAAAATGGTTAGTTCACCCAACAATGAGAATTATGTCATCATTTACTCCCCTTCATGTCACTCCAAACCCAAAAGACTTTTTAGTCCCGAATATTTTTAATGAAATCTGACAGATTTTCTTTTCTCCACTTACAGTCTATGCAACAACCTCTTTGGCTGCGTTTACACTGAAGTCTTAATGCACAGATCTGATTTTTTTTGGCCTTCGTGTTTACATTCACTTTTGTAAACACAGATATCGGATACCAGTCGTGTGAACAGGTGGGCTAAAAAATCGGAAGTGGTCAAAAGATCAGATCTGTCTATTGAGACATGCAGTGTAAACGTAGCCAAAATCTTTTATCTCCTTTTTGCCAGTGTAAATGTTGCCAAAGTGTGCAACAAATTCCAATCTGTGTCAGATATGAGTAAAAAATCAGATTTGTTTGCGCCACTGTAAGCCCAGATGCTTCAAAAATTTCATAAAGAGACCGTAAAACTATATTATATATCGAGTCTATAAACTACAGTATAACTATATGAGTCCATGTGAGTTGAGTGGTTTAGATCCAATTTTCTCGAGATTTAAAGAGATTTTCAGGTTTGGAATGATGTGAAGCTAAGTAATTCATGACAGAATTTGTATTTTTTGGTTGAACTAACCCTTTAAAGCTTGCATTATGGATTATGCGTCTTTTACTGGATACTCTACTTTGAATTTTGATTTAAATACTTGTTCCAGACGTTTAGAAACCCTTTGAATTTACTCCACATCTGTCTGTCAGCGCATATGCTTCACACTCCATATGTCTCCCATACGTTTACACGCCTGACAAATATCACAGATCAAAAACAGCATCTGTCTTCTCCTCTTTCTAATGGACAGAAGGGTTCAAAGGGTCATTATCTGACAAACAGCATGCTCTGATCTCAGCCTTGGCTGTTATCCTCTGAAAACATGTTCGTTCTATGAGCTTCACATATGCAAACATAAACATGACTGCAGCTGAAAGTTCAGTGTGGTTATTGAATGGTTAGAGCTCTAGAAGTGTAGCGCCCCCCCCCCCCAGATAGACAGAGCTCCATTAACTTTTGGCTATTTCCCTGCCACTTCATTACAGATGCATTTAGATTGCAGTTAGCTCAACATCTGGAGGAATTTTCATGATAAGGTAGTTCAACTAACCTTAATGCGAGAACATACCAATTTTGAAAAATGTTTCAGTGTATTTTCTGTCCATAAAAGGCTCAATGTTGTTTTGGACCCCTTTGAATGTCATTGTATGGATGAAAACAATTATTTTTGGACCAAAAAGAGATCCACAGGAGAAATTCGTTGACATGAAACAAGCTCTTTAATGTAGTTTAGCATACTCTATCGTAAAGATCAATACTGACACTTCTTTCATGATTAATGTGAACTATACACTACATTAAATAGTAACAAGAGTGGTGCTTTCCCATGCAAAACTAAGGGGGTCTTGGGTGTTACAATGTGATTTAAAGATGTTTAAAGGTGATTTGTGGTTGCTACATGTGATCTCTCCGTCAATGTAAATCTGTAGTTGTATCCCAAATGTATCTTTTATTTTAGTAAACTAAACTTAATTTACTGTGTTTATCCAACTGATTTGTCCACTGTATAAAAGAAAAAGAAAGAAACTAAATACAGTAATCCCTCGTTTATTGTGGTTAATGTGGACCGGATCCCCCCGCGATAGGTGAAAATCCACGAAGTAGGATTGCCCTTCCTAGGAATTTCCGTATATGTGTGTGTGTAGGTACCAGAATGTTTAAAATATGTATCTTTATACTTTAAAAATATTTAATTAAATCTATTTAATTATAAAACCATAATATTATACATTTACTCTCTTTCTCTCTCTCATACGATACGTATTATGGTGCTCTACACTCATCAATGACAGTAGTATCTTGAGACTTGACTCCAGTATGACGATGAATGTGATGATGAATGATGATGATGATGATGGTGTTACTGCACTGGTATAATGAGGCCTTGAAATCAGTTCGGGAAGCGCCTCATTGTCCAATAGTCAACATTTGCTTCTGAGAGAGGCGAAGAGGCTCCCACTCCACTCGTGCTCTCATTGGTCGATCTCGCGCTGGGAACCAATCACGTGCTTGTCTGAGTGCCGTGGGTGTGTACAAAGCCTCTGAGAGAATTTCTCTCTTTGTCTGGCATCCTGGGAAACCGTTTCTCTCGCATCACGATGAAGCAACGCTGCTTTCCGCAATATGGCTGCCGATATGGCGGTATTTTTATTTTCGATGAATATTTTTGAAAACTCCAACTGCGAAGTGGTGAGGGATTACTGCATATATATATATTTTTTACTATGTACTGTACTATTCACTTTTACCATGGACTGGATTATATACCTTATCCTTTTCACTTACGCTCTTCATCCTCAACAGTCCAGTCATCTAGTCAAAAACTACATTTTGCAATATCCCTGCAGTTCATCTCCTGCTCTCCGACACCTGTTTCCCATCAGCACTCCAATCTTTGCCAGCTCTTATCTATGGATGACAACAGACTACTTACCTCTTGGTTCTCACTGTGATTCTCCAGCTATCTCCTTTAACAATTTCTATGTGATACTCTCTTGTAATCTACACTTTGGAATATTACATGTGCCTGTCTAGTCACCATACTCCTGTGAAAAGTTGTGTGCTCTCTCTCCACTCATCATTAATTCACTATCACCCTGGTAAAGGAGAAGAGACCATCATTTTCCGACTGTTCCATTACTCACCTGCTTGCTGATATATTCGCTGTTTGTTTTAAACCCTCTCTGTCTCAGAGTCTGTTGTTCCATTACATCCATATCATATTATCTTGGGGAGATAAAACTAAACATAATAGCTTTTTTGTAATTAAATGCCTGAGGTAGATGAGCAACATATTGTTTACAAACTGTTTCATTGATGTCTTTCTGCCGTTGAAACAATGATTGAGCGATTAGACACACTGTTTCTTATCGAAAGTAACAAAACGCAGATCTTATTGTGATTATTGGTGGTTAGGCTTCAATGGTGTATTCATCTTATACACACATAAGTTTAGGTTTAAGTGACATGTGAAGTAATTCATGCATTCAACACATCCAAGTTAGTAATAGTGACTAGTGAACACACACACTGCAAACCGTGACACGCACCCGGCGCAGCGGGCAGCCATTTTTGCCGTTGCACCCATGGAATTCTGTGACATAAGACAAATATATGTACCGTTACACCCCTAATTGGTATTTAATCAAATATCAAGGAAGAAAACTGAGTTATGTGATGTAAAGTGAGGTCAACAATGGGAATCAAACCCATGACCTTAGCATTGCAAGTGCGACCTTAGCATAGCATCTACTGTTTGCGCTACAGAAAAACCGTAAACTTTTATTGGGTTTGTTAGTGTGAAATTTTACTTGCTATTTCATTGTTTTCTAGCTCAAAAAGCCAATAGCTTTGAAACACCAAAACCATAAAGCAAAAATACTCACTGTAAACTTTGTGTAACCTTCATTTTAATTGAATGACTTGAGAAAATGTGTGAGATTTTACATTTGGCGTGTTCTTTCAACTGTAAAAATGACTGAAGCATGAGTCAAACAGGGTTAATAGACCTGTCATGGATTCATAACCGGACCCGAAAGACTAATATGGGCATTTTACAGACTGACTTTTCTGTCGACACTCACAGTATCACCAGATCTAAACACGGAGGCCTTGAGTTTGTGTTGTTGCCTCTCTCAATCACCCATGGCATTCTCCAGATTATTTCAGTACTGTTGGCAAATTATGCGAATGAGAATTCCCCTCCTCCAAAAAAACTCGCAAGAATGCCTTTGGATAAAATAATCAATTCTCACATTGATATTTACATGTGCGTAATCACCTCAATTCCGCAAATGCTCTTTCACGGGTGCTGGGAGCTGTTGTGATGAAGGCAGATGTGTGTTACATTTTGCCTGTTACATTCTAATGTTCTTTTTCTTCTTTACGCTTCTGTTAATCCTACATATGGACTCAGGCTCTGAATTGTAATGCGTTCTGGTTAAATATTAGCTTGTTGCACTGCAGCTTCTCTGGGGGATACTTGCGAGTGGAAATGAACATTTTGATAGGGTTCAGTGTTTGCTGAGAGATTATGTGGATCACATTCAACAGCACACAGCATATATTTTCACAGCTCAGCTTTATTTGGAATTGCTGAGAACATTAAGCCAAGGAAATGGTGCGTGGTGGCAATACTGGTTTCAGACAGCCAAACACTCCGGTGAATGGAGCACATGGTTATCCGGAGTGTGTGTGTGTGTGTGGACCGTTACTAAAATATTACCACTTTACATTAAAGTTGACTTCATTAACATTCATTAATGAGTTGGGTGCACTCATTGCTGGATAGATTAGTTACAAATTGTATGTTGAAATTTGAAGTTAGTAATAATCTATCACATTACATATTTTAGAAAATGTCTGTCTGCTTATTGATTACCTTTAATTAACTTACTTTTAGCCTTATCTTGTTTATCACATAGTTTTGAAATCAGGGTTTCCAAAACTAGGGTTTGTGAAACCCCTGCAGTTCCTTCATAAGTTGATGAAAAGGTGTTAATTTTAATATAAGATGGTTGTTAAAATAAAAGATGTAACACTTTTTGAACATAAGCAATTAGCTATTTCAGAAAGAACCATTTAAAAGATAGAAAAGGTGATTTAGTGATAATTTTGCCATTTATATTAGGTAATTAAAATGTAACTAATCTGATTAGTTTAATACTTATAAGTAGATTATATATAACTATATAATCTTTGGAATGTGATTAATCTAGATTACATTTAACCATTTACTGCATTATATTTGTTACAATATAAAAATAAAAGTGTGCATTAAAATAAATAATGTTCTATTCATCAAAGAATCCTGGGAATTTAACATTTTTTTACAACTATTTGTAACAAAAAAATATTAGATTTTTTTTGAGCACCAAAAAAAATAAAAAATCAGCATATTAGTATGATTCTGAAGGATCATGTGACACTGAAGACTGGAGTAATGATGCTGAAAATATAGCTTTGGTATCACAAGAATAAATCATATTTAAAAATATATCAAAATAGTAAGCAAGTGTTTTAAATAGTAATAATATTTTACATTATTACTGTTTCTATTGTATTTTATCAAATAAATGTAGCCTTGGTGAGCAAAAGAGACTTCTTTCAAAAACATCTTACCAACCCCAAACCTGTTAATACTCTATGTTCATAAATCAAATCTCATTTGAAAGTGTCACTGAAAAAAGTTTAATCACCACGAAACATCTCTGCTGGAACAGATGGGCTGTTGTCATTTACATATGCCATCAGCCATTGCATGTAGTGAAGAAGATATGAAGACGCTGAACACATAAATGCTGGGAAAATAAACTTTATTAGACCACTGCATCCAACTAATCTTTTAAAGTGCAGAATTTGGAGGTTGTATAAAAGAGCTGCCCTCGGACTGGAGACAGATACATTTGGTTTATATTACATAGTTTATGGACAGGAACTGCCAACAAAAACAGAAACAGAACAAATTTAGTGGCCATTTCTGCACAGAGCCTAGAGAATCACCTGGTCTGATTCCCACTCACAATCTCCAAGTGCATGATCTGCAAGCACATGATCTATGATGTATCAGCAAGCTTTAGAAATACATTGCAGTCCCATTGTTAATGCTTAACAGCACCGAGAGGCTATTATTTCAGAAAAGATTAAATACCAGATGATTACATAAAAAAAAAAGACTGAACACTGAAATTAACGTCACCGCATATAAAGTGTAACGATCATCGAAAATGCCTGGTAAACAATAATAAATAAAGGCAATAAAAATAGCATTACATCTGACTGCTCATTTACAAGACTGTCTTACAGTATCATATGGTTAAGGGGAAAAAACAGTGGGGGGGGGGAAAAAGGGTAGCAATAATAATATCAGCCAAACCAACCATGAAGGGCTGTCGGAGCAGCTGACAGGCTACATTTTTACACTACACTGCATGATTTGGAATATTATTATATGAGAGCATGTGAGTGAGTGAATGAAGATGGCTTATAACGATAACAGGCTGTTTAACAAAGGCATTACACAAGCTTAATCATGTGAAACACCCCTCCAAATATATTGCTGATGAGAGCGAGGCACTTTGTTCAATATTTGTCAAGATTTATCAGTCAGATCCTGACTCTGCAATTAGTACTTGTGATCCATCATTAGCGTGATGACAAGCATGTGAAGTCTGATTACTACAGTATGTGTTAGCTCCTGTTAGCCACAGGAGGTGATTTGAATGCTAATGGGATATTTCACCTAAAAATAAATCATTTACTCATTCACATGTCATTCTGTGGAACACCAAAGAACTGTATTAGTCCTTACAATGAATGTCAATGGGGTCCAAAACAACCCCCTTGGACCTCATTGACTTTCATCTTGTGGACAAAACAGAAAAAGAAAAAAAAACTACGACATTTTTCTTTCTTTTTTTATGTTCCAGAGGAGAAGAAAATAAAGTCGTATTGGTTTGGACTGACATGAGGGTGAGTAAAGGACAGGATTTTAATTTTTGAATTTTAAATATGCCCAAAGGGTCGTGTACATGGCTGTTTTAAAAGGCATGCTCGAGCGTCGCAGTAACAGAACCTTTCTGGGATGTGGAATCAATCATAAGAGGCTGTCTGAAGGACACTGCCTTCATCATACAAGCCCCACCCTCAGAAAGGCAGCAGTAGATCCAGGCGTCGAGCCTCAGCGTTGGGTCTGGGGATGCAGGGGCCGCTGGGATGGATGAGATGATCGAGATTGGTTCAGAGAGATCGTCGATGTTCCCCGTCACAGCTCGCCCTTCCAGTAACCACTCATTACCTGCCGAGGAAAACAACATCTTCTGTCTGGCTGATGTTTGTTTGAAAGGCACTGAAGGTTTCTGAAGTGGCATGTGTTTGGGTGTAAAATAACACATACCGTATTTTCCCGCATATAACCCGCGGGTTATACCAACTTTTACAAACCCCGCAAGGGGGTGCGGGTTATATAAGGGTGCGGGCTATATCACAAATGTTTAACACGTAATAATATTTCAATATATTTGTTATACATACATATATATATATATATTAGGGACATAAGGGTTTTTTGCAATATTTTCTTTACGTTTTTCTTTCTTGCGAGGGTTGTTGCTCTGGCCCTTGTACTATCACTTTTCTTCTGATTCTGACTTGAATTTGACTTTGAATTTCGCGCACAAGCACTGTGTACCGAGCCTGAATAGTTATGGATAATTGACGTCATGCGAGCAACATTCGAAATTCGAAACGTGAACTTACACAATAAAGTTCATCAATCTATGGGTGCGGGTTATATACAGGTGCGGGTTATACCAACACTTTTACACAGACCCCAAACCCTGCAGGCTATATGAGGGTGCGGATTATCCCCGTCTGCGGGTTATATGCAGGAAAATACGGTATACATGTGCCAAGGCGATGAAATATTTATCTGGCAATTGATGGGGCCTTTCAGAGCGCACACAAACTACTGTATGTGGTCAAAGGAAACACCTTTAGTTAATGGTTCTGCAATGCAGCGTGTACCAGGTGTGTGTCACTGGCCTTGAATCAAGGGCAGGCTACTAAGACAAATGCCAGATAGAATTAGGACGGTGTCCAATCGAATGATCCCCAGTGAGAGCAAAAACAGGAGAGGATACGAACAAAGACCTGCCAATGAACTGACAGTTTATGTAACAGCTGCCACCTGGAGTTGCAGATAAGCATCACATACATTTCAATTCAATTAAAACAAATCTTTTGTATCATCAAGTGTCTGTTTCTTTAGGCACATTTCAATCGTAGTTTAAATCACTCTTGATGTCACTTTCCCCTGTCCCCATTAATTTATGACCCTGTTGATATAACCATTTACATAATGATTATATTTTTCCCAGAAAACAAGAATTCAAATTTCACAATTGTATTTACATATAACACACAAAACGATTAACACTGCTAACTACTACACACCCGAAGCCACCAACAAACAAGCACTCGTGCTAATTTGGTGCATAATTACAGTCAATCAATCAAAGTCGGACGGAACTATTAGTTGCCGTTTCTGAGAATTTTACGCCCACAGACAGTCAGGCTTTTTTGGGGTCCTAATGAGTATTTTAGCTTTAATTATGCAAAGTACCCATAGTTGTCACTTCAACTATGACCACTTTTGTAAACTAATTAGGTCCTTGTGCATTGGATGGTAAAACGTTTTGGTGCAGAGCGGAGATAAACAAGCAGTGTGATGAGCAGAACCCGTCTTCGGTGACTGAGCTGATTATCAATCGTGAAAGATGTGCGTTCGGAGGGATTGACGTTTTTGTGAAGATGAACAGAGAAAAGACAACAGGAAAGACAAATGTTGCAGCAGACGGACTGAGGGTGAGGCAGAAATGATGCTAAAAAAAGAGAACGAGAGAGAGATGGGAAGGGTAAGATAGAATGAAGGGTTGACCGTGTGTTGGGATGCATAGAAGAATTGTTTATTTATCCTTGGCTCGTCTCCCAGTACGGCCAGCTGGTCCCTGAAGCCTGCTGAAAATGTGTGAACACAGCAATCCGACAAACTACACTACACTAGAGATCACCCCACGGACGAGCCCCAGAGGAACCATGTACAAGGTGCAAAAACCGTATGTAAATACATGCGTTTTACATAATATGCCTAGCAAGTGACTGAAATTGACAGATGCTCTTTTTGGATAAATTTGATTTTGTACTAGGGTATCAGCTATCCATAAAAAATGGACATTGCGAAATGGGCTGCGATTTAAATTTAATTAAGTAAATACCAGTTTCAAAATGAAGCATGTTATTTAAAGTGAAGTTTACGATAAAGTCTCAGTCTCAGAACAGCTTGGTTCATTTACTGTGAATCAAGCTGTTCTGAGACACTGTGAGCAGCAAACATGCACATGAACATACAGTGCTTTTACTCTGAGGATGTTTACACGACAATGATGTACTAAAAAAGGAAAAGTTTTTCCTTTGTACAGATGACAACACTGACAAACCCCGATCCGCAATGAAATCAGATATAGTAAATTAAGCTTATTTGGCGAGCTGTCTGGAGGGAGGGCTCCGAGTTTGGAATTTGTCCCAAACCTAGTGTACTCCCCTCCTTGATTGGGATAGGAACCTGCCAAGACTGAGGCGATGGTGTGGTGGAGGGATGTTGTGAAACAGAGGTGAGGGACGGCTATATATACCGGCTTCCTCTTGTGATGATTGGTTGGAATACCTGAACTTTGGTAAACTATTTGTATTTGTTGTGTAAATGAATGGCCAAAATGCATAAAACGTTTTACATTTTTAGTTGTGTATAAGTGTACTAATTTATTTAATTG
Organism: Rhodeus uyekii; assembly: GCA_037043235.1. Taxonomy (NCBI): domain Eukaryota; kingdom Metazoa; phylum Chordata; class Actinopteri; order Cypriniformes; family Acheilognathidae; genus Rhodeus; species Rhodeus uyekii. The sequence goes on along the minus strand of JAWRVZ010000072.1, from coordinate 761,042 downwards.
TATATTATTTGAAAATGTAAATACAGTAATACCTCGTTTTACGAGTGACGATTTGTATACGAGCAAATCGGTGTACGACCATGGAAAGTCAAATTGGAGTGTGAGAATTTTTCCCCTTGCCCACGGGCATTTTTTTGAGGAAAAGTCCTAACGCTCAGCATCTTCGCGCGCATTCTTACTGTAAATATCCTAACGACAGTCTCTCACAAAGCCTATCACCCCTTAACTCATTCATTCTCTCAGCGTCGCTCGGTTTGTTTGCATCATTCACCACATTGCATACTTTTATGAGTGATTTTTAAGTGATCGGTTTTACCTCGTGTCGTTAACATTAATTGTAATCGCTATTGTTCACCTAGTGAAATATATACGTACAGTACAGCAGTGGTCCCCAACCCCCGGTCCGGTCCGAACCGGACGAACTGGTACCGGGCCGCGGAACGATTACGCGGACCGGTCCGTGGATGAAATGGTACCGGGCCGCAGATCGAATCAGATGGAAAGATTTGGAATAATCCATTTCGCACTGAATGACAGGGATGGCTGGAATAGTCCATGTAAGAAGGGGAACACTTTTTACAATCCTGCTCTCCTATTGGTCAGCATTGTGCCTAGTTAACAAACTTTTTTTCTAATCACTCACCATGGATGTGAAGATTGTTGCTGAAGTAAAAAAGAAGAAGAGGATGCTTTACATTGCATTGAAAAGGGAGATAATGCGCTATGTGCTTCATCCCATGCTAAATGTGGTGTTTTTGCAAGGCTTGGAACGGATTAGGCAATTAGCATGTAAAAGCCTGACCGACGTACGAAAAGTTCGACTTTTTTCCTAAAGTTCGACTTTTTTCCTAATTTCGTAAGTCGGGGTTCTACTGTATTTGAAAATGTAAATACTAGTATTGCAATTTTACAGAAAAGTAAAAAAAAAAATTATAGTACAATATTACTACTACGATATAAGTCATAATAATTAATAATAATAATTATGGTGGTCACATTGAATTGGACAGAAAAAAAGAGTGATTTGTTTTTTTTACTCTATGGTTTTAGATGGTTCCTGGAAATAGTAAAGTCAAAAACTATTTTTTTCAATGTATTCGCAAATTGTTCAGCCCTAAAAGGTTTTTGCACGTCAGCTTTTTTTGGTCACCCTAATCATCGAATGATTCATTCTTTCCAAAAAGAGCTATTCAAGCCATCTGGTAAAACCTCCTGTATTTTCTTTTATATCGCAGAAAAATACAATATCATGCAGCCCTATTTTGTACCTTCTGCAGAAAGGCTCCAGAAACTCGGGGCTTCTTCAGTCAGCTTAGTCCCAGTTGGTAGCGCCAATTTCAGCAAAAGAGTGACTGACTGCCCTGAGGAAACTGTGATTGATGGCATGGTAAGGACTGGGGCTGATTTGGGAAGCTTGGGAAGCTTTTTGACCGCAGGTGTGCTGCTGGTAGCAGTTGTGAGGATAGCATCAACCTCTGGCTTCCCTAAAATGGGAAACTGGTGCAAAAAGAAAGAAATCAATGAGACAATCACTAAGAATGACAATTGACAAATGCTAACCCCACATGTGGAGACTCACCAAAGAGACAGTTTTGTTCTCTAGGTCGAGGACTTTGATGCAATGGTTGTTGGAGTCTGCCACATATAGCAGCTTTCCTCCTCCCCCCACACATAGGCCTCCGGGTTCGTTGAAGCTGGACTCCAGGAAGCCTGGGCCAATCCCGTTCCCAGCATACCCTGTGCCTGCTAGCAATCTGCACTGCTTAGTCTTCGGATCCACCACTTTGATCTGTAACAGAGAAGCTCTTTAACCACTGGTAGTTAAACTTGGTGTTTGCCCATTCTAACACTTTGCACCATTTTATGACAATATATATTGTACAACCTATACTGGATGTTACTTAACTAACTGACTTTTTATAGAGTGGCACGGTTCTTAAATAAAAAGTAAAAAAAGACAGAAAAGTAAAATGCACACAGAAAAAATCCCTTTTTGTCAAATGTTTTGTTTAAAAGTTTAAGCTGTTGGCTTGAGAAAGCCAACTAACTGATCTACTGTTTAAGCTTATTATTATTACAAATTTTAATAGTATCTCCTCCAAAGACTTATAGGTTACAAACACCAAACTCGGTTCAGACCTGTTCGGATCCAGGTTGCTATACATTTCTAATGGATCCGAATGATGGTTTTCCCCCAAAAAATTATCTTTCCTTATGCTTTCAATGAGGGGGTCAAAACTTTTATACATGAAGTCTTATAGTGTATTTCAGCTTCATACACTATGTATCTATCATTGAAAAAGCCTGGCAACTATCTTAAGACAGGTAAACAAACTTGTTAAATCATGTAAACAATATGCTAAATTCTGTTAATTCATGCTAGCAACATGCTAATTAATTCTAAATCATGCCAACAACATGCCAATCCATGCTAGCGATATGTTAAATCATTTTAACGACATGCTAATTCATGCAAAATCATGCCAATCCATGCTAGCGATATGTTAAATCATTTTAACGACATGCTAATTCATGCAAAATCATGCCAACAACATGCCAATCCATGCTAGCGATATGTTAAATTATGCTAGCAACTTGTTAATTCATGCTAGAAGCATGATAACTAATTTATAATTTAGTAACCTAAGCTTAAATTAAAGCTATTAAAACTACTTCAAACTTCCTGGTCCGGCTTTATCAAGCCAACTTCAAAATTTGTTTACAAACTTTACTCATGTATTGTAGTTTCAATTTACTATTCATATGAGGTTCGAGAACAATGTTTGTGTGTCCGGTGCAGTGAAACTGACCTTGTGATTGTAGGAATCTGCGACATAGAGGAGGTTGCTGCCCTCATCCCAGGACACTCCTAATGGATGTTGCAGTTTTGCATCTATGCCCTTACCATCAACGTCCCCAAATGCAAACAGGTTCTGTTCAAAATAAAGAAAAAACAATCTTAAAGGGCCATCTGTACCCATGAGAACAACGTTACGCTTTGGTGCCAAGCTGTGAGAATGTATAAACAGTATAATCTGTATATTTACTCAATCACAACGCTGTGGTGGTCTAACGTACAAAATAAGTCACTGAACATCACAAGGGAAGAAAAAAAAAGCTCATTAATACAGTTACCAAATATGGCGAAACCCAATCCATTCTCATTCTCTGCCAGACTCAAAGGAAATCTAGCAGATCTGAAAAATGTCTCAACTGCTCCAAGGAATGGAGAAAAAATAGTTTCTCATTCAAATCGCCTAGGTTCATTAAGTGATAAAAATTGCTCCACGACTTAATTTATTAAACGTCTCCTTACAGCAAGCGCTGGGGTCTTGTAGTGCCAAACAAACTTGTATAAAAAACTGCTTTAGACAGCATGCAAATGTGACATGCAATCAACTGTGATAATTTATGACTGCATAAAAATTCAAATCTCTCCATGTGGTGTGATTTTCCTAAAGCGAACTGGATAATGACACCCTCCTTCCCTTATAAAGCATGTGCAGGGAAGTGCTCATGGGGTCGATAAATGATGGGATGCTGATGAAAAGAAATAAAGGTCAGACCAAAAAACAGAAGTGCACCACCTTTAAACTTCTTTCTTTGTATCTGATTGTTTCAGGAGTAAATGCATTAACCCGACTGCTTTTGCTTTGTTCAATCCACAAAACAAAGATATTGTAGAAAGAAGTTTTAACTTGTAAATAGATAACCGCTTATAAGCTTTAATTTACATATTTACATTTATTTATCCAAAGCGACTTACAACTTATAAACAACCAGTTTAAAATAACAACCAAAAAATGTGTAGAGGTTCTACTTAAATGTCTTATATGTAAGATTTTTACCCATAGTATTGATGGCTTTTGGTTTAAACATGACTGGATCTGTTCACACTGAACACAATGAACCTTGGAGCGATTGCTCTGTTAGTGCGGTTCATTTGAATAAGTGTGAACTCTGCCACTGAACCCTGATGCGTACCAAACAAGCAGACCAAAACCACAGAAAAGATGAATCTTAGTCTTCTTACAAGCAAACTCTTGTCCGGTTCGAATTAAATATGAGCAGAACACAGACCAAAGATGATGAAAAATGAACAACATTGGGGCATGATGTCACAAGAGTTTGGTACAGGCGTCAGAAAAGTGTCTCCTCACAGCAGATCTTCGTTTGTGTGTGTGATGGAGAGATTCGGGACACTGTTTTGACTTCCTTACATATTTTATAAGCTCTTCAGAAGTTCTCAGCTGGTCAAAATACCATCATATGTAGGTTACACACATACAACGACCACATATAGCCCAGCACACAGAATTGTTTTGAATGTTCAGTAAGTTTTGTTGCAAAATATATGTGATAAAAGCCGACCAATCAGATCGTGGACATATCCCTGTAACTTTAGGTTTGGTACCTTTAGGTTCGGTGTTAAAATGCCAATGTGAACGGTAAGCAGACCAGGACTAAATGCTTTGGGGTTTTTTGGTCCTGAACTGAGTGTGAACACACTCTTCATTAATATTACTGAAAATAATAAATGGTAGATGATATCAATCTAAAACTAAAACTATAAAAAAAAAATAGTTGTTGTTAATTGAAATAAACCTGAAATAAAATGTAAATATTAGATGGAAAAACTTTTAGAAGAAAATGATAAATGTTCCTTTAGCAACTGAAATAAGCGAACATGCATACATACATACACTAATAAAATTGACAAAAGTATATAACAAAATGACTGAAACTTAAACTAAAAGAAAAATGGAAAGTAACACTGAAAGCCAATTCCAAATATGAATAAACATTCTAATAGTATACAAACAATACTTCAATAACATTGATACCTAGATATAATTTAGTATCAATATTATTAAAAATCACTCGAATATAGCATTACAGAGGTGCATAAAACAAAAAAGGGTGAGAAACACTGAACTTTAACATGTTAGACAGTTCAGACCTGGAAACATGGCAGGTAGGGCTTACCATAGGGTCTCTCTCCCCCCCCACCACATGTTTGACTGCTCCGTCCTTCAGCGAAAGGCTACGAATGGTGCTGCTCTCACTGTCTGCGATGAAGAGACACTCCCAGGGCTCTTTTGGGGCAAGAGCCAGGCCTGACGGCTGTGCCAGTCCCGCTTTATGAGGGTAAGCGTTATTTCTGTTCTCCTCATTCCCACTGCCAGCAAAGCGCACACATGTTCCTTTTTTGCTTTCGCTGGAAAAGGCATTAGATAAAGATGGATAAGTCTGATTAGACTGATTATATGGAGCAACTACTTAGCTCTTAATTTGTCTGACTCTAAAACATTATGATAAAATTGACAAAATATCCACAATTAGGATCTAATTACATGTAAGAGCAAAAAAAAAAAATCAAATAGAAAATGGTGCCAAAAAGTCTTAAACAAAATCATTATATATGATAAAGTTTTTTCCCCCACATGTTCTTTATCTGAGAAACTAAAGCTGTTATTAGTGCTCACAACGACTCTAAAAACATCAAGAGAAAAGATACACTAGCAAACAGCACACAAGAGTTAAGAGTTCACTATGTATCAGGACAATCAGGACAATTTCCGCCTACAGTAAACTGTGTGGCTGCCCAGAAGATTACATCACTTGGGCAGCCCCATGGCCTCTTTACATGAACGATGCCTTGTCTGTACAGAACTGGCATGAGGAATACACAGGGAAAAGAGCTCACCTCCCTTTGGGAAGCTTCCCGTCCTCCAGGAAGAGAGCCCAGATCTGATGTGTTCCTGCCATGCCTATCCACAATATTTCACCACCTGCATAAACACAAACACACGGCATCAAATAGTAAACAGCTTACATTTTCTACAACATATTGACGTTGATTATCTTGCTAAACATAACGGAACAAATTCTTAGTCAAGTGTGTATGAAACAAGATCTCAACTTCTAACAGGCACAAACTATGACATTGATCCTTAAGAGCTGCATGACGATCACTTTATTAGATCTCATCAATGCACGCATATATATCTATATAAAGTAACATATGGTTTCTGATGTGTCAGACTTGACCAGTTGCAGAACCACATATCTCACAGATGTGTCCCGTTACTCCTTTTAAAACAATAAATGGAAAAAAATTGTGGCTATATAGAGAACTATTTGGATTGAACATTCATGTTCATATTATATCAGTACAATATTTTATTTTAACTTAGTAATTGTTAATAAAGGAGCCTAAAGTTGATTACAGAACTCAATTATTATTATTAAATAATATACAATAAAAATGTGTTGTTTATTTTCATTGCATGTTAAAAGTAAATAAAAAAGCTATACAATTACTAAAAATAAATGGCGATTTTTGTCCTAAACTTGTTTTAAAATGTATTTGACAATATGAAGTTTGACTTTCTGTGGTTTTCTAAAGGTTTAGCGCCTTCTTTTACTGATCCTTTGTGGAAAAAGAACAAAACGGGACCCTACTTTTGTACTGAAATGATTTAGCAACTGGAAATAGAAAAGCACAGTGACCTGGACAGGTGAATTAACACTTGAAATCAGTTTAAGTACTGTGTGGAGGGGCACTAATACTTGAGAGCATTGCACTGCATTTTCTCTTTGAAGAATTAGAAATGAGAGACTTTGTACTTGTGTCTAACAATAGACTTCTAATGGTACCGCTTATCAGGGAGAATTTCTGTGCTGGGCTGGAGCCTAACGACATGCATTCATAAAAGAGCGAGACAGGGGGAAAGATTGACATGGAGCGGAAGGAGCAGAATTCTCCTCACGTTGGATTTTCAAAGGGGTCATAGATGGATAGAAAAGAAAAAACAGAGAATGAGCCAAAGTGGATAAAATCTAATGAATGACAGACGTGCTGCAGTATTTCAACATTACAATTAAGCTACAAACAACCGATTACAACTAAATACAAACCATACTGAAGTGAAGAGGCAAATAGAAATATTACAGTAGGTATAGGCTTACAGACAGATGCTTCAGATGAGTCATTCTACTTGAACTTACATCTTTATTCCAATGAATAAATAAATGAATATATGTATAGATGTGTGGGGGTTGTGTAGAAATAAATAAATTACTCCAAAAATATTATGATGTCTACAATTATACTCTCGAAGGCTACATATATTTGAGCAAAGATATACTAAAAACATTAAAACAACTATTTTCTATTTTAATTAACATTTTAAATGCAAGTATATATATATATATATATGCGCATTCACACACATAAAAAATGTTAGTTCACTGTATGTGTGAATAAATATATTGAATGTGAGGATTTAAAAGTTTGTGTATATATATAAAATATATATATATATATATAAAAAATAAAAATATATTATAAAAAATATTATATATATACACATACACACACAGTATATATATAAATATTCACACACACACAGTATATATATAACTTCAAAAAAACATGCTTTCACATTCAACTTTTTTTTAAATTAGATAAAAAGATAAAAAGATTAAAACATATGAGACCACTTTCACAGACATCTGATGAACAGAATTAGAATGATGAGTCCTTGAACAAAAGGAGGGGTCAATATCATACCATTACCATGATGTTACTCCACACTTCCACTAAAACATCTGCAAGTTCTCCAACACATCTGACCTGAGGGGACATACGGCACAGCAAGGACGATCAGCTGTCCCCCGTGTCTCCCTGAAGCACTGTCTTTGGCGCCTTGCATTACAACCTTGTGTTTTTACACTAAGAGTCATATTATCTGTTCTGTTACTATTGTTAGTTTTCAGCCAAACAGATTAATATCATCGTCTGGTGTGTTTAGGAAAAACGTTATACATCATTACCCATGTCCCCGCCAGTTTCTGAACACCGGCATCGCTGATGTGTAAATATAAGTGATCATCTGTTAATTTATTAAACTTTCTGGAATGAGGAGCTCTTGCGGCTTAGTTATTAAATGGGCTTTTGGACTGGAGGAAGCTTTCACTTAAAAGAGGAAAATTGATTTTATGACCACTTTAAATCAAACATTCAAAATAATTGCTGCATTAAATGGAACAAGAAAGAAAAAAATGAAGGAAAAAGGAAAGAAAGAGCCGTCAAAGGCATCAGCAAATGCACATAGGCACAGGATACAGTGATATCTTGTTTTTTTTAGTGGAAGAACTTGCAAGAAAGCGGACGACTTTTCAGGGAACAGACAGTGTTGACCATCAACGAACACAAGCTGAATAAATCAGGCACACAATGCACAAACCACTTTAAATGTCTCTCCCTCAGCTAATGCTAATCACATCAATTTCTTCAGCTGTTTAATGGAACGATATGGCTGAATAATGCCGAGTGATTTAATAATGGCTTCAAAAATAAAGTAGGAATTTTAATTCTGTTCTAGAAGCATGTCAAATGTAATTTTCTAGACCTGTGGGACATCTTGTTCAGGCCTGCTCTGCATAAAGATATCACTTCAAAACAAAACTATTTGTTAGAGGCACCATTTATTGAAGCCACAGCCACATGAGTGCTTTCTGATCATATCACCTTCTTTTTCCTTGGCGTTGTGGGTTTAACTCAGGCAACACCACAACATTCAACTCTGTGTCTTTGGTTAGCAACTGACAGACCACACAATTGACTCCAGGGCCGCTTCCAAACAACAAGAGGCCATTTTAACAGAACAAAGATCTTTTTGCATCCCTCACCATACACACTTGCGAAAATCAAAGGAGAGTGTGGTATCTACAAAGCGAGGACTTCTGAGAACAACCTGATTAAAGATTCCAAGATGGACAAGACAGATAGAGAGAAGATGTGAAGAATATGTGAGAGGGAGAAAAAGGGACGTATAAAAAGCTCCCGGCAGAATAATAAAAAGCAGATTCAAAGATATTAAAATTTATGAGCAAGGTAGGAAAAAAGAAGACTTCTGCGAAAGAAATGAGCAGAGTATACTGAAAGAGGATGACCAGTAAAAGTACCCGTGTTGCCAAGGGTAACGTCCCAGGGAGAGCTGATTGGCTGTTGTGGTCCCAGTGCTCCGCCTTCTTTATCTGTACCTTGCACGCCAGTGCCGGCTAAGGTCGAGACTTTTCCTTCTGAAAGGTTGATCTGGAGAAGATGCAAAAGAACAAAAAAAGAAGTCAAATGCTATTGACTAAAGACTGAAGTGGTAGCATAATGGATTTTCCCCCTCAAGCAGCAATTAGAGTGAATTTGGGTTAGAGATAACAGCAGGAGAACTAGCTTGACCTGATTTTGCTGATTTACCTTTCTAACAAGGTGGTTTTCAGTGTCAGCCACATAGACCGTGTCTCCCTTTATGAACACCCCTTGTGGGGAGCTGAACTGGGCCTCAGACAAATTTCCATCTCGTCTCCCACTTAAGGAACCTAAAAAAGATAAATAAGTCTAAAACCAACCAAGGAACCATCTTAATATTTAAGGCAATAGAATTGTGTTTCAGATTAAATATATATGGGATGCAATTTATACATTAGTATAGTGTCTAACACCCCAACAGTTACAGAGAACATGCCTTTTCCAGAAAAAAGATACAGAATTTTTAATTTCTAAATTATTTTATTTTAAATAACTAAAATTGAACAAATCACAAAATGTAAAGACTAATTACATTAGTGCTACTAAATCAAATGACTGTTTTTATTCATCAAAAGTATTATTTATATTACTTAAATAAAAAAAATGCTACTGTGTCATTATGACTTATAATGAACATGTATTTTTAGGTTAAAAATAAAATGAAGGGAACACTTAATCATCACAGTATAACACCAAGTCAATTAAACTTTAGCGATATCAATGTTCAATTAGTAGATTTAGTGATTGTTAATCAATTTCACCTGCTTTGGTGCAAATGAAAATGACAACAGGTGCACTGCAGATGCAACAGCAAGACAATGGCCCAAAAAGGGTGGTGGCCATAGACAATTGTTCTCTCCTTACTCTTCTTGACTGATTTGTCTTTAGGTTTGTATTTTGTTTGGGTCCTTGTCACTGTCTGTAACATGAGGCAGTACCTGCAACCCAATCAGGTTGCACAAGCAGTCTTGCTCCTCCAGGATGACATATCCATACGTGTCATTGCGAGGAGGTGTGGCGTGTCTCCCAGCACAGTTTCAAGAGCATGGAGATACTGGGAGACAGGCCATTACATGAGGAGAGCTGGACAGGGACGTAGAAGGGCAACAACCCAACAGAAGGACCGGTATCTGCTTCTTTGTGTGAAGAGGAACACTTCCAGAACCCAACAAAATGACCTTTAGTAGCTACTGGTGTGCATATTTCTGACCAAACTGTCAGAAACAGACTTCATAAGGGTGGCATGAGGGCCTGACATCCTCTGGTGGGACCAGAGTCCACCACTGGCCCCCCGTTCTCTTCACGGATGACAACAAGTCCACACTGAGGAATGTGAGAGACGTGAAAGAGTCTGAAGATCCTGTGGGGACGTTATACAACAGGCCAAGTGATATTGTACAACATCATCCAGCATGACCAATTTGGCAATGGGTCAAAAATAGAGACCCCTTGGAGGGTCGCACACACCTTCAAGTGCTAGCCAATTGTTCTCTTACTTACATTAGGAGTTACTGTGATGAACTTAGTTCTCAGTGTGTTGATGATTTTGGTTTCCATTGGCTTTTGTCACAATTTTGTCCTGAACAAATTATAGAATGTATTTAAATAAATTTAAAATTTAAAGTGTGATTTAAATGTTCCCTTAATTTTTTGAGAGATATACACACACACACATACATATACATATATATATATATATGTGTGTGTGTGTATATATATATATATACATACATACATACATACATGTATATAGATAGATATATTCACATAGATTTTTGAAATAAGTCTCTTCTGCTCACCAAGGCTACATATACTTAATGAAAAATACAGTAAAAAAAAAAGCAATATTGCGAAACATTATTGCAATTTAAAATAACTGTTTTCTATTTGAATTTTAAAATGTAATGTTTTGGTGTGATGGTAAAGCTGAATTCTTCAGTACCAGATGATCCTTCAAAAATCAATAGAATTTTTTGAACAATGTAAAAGTCTTTACTGTTACTTCAATTTAATGCATCCTTGCTGAATTCGGTAACTCTGCTCAAAATCTGCATATTACCAGTTCTTACCCCCTATAGAGTGAAGCACCTGCCCAGTATTGGAGACCACCAAAATCCTGTGGTGTCCAGTGTCTGCAATAGCCAACCGCTTGCTACTGGGGTCCATGGCTATTTTCCCAGGGAAAGAGAGGATGGAGGGGGGTAGGGAGTCTTTATAAAGTCTGATTCCTACACCATGGTCCTTGAGCAGCCCTTGTTCTCTGTAGTGCTTAAGGGCAGCAGCAGTAAAGAGGAAGAGCCGTTCTCGATGACCTTCACCCACCAGAGAGTAAAGCAGGTTTCCCCTGGGTCCCAGCAGCACCAGTGTGGGCCAGCAGGACACCTCCAGCTCCTGCCACAGACGAGCATCGCTGTCATTCACGACGGGATGGGTGATGTCATATCTCAACACCGCACTGCGTATGTTCTGTAGTATTTTCTCATTGGGGAATTTAGCCGAGTGCACACCTACGACAACCAGACCATCTGCAGAGATGGAAAAGTAGAGAAATGTTTATACAGTATATACAATATACAGTATGTAGAGTATATAGAGGGTCTCTGTGATGATGTGTTCACTGGAATGAGGGTGGGACAACCGGTCACTCACATGAGATCATAGCAATAGCAAACAAAAACGATCCAATAAATTCCCAATGGACAAGATCAAGTCCCCCAAGTCATGCGGAATTTAAAATAACACAGACAATGCAAATCCAAACAATACAAATCCAGACTGCTTTATCAGATCGATACTTGATACACTTGTTAATGGATATGAAAAATAAAAAGTTTAGTTGTCAAAATCTGCTGGCCTTTTATTAAAATGCTCAGAGGTACAATAAGGTTTCAAAGTTAAGGTCCTTTATAGAGAACGTTTATGAAATATTAAATGTTTAATCTATCAAGGTCCATCTCTATATCAAAAATGATAATGATAAAAGCAAAGTGTCTTTAATTTAATTATTTACATTTATTTTTTGCCTAATTAAGGTTTTCATGGACACTTTTTTTGATTGTTTAAAGAAAATCTATTCAGGTTACACAAAGCTGTTCATTCTTAACTCCTCAAACAATGCGTGGAAGCATGTAGCGTTGGTGTATGCTTCTGACACGAGTCCTCGAATACTGAAAACGCAAAGAACCATCTTTTGTCTGAGTGTCAGCGCTTGAATGTTTTCAACAGTACTAAAATTCACTCTTTGTGAGTCACAGTTCCTTCCTTTTAAAAATGTTCAGTAAAAGAACAAAAAAGTCTATCAGGAACAAAATTGTCAGTAAAGGGGACATGAAAAACAGGATTTCACTTGCTATAAAAGACCTCAATGTACTAGACATACTGTAGCATTCACATTATACAACTCCCTCACATCCACCTCAATCACCCATATGAAACTAAGCACAGACAATTATATTAACAAAGTAGCAATTTGGAAGGGGTCTTGTTACTCATTAGATTTCCTAAGAGGTTAGCCAACCATGACATAGATCATTACATATAGAAGCCTTAAAAGGTAAAGTCTCGCAGTTCAACACTGAGTCCTAACAGAATGATATTTGTTCCAGTGGCAAGCAATTTGTCATAACAGACAGTTATGTAGAGTGTATTTTTGGACCAATAGGAATCACAGTGGGCGTGGCTACTCAACACAATGATACAAAACGAAAAACTAAGCAACTGACATAATGTCCTATCACTAATTGCTTATAAAGGTCATAGCTAAATGACAAAAACATTTAAAAGGTTTGATTGCTTGACGCTTTATCCTAAACAGACATTGAAGGCCCATTCACACTAAGGATGGTAACTATAACAATAACAATAATGATTATTTAAACTTTCTAATTCTATGAGAATAGGGAATTTCACACGACGGCTATGACAATAACAACACAGTGGAATTATATTATTGGAATCACTAATCAGAATTATTTTTTTCAGCTGATGAACGATAAAAACTTTTACAGCCAATCAGAATCAGCATTAAAGCACTCAAGCATTTAAAGCGACAGATGAGACAAAATATTCGCTTGGAATTAACAATTTTATTATGCGTTGGTGTGGAAGCAAATATAGTTTTCATTATAATAGTTTTTTTATTTATTTAGTTATTTTCTGTGATCATTTACTCATATTATGTCATTCTAAACCAGGGGTTTTCAAAGTGTGGGGCGCGCCTCCCCTGGGGGGCGCCAGAGCATGCCAGGGGAGGCGCAGAGAGTTGTAAAAAATGATAGTCTAATAACTAGAGTTGAGCCGGATACTCGGCTGAAACGAGAATCCGGTACGGATTTTGCCGAGTTTTTACACTTTTGCCGAGTACGAGTATCATACGAGTAATATGAGTCATTATCTCTGCTCGGATTACATAAAAATCCTCACTGTGTCTGCGTTCTGCGATAGGCGCGCCTCCCCTACACATGCAGATTTAATTCGTCTCGCGTGGCTCCTCCCTGCTCATTCACGTGCAGAACGCGGAAACGAGAACAGGTGTCTTTCCCTCTCAGTCAGAGGTTCGTGTGTCTTCCGTTAACGTTTAGGGTTTCTTCAGCTTCAGGTTTGTTTTTTATTTCGGTTTGTTTGTAGTACTTATTAACCAGTATAGTTCTGGTAAACGTGGGGTTTGTTCAGACGTGGTGCTTGATAGAGGGCGACTAGCGTCTGAGATTTTTTTTTAACCGTCTCCTGCTCTATTCAGTTGTTTAACTTCGCGCACTGAGTGTCTGATGCTTTCTTGCTGTATTTCATACAAAATAAAGGAATCTTAAAAACAGCGTCAGACTATGTGATCCGTAAAACACACAGTCCCCCCTCTCTCTCTCTGTCTCTCCCTCACTCACACACGTGTGGAAATAAATAAATAAAAATTACACTGATCATAAAAAAATTAAAAGTGCGAGTGAGACGGATGATGGTCCGCGCGAGATTGTGGGTGCGGAGACTGTTCAAACGTCTCCATAGTCACATCGCCATAGCCGCTTGCAGCCGCTTCCGCGAATGCGCTCCGCGGCCCGGTAACATTTCATCGACGGACCGGTCCGCGAAATCGCTCCGGGGGTTGGGGACCACTGCTCTATATAGTTAGTTTGTGATCAAAACCATTGATCTGAAGCTCAATGCTGATGTTGTCATGTAAATAGTTTTCTAATCAGCAATAAATATAAAAATTTTTGATCAACCCATATCAATTGCATGATATGGTCAACACTCGTTTTTTTTCTTTGGGGGGGGGCGGCATTGGGTGGGTTGTGTCAAAGGGGAGGCCCTCTGTCTCAGACTTTGAAAACCTCTGTTCTAAACCCATAAGACTTTGGTTAGAAATTGGAAATGAAAACTGTTCCTCATATAAATAGATCATAGCTCTTCACAAGACTAGATTAGACTGCTCGATTCACATGGATTCATTTAACGATGCCTTTGTGACAGTTTTAGAACGTCTAAGAAGTTTTGGTAACCTGGAGTTTCTTATGGGGGACAGAACCTCTCAGATTTCATTAAACATATCTTAATTTGTGTTTCGAAGATGAACCAAAGTCTTATGGGTTTCAATTGACATGAGGGTGAGTAAATGAAAAATGTTTTCATTTTTGGGTGAACTAAACATTTAAAAGTCAAAAACTAGGATCATAAGTGGACTTTAGAAAATTACGATAAATGCTAGAAAAAGGGAAGTATAGGCCTCTTTAAAGAAACGAGAATAAGAATCCCAGAGCTACATATGCTGAATGCCAAAACCAATCAAGGAAAACACGGGGGTCTTGATTGAGAGCTCATGCAGCCCCCAGGCATCCCATTATAACCAATGCGCTCCGTTTCTCTGTTTTTTTCCAGTCTCCTGCACTGTGCTATAGTCTGCGATCACTCTGCTTGACTTTGTCTAATTTAACAAAAATGTCAGCAGAACTTCTCCGCCTCGTCACTGGAAGTGACATTCCTCTATTCTGTGTCCCTGGGGTAAGCAATGCCGCCACTGAAGATTGAAGCAGACAGACGGTGGTTTTTAAATTCCGGTTTCAGCCGTCCATCAGAAGATTAAAATTCATAGGCTCAGCATCAGAGACGGGAAGCACATGCACAGGGGAACAGCGAAGCATTTCAGTATGCTTTTAGCCTTCCTCCCCTCTGCCTACAAATGTATTTGAAATATACCTGGCGTAGTCAAAATCTGATCAATGTTTTTTTTTGTAGTTTTCTTCCTGTCTCCCCAGCTGATGTCCCCTCAGGGAAGTAAATGCATGGAATAACCAACACTTGTGAGATATGAGTGTAAACTATGGAAAATATGCAGGTCTAAATAACAAGGATAGCTCGGTTTTAGTGCGAGTTAAGTTGTTTGTCCTGTCAAACCAGTGCTGCGTTGTCATTATGACTTACAATTGCTGATAATGTTCATGTACTTTTAGGTCTTGAGAATGTTAGAAAAATAAAAATTATATATATACACAGTATCAAATATTCATATTGTGATAATTTAATTACAATAAAGCAATACGCAAAACATGTATAACGTAAACAAATGTTTCAGATTAAAGTGCAAAAGAATTATAATAACAATATGTAAACCTTTAGAATAAGGTCAAATTAGTTAACGTTAATGCATTAATTACCAGTAACAATTAGCATTAGCTAAAAAATACATCTGATCATTGTTAGTTCATGTTAGCTCAGGTTTTGATTTTAATAATGTATTATTAAATGTTGAAACTAACATTAACTAAGATTAATAAATGCTTTAGAAGTATTTTTCATGGTCAGTTTATGTTAACTAATGAACTAATACAGTCATATTGCAATGTTACAGAAGAATAAAAAGACGCAGAGCATTTTCAGTCAATATCTAGAGCTTGCTGTAGTCCTAAATAGTGTTTAAGTATTTAGTGCTGTGATGAACATAATTGGTAATAGAAAAATCTGATTTGCTGTTTTAAACATTTAAATACTGTTCAGAAAAAGAAGTTAAGGCAGACGCTTTGTTTACGGGGTTACTGGGGTAATGGCTGAATTTCTGCTGTTCCTTCAGTGCCATACATGGAACATAATAAAGGAACAGGAACATACAGGAACATAATAAAATAATAGCTATTCTTTTGTAAATTAAACTTTATATTAAAGGAAAAACATAATATATTCTCCAGACACACACAAAATATGCTACTGAAAATAAAATGCATTTTTGTGTTGGTGCCACTGAAAATACTGGCAGGACAAGAACAAATCTGAACTGATTTATCGATAACATCCTAGAACCAACAGGAGAGTATGTGACTTGAATGGCATGAATGAAAACAAAGTCTCTGCGTAATAATAAAAGGCCTCTGTTCTGTGATATAATCAACGATCAGCCATAATAATTAATGAGACACAAGAGGGGTGGGGAAGCATGTTCTGCTTCGGTAACAGAATGTACCAAAAGAAGTGCCAAGATGAGGTATGTGTGAGATATGCCAGCGAGTGGGCTGATGGCTGCCTGGCCAATTGCCCCAGATGATCCCACAGAAGTAGCTACCGATGGGCTACTGACAGCTGGAGCTGATAGCACTGGACGCACAGCTGCTATAATAAGCCACAGGCCAATATAATGGTGCATCTATGTGAAACTCCCTGCCCTCGACCTGGTCTCTGGATATTTAAAGTCTCATATCCGATACAGTTATCCGATACAAGAGATAATGGGAATGTGTTGCTGGAGCAAAAGGCTCTCACTTCTTTCCTAGTGAACCCTGGGCGTGATCTACTATGGGATATTTGTAAGGTCCAGAATAAAACAGCCAAGAAACATTTATCTGTATTGCCTATTGAGTGCAGCTTCATATTGAAGATGCTTTTTGTTTACCAAATGACCTAATATTCATGACCATTAGAGTCTGGATTGATGTCATATTTAATTTTACACTCTCTCTGTCTTTCTTTGGTCAACAGACAGTCCCCATCACGAACACTCGGTGTATATACCTTCTATGGAGTGACTCTGCTCCAAACGGTGTAGATCAGGAAGTAGGTGCATGCAGTTTATGCAGCAGTAGGTGAAGAAGTCAAGCACCACCACTTTGCCTGACAGTTCCTTCCTGAGAGACAGCGGACTATCTGTGTTCAACCATTCCAGTCCTGCAGAATAACAATGGAATGGTTACAGATTAAAAAAAGATGTGAGATTTAGATTAAGTGGCACTAACTATATAATATATTATTAACAGAAACTATGAATGTCTATAAGTAAATTAATTCAAATAATAATTATATTAATAAAAATAAAACTATTTTAAGTTGTCCTAAGGCCTCCTTGGAAAATGACTAAGGGCCAAATCAATGGATGATCACTAATATTGTAATCTAAATCTCAGATATGCATTACATCACTTGCTACAACTTTGCCATTCATTATTGTTACAATACAATATTACACAGCAAAGAACAGCAATTTATAATTGGCTTGTCATGTTTCATGCTGTCAGTCATTTATCTAAAACCACAAATCGATTTATGACTGAGCTGAAGTTTTAAAACCACTCCCATTAGATACACATACTCGTGACTACTGAGTTTATTTACACTCTTACCATCATCAAAATCCGGTATAATTAAATCCTTCTCGTCTATTGTGTGTAAATACTGATGCACGAGACTTTCCTTCTCTTGTTGACTTGTCGAGTCCTCTAAATCAGTATCTAGCTGGCTCTGAATGGGGAAAAGATATGTTAGCTTACTGTAAGACGCCATGACTCTCACTAAAATAACACTCAGAAGTTACATTCGGCACTTTCGACAAACATATCTCAACCTCTTCACCACATCCGTGACAAACTTGCTTTGATAGTAGTTATTATATTCGTCAAACGGATTTTAAAAACTTTTATTAACTATGCAAATAAATGTCCTAGGTGTCTTATAGAATAAGTCATTAGGTTTTGTAATATGGAAAATGCGAACGTCAATATGAAAATATTCGCTTTCAACGTTGGCGGTAAGCGCAATGATGATGTAAGATAGTGGTCGGTTTTTATTTTTCCTCTAATGTGAATGGTTTTTGTTTAAGTACTTTAACAAATGCGGTTTTTTGAATCCTTTTTTCACGATTAATTCCTGCATTATACTGTCTTTGTGCGTTAGCGATTTGTTTCTTCCTTAAGGGGCAATGAATGTGATGTTACAAAACAACGGTGTTCAAATCAAACTAGACGAATCTGTTAAGGTTTACAAATGTCACACAGCGGCTCTGAGAATGACATTTGGGATTATAAACCTCTTAAGAAGACCAAAAAACGAAGCTGCAAATCACAGATATCAAAGGAAAGTGGGACAAAGAGGAGAAAGAATAGCAATCCCGGGATTTCAGTGCAAAAATCAAAAGTCAGCAGTGCTGAAACACACACTGATTCAGACCAGAACACCAATACTGCTCCCATTAACACTGTGAACTCAGGATCTGTGGACGTGAATCATGGGACACTCTCTCAGGATTTCCAGGACACAGTCTCAAAGTCAGAAGGCTTCTGTCCTGTCTGTCAAATGCCATTTTCCCTTTTGGTGGTTCAGTCTCAACAGTGGCATGTTGCAGAATGCTTAGATACACCTGTTGACGATTTTAAAGGTAATGATTTTTTAATATGTACATACATATAAATTAATAGATGTATGTGTGAAATTATGTCTTCTCACACTACACATGGATATCTTTCCTTTGTGTTACACACCAGATTCAACTCATTAGTACATTAGACAAGGGCCATGCAGGTTTGGATTTTGTTGATCCATCCATCCATCTATCTATCTATCTATCTATCTATCTATCTATCTATCTATCTATCTATCTATCTATCTATCTATCTATCTATACACACACACACACACACACACACATATACATATATATATATATATATATATATATATATATATACTGTATATATAGAGAGAGAGACAGAGATTTTTGTTTTTTATTTGTTATATGAATTAGAAAAGTTGTGAAAATTCGTTGATCCTAAGGTTCAAGAACTCCATCATTAGTAAAATTCTCCATGATCTGAATTGGGTGTTAGAGATTTTAAAACCTTAATGTTCAATGTTTGTGAGAATAGGATTGTATAATAAGAAATGTATATAATAAGAAAAATTTGTTTAAACTTTCTCTGCCTTCTGATTTTACAGAATGTCCAGATGGTCTTCAATGTACGTCCTCCATTCCCAATCATTATAGGAGGTACAGCCATTCTTTGCTTGCTCAGAGTCGAGCGTTGAACGACTGCACGGTTCAAGGCATCTCAGACTTCACCTCGAAGTCAGTGATTAATGTTGCTCTCACGATTGGTATGGAGTGCTCAGTGGGCAGTGCTCTGAATGTATCTGCTTCATCCAGCCAAAACTCATCCCCCAGTGATGTGCCAAAGGGAACTCCCACCCAGAGTAATGCTCTGCTGCTTTTGCGCTCCCCTAACACTGAGGATATCAAGAAAAAGAAAGGGTGGTCTCCTAACATCAGAAGATCTCAGTCCCAGAATTCATCACAGGAGTCGAGAATGTCGATTTCAAGCCAAGTCAATGCACATTGTGTTCACAATGCTGTTCAGACGCAGACTAACGCAGTTAAGGAAGATTTCTTTGAATGTAATGATGATGATTATATCTCCTATTCTCCACTCTCTGAGCTTCCTGATGTGGATGAGGAGCACAGGATCCAAAGTACTGCATTGCAGGAAGATGAAAATGAAGTTAATGATGATTCTCTTAAACTATTCAGTGATGAAGATGATGATCTGTTCTTTGATGTGCTGGACCAATATGAGACTGGGAACAGGGAATATGCGACCACTTCCAGCGCCACAGGTGTTTCTGATGGAACATCTCTCCAGAGAGCTCAATCAATGAGGAAACATGCCACAACAAACAATGAGGATCCAAAGTCACAGTTACAGTCACCCCAAAGTTTGGTATTAGAAGATCTTCGGGATCACATATCTAATCCTGCACATGTCAACAGTTTGGCTTTATCTTATGAGGAAGATAACTCCACTTTCATAAACCAAGACTTGTCTTCCACCCAAACAGCCCTATCCATAAGTCAGAAAACAAAGTCTATGGCTCCTACAAGGACACGGACAAAGACAGGTCCCTCTGTATTAAAGCAAACAGACATTGGAGTGTTTTTTGGCCTGAAGCCATTGACTGAAAAAAAGGCTGAGGAGGAAGTGAAGGCAACAGTCAGAGAGGCCGATCAGCAAGGGCGTTGGAAAGCGAGGATTTCAGAAGCTGAGGGGGATGATGCTAGGCACCAGGATAGACGGCGTAGGAAGACCAAAGCACCATCTGAAGTGTCCAGTGTCTCGCCTGCTGCAGAAGATGGTACGACTAGGCCCACGCAAACAGAAGGAAAGAGAGGAGGGAGGTCAGAGGGGCAGAAAAGATGGAACAGAGGAAAAGTGACAGATGGAGATCCCAAGGAGCAAAGGCGCTGCCCGTTTTACAAGAAAATACCTGGTTTGTCAACCACTTTAACGCTTTTGTTTTGACCTGGTTAATATCAAATTGGTTTGATTGCATAAGCACTTATACTTCATGAACTTTAAGGTGCCAGAATTTTGTTTTTTTTGTTTTTTTTTGATCTGCTATTGAGGGACAATGTTTTTGTCTATTGTACTTTAGAGACTAATATCGTTTTTCTCTCTTCAGGAACTGGTTTTGCTGTGGATGCTTTTCAGTACGGGCTTGTTGAAGGTGTCACAGCCTACTTTCTCACTCACTTCCACTCAGACCACTATGGTGGCTTGAAGAAAAACTCTGTGTTCCCCATCTATTGTAACAAAGTATGTCTCCCTGCCTCTTTTCACACTACATCACATTAGCAATCATTGCGATTTAGAAACCAAAGAGGTTTGAATTTACTATGTAGAAATACTCTTTACAAAAATACAAAAAGGTACTGTAGCTCACCCGAAAATTAAAATGGACACTATTTGTTCCAATCCTCTTCTGCACAAAAGATGTTTGGAACCAAACACCTGGAGACCATTGATTTCTGTTGTATGCAAAAACACTTATTTCTGCAAATATCTTCTTTCATGCTCCACAGGAGAATTATGGTTATGATATGAGAATTAGAAAATAGGCAGAACAAAATGCCATGAAACTGTATAATAATGTTTTTCATTTTTTTCCTCAATGATGATGTCAGGGAGGATTTACTCCGTTTCATGACAAAATGTTGTTAATCATGACAGGTAACCGGTAACCTTGTGAAGACTAAGCTGAAGGTAGATGACCGTTATATTCATGTCCTCCCAATGAACTCAGAGAGTATAGTACAAGGAGTGAAGGTCACTCTCCTGGATGCTAATCAGTGAGTGCATCGTCTAACTAATGGATGTTTGAAACCAGCATTAGTTCTTTATTATTTATTATAACTCTATTATTATTATTATTTAAACCGTTCATACAGAGTAACAAGACCTTAATTACTATAACTGCCCCCTCCCAGCTGTCCTGGGGCAGCCATGTTGCTATTTGTGCTGCCAGATGGCCAGAAGGTACTCCACACAGGTGACTTCCGGGCTGATCCGTCGATGGAGCGATACCCAGAGCTGCAGGGTCTCAGGATACAGACCCTCTATTTAGACACAACGTGAGTTCCTTTCTAGCAAAGCTACTTTTCTCTTTCTGCACTTTCTTTTTCTCTTGTGATCACATCAATTGAAAGTGATAATACATTTTCTTCCATAGGTATTGCAGTCCAGAGTATACATTTCCCACTCAACAGGAAGTCATCACCTTTGCTGTAAACACAGCTTTTGAACGGGTCACACTGACCCCTCGTACACTTGTGGTGTGTGGCACCTACTCAGTAGGGAAAGAGAAAGTCTTTCTAGGTGAGAGAGCAATGTTGTCTTGTGCTATTTTATCCACTCTTGAAAGGACAGATTGTTCGTCATGAATGAGGCTCATATAAAATAAAATAGTTTGCAGATGCTGTCCTAACTTGACTAAATGTTTGTATTCAACTGGCTTCCTGTTCATTTTATAAGATGCATCCATGATGTCCTATGAGCATTTACTTATCACATAATGTCCTGCTGTAGATTGTTATCTCCACTCCCCACTAATCTGAAATCTCTTATGACTGCCTTGCTGGATTACAACTTCTTTCTAAATAGATTAATTTTAATTCTTTGTGCATATAGAGATATATAATTTTTTATTTACCTGTCCCACCTGTTCCTCTAGCTGTATCGGAAGCGTTAGGCTCCAAAGTATGTTTGTCCAAGGATAAGTATGACACCATGCGCTGCCTGGAGTCCGAGGAGATTGGCTGGCGCATCACTACAGACTGGCAGGCAGCCCAAGTGCATGTACTTCCTATGATGCAGCTCAATTTTAAAGTGAGTTGAACTACATTTAAAACTTCTGCGACTCGTTTCTCATATGTTAGTTATAAATCCGAAATGCAATATACGAAATGCAATTTTTATCTTCTGTAGTTTTTGCTCTTTGAGTTCATAAACACAGTCAATGAGGATATGTTTACTTATTCAATTTGGAGATTAAAATTCATGCAGAGTTCAGTGTTATCTTACATTTTCCTTGACAGAGAGTTTATGCTAATGTAGGAGGAAAAAAATTAAGATTCTAATTACAGAGACCAAGTGCCAAGGCAGCAGTTCTGGCAGCGGCAGCACTGATTAAGTCTGACTGAAAGGAAATTCTAATGAGACAGTTGCAGATAATAAAGATTATTTATATGTTGTTCCCTAAACAATTATAAGCCACTTTTCTCACCCATGATGTTGATTCAGAGCAATATCAGAGCTGTTCCCTAAGAGAAACATGTTTAAAGGCCCGTGACAGGAAGGGGGGGAAAGTGCAAGGCAAGATTAATTGTAGATTGCACCACATTTTCTTTTGCAGCAACATTGAAAAGTCGTTATGTAAATGAAAAGAAAGAAGCTGATTGCAATGTGGCATCATTTGTCTTGATTACGTTTGGCTTGAAGTTTTTGACATATACACAACCATTTAAAAGTTTGGAGTGGGTAATTTTTTTGTTTTGATTTTGAAAGTCTCTTATGTTCCCCTAATATACAGTAATATTGAGAAATAACTTTTCTCAATTATTTTATATATATATATATATATATATATATATATATGCCATTGTAAAAGTTATTCAATTAAATAAAATGTAATTATTTAAATAAAAACATATATATATATATATATATATATATATACATATACATATAATAATAATAATAATAATAATAGCAATATATATATATATATATATATATATATATATATATATATATATATATATATATATATATATATATATATTATGGCAAAACTGAATTTTCAGCAGGCGTTGCTCCACTCTTCAGTGTCGCATGATTCTTCAGAAATGTATTGCTTTTTCTTTTTTATCAATGTTGTAAACAGTTAGGCTACTTAGTATTTTTATGGAAACAGTGATACATTTTCAGGACTCTTTGATGAATAGAAAATTCATAAGAACAGCATTTGTTTGAAATGGAATGTCTTTACTGTCACTTTTTATCAATTTAAAAAAAAAAATTTCTGCATAAATAAAAATATGAATTTCTTTAAAAATCTAACTGATCCAAAACATTTTAACCGCGGTGTATATTAACATTTGCATTTATTATGTTTGCACATGTTTGTTAACAATCTCCCTTTCTTAACTGTACAGAACCTGCGAACACACTTGAATAAGTTCTCCAGGAAGTATGACCAGCTACTGGCTTTCAAACCAACAGGCTGGACCTTCAACCAAACTGTGAGAGTGGAAGACATTCAACCTCAGACCCAAGGGAACATCAGTATCTATGGTATTTGATTTAATAAGTTTAATTATCTGATTCATTTTAGCGAGTGTTTAAGTGTAGTTAGAGGAAGTGAATGTACAACAGAAAGGGTTGTTTCTGTAATACTGTAGCATTTTGATAATATAAGAGATGGAACTTTTATTTTGTTTTGCCTGATGACTTTTGGAGCCCTAGGCAAAATTAGTATTTTTGTCATCCTTTTATATTAAAATGGAAATGGCGTTTGACAAAGCAAATAAAAACAGCTTATCATTTTCCTCCATTTGACAGTTTTATGGCAGTTTAATAAGTTTCCTACATTTTGCTTAAAGATATCTCTATACGCACAAGAAAAGCAGAAAATCCGTTATGTTTTATTGATATCTGTCACACCATCCCTTCCTTAACAAGATCTTAGAAAGGATTGCTTACCATTAAACTGATTTTCAGTGTAGACAACACAGCCTTGTCATTCTGTTCCACTAACTGACAAGATTATACCTAATGGCTTCTTATGTGGAATGTAATTACATTGTATTGATTTTTCTCCCTTGCTGCAGTTGTTATAAATGCTGAATGTTGTTTCTGGCTAAGAACAGCATGCCTCGTATTAACAGAATCAGCAGATGTGATTTGACCCAGAGAAAAACTCAAAATGTCAGAATTTGCAAGCCCAGGGTTTTAATTTCAGAATATCAGCGGTCTGCATCCGAAGCAGGTGCTGCCTCAAGCAGTAGAAGCATCTCATTTCACAAACTCCGCTGGAATCTGAGATGTCCAACGTGGGAATTAATGGGAATTTGTGCTTGTTACTTCAGGTCTTTTCACAAAGAATAATGGTACAAGCGCTAGAAAACCACTGCTCAAGCAGCAGAAATCTTTGTTGGTTCACAGTCTTTTGACTGTGGCAAAAACCTATTTTTGTATAAATGGGTTTTCTCAGCATCTCAAAGATTTTGAAAGATACTTTCCTACTCTATACTTATCTGTTCCAGGTATTCCCTACAGTGAGCACAGCAGTTATCTGGAGCTGAAGCGTTTTGTGCAGTGGCTGCAGCCGAAAAAGATCATCCCCACTGTGAATGTGGGCAGCTGGAGGAGCAGGAAAGCCATGGAGGGCTTCTTCCATGAGTGGCATATTGAACCCAGAAACCTTAGCTCTACGCCATGTGCCCTAAGAAGTTCAAGCTGTGGAACAAGACAATAAAGTAAACTGACAGCCACAATGAAACATTTGACCAAACAGTTAGATGGTGCCTTTTATTGATTGAAACACTCAGTGGACCATTTCAAATGTGAGTGTCTTTGGCTGCCTTCTCAGTTTGAAAAAAAAAATGGGACTTTACTTTCAACCTGCCATTTAAGTGGTGGTTGCAAGATGGTTAATAATGTTTTCTTTTACTAATGACCCCTATCTGTTTTTACCTTGCCAGTGGGTAATGCTGGAATGGACCACATCTTATTTTAGGAGTTTTTTTTTACTCTTTTGGTTTTATACATTTCTAAAGGAAATAAATTCTATCTGCTCTACACTCGTTTCACATCTACTAATGATTTTGTTCTCTGAATTGCGTATTTCATACTTGTGCACGTACAAAAGCATACATATTCCTTAAGAAGACTAATGCAAATCATTACACATACGCAAGAGTTCTTTAGCAGGTTGACTTTAGCAGTTTTATTTTTAAAATATCTCATTTCAATTTAGAAAAAAACATTTGGTTTCACTACAAACAAGTTTCAATGCAGCTGCAGTTTATAAAAAACACATTATTTAAACCAAGATATTGTGTAATCTTGTTTATATGCCTTGAAGTAATCATGATTCCAGATAAAAGACAAGATTAAGCTTTAAAACAATTCAGTTTGTGTCAGTGTGCCACCATGTGGTTACAGGATATATTGCAATTAAATGCAATCTCAGTAAACATATTCACTAGCAAATGAATAATGGTATCATTAATGCTATCCTGACATTTATTTACGGCAAGAAGAGTGTTCCGTTAAACTTGTACATTTACTCATTATCTTCACTGATATCTATTTTGCACTACTCTACAAATATAACATGCAATTCCTGATAAAACATTAGTTAGAGGAACATAAGCCCAATAAGCTTTCACACACACAGGAAAACAAAATCTACTTGTTTTACTTTTGAGAACCTGTATACACCCCTAGGGTTTATGAAAAGCAATTCTTTCAGCCTGTGTGATCTGGCAGGAACAAATCATAAATGCCAGTGAAGCATAGTTTTCTAAATCAACACTAGCAAGACTAGAAGTTGTATTGTGATAAAACAGTTTCATCAGCCTATTCTGTTTTAAATCACTGTCAACTGATCTCCAGCACAGTGCTGTGATCCACTGAGTAATAACGCATGAGAAACTTTCACATTAATGAAGAGAGAATTGAATGGCCTGAAAATCAGATGAAGAAGATCAATAACAAGTTGTGCGATTAGGTTGTTTTGTTTTGGTCTGAGAGCCGTCGAATGGTCAGTTTTACCTGGAGGGGGAACAACAACAACAACAACAAAAATTAAACTATATTCATATTGTAGCACTGATTACATAGCTTGACAAAAGCATTCTTGTACTCTGACTCATGACTACCTCGTCCTTGCTTAGTCTTCTCATGTATGTGCGCATCTCTTCTTCTGTGTCTATTAGGAGGTCATTGAAGGCCAGGATCTGATCTCCCTTATGGAACGGACATGAGTCCTGATTCTGCCGACTCTCAGACACACTGGAGAGGATAAGAGATGTGGAGTAAGAGGTAGTCGTGGTTTGTTAGTTTTTTGTTTTTTTGAGGAGATTCTAAAGCAAACACACACACACACATATATATATATAGTTGAAGATTGCAGCGCTCTTCCCATCCAATAAATTGCATTTATTTCAAATTCTGTTTCAAATTTTATAACGAAATTCAAACAGTAAACACTGTTTTGACGGCCTTTAATGTGGTGTGACAGATCACTAGGTACAACACATATTAAACACGAATGAACATCAGAAGGTATCTTGAAAGAGACAATGTTAATGTTAAAGGGTCTGATTACTTAGGACCATGTGATATTTCAGTTTTTCTTTTTTAATAAATCTGCAAATATGTCAACAATTCTGTGTTTTCCTATCAATATGGGGTGCTGTGCGTACATCAATGAGGAAAAAAATGAACTTTATGATTTTAGCAAATGTCTGCAATATAACGGAGTGAAAAATTTAAGGGGGTCTGAATACTTTCCGTACCCACTGTCTATATATATATATGAAACGTATAAACACAAACTTGTGAATCAAAGTCAAATCAATTTGTGAATTTTGTGTCAAATCAATTTGCATGAACTTAGCTCAAAAACCAGAGGGTACATGCACTTTTGGGCTCAACTCAACATTTGAAGTCTTTCAGTGTAAAGAGTGTTTTTGTCTTAATTTATCTGTGAGAATTGTACCATAGTTTGCCCGCCTCCTCTGTAAAGATCAAGCTTTTCAGCTCATGTTGTCTTATGCAGATGTCCTTCTCGACAAGGGTGTGCGTTTCACTGAGGAATGGAAAACATTGTCAAAATGTAACTAGATTCCAAACCCACGATTTCATAACCACAGTTGATTGACAATTAAATTCTACAGATATTTTCAGTTGTTTTCTATTGTACTGCTCTTCTACAAATACTAAAGGTATATTTAGATCCAGAGTACTAAAGATATATTTTTAACATACTGATAAGGCATAAATCACCTATTGTCTATATACCCGTTCAGCTTACTGGAGGCACAGTTTCTGTTCAAGTCAAAGCAAGAGTTTTCACATTTTTTGCTGTTTTAGTTTCTTGCATTACACAAATTCTGGAATGACATTGATTGACAACCCATTATGTAGGTGCTGAAAGTTACAGAGAAAGAAAACTACTTACGAACATATTTTTATACAAAGCTTTATATGATTTTATCCTCAAGGGTGTTTTTGCATTTGTCAGTGTGTTTTATACCTGGTTGATTCAGTTGGCTGTGTCAAAGAATCGAAGGCTTTTGTAACACAATCTAATAGACTGACTTCAGAATCAGTCAGACTCTGCCTTGAGAGAAAAAAAAAATCATTTATTATTTGTAGCACTGATCAGCAGCCAGTAAAACATTACTGCACAAAGCCTGTGATTCTATAAAATTGCATCTAATGTGTATGCAGAGTAGATTATCACAGACAAGTTTATTTATTCATTTCAACATTAACAGTTTCAAAAGACGAAAATCAACTGAGACAAACTGGTTTATTCAACCCCCTAATGCTTATTCACGAAGGACACAAATGGATTCAAATCTAAAGGCTAGTTTTTTCCTTTAGTGGAACAACCACTGTCTAACAAGTTAAAGAGAGGTGCAGTAAAGGACATTTAAATCTAGAATAAGTTTGTCATACCCTGATGACGCGTCATCATTGCTGTCCTCTGCAATCTGATCTAGGCTTTCTTTTTTCCCCATCTCTTTACACACCTTAATACATCAAACAAAAGTATGTGGGGATTTTTTGTACTCATGATGTAAGTGTTTGGTTTTTATAAGTCAGAGTGTGTTTAACATTACCTCTGTTGCAGATGGGCTGTTCTTGGATGGTTGGCTACATGGATCGTGCTGAGTGGTAACAACTTCACATGCTGACTTCCTCCTTGGAGGCACTGGGGGTCGACCTTCAACTGTAGTCTACAGTTAAGAAGAGGTACAGCTCAGAAATAATTCTTAACCCATAAAAGAGTTATGGGTATTGGATTACAGTCACACTCAAGCTTGTGAAAGCAAGGTTGATGACTTACCTCTTGAGTGTAAAGGGGATTTTGGTCACTAGAGTTGGATTTTGCTACGATCTGAGTTTCCGTCAGTGACTCAGATTTGATTTTCTATGAACACAATTAGAAAATGAACTGTATGAGACCCATGACATTACATTAATTATGAATTAGATCAATTATAAAAATATATGCAGTAATATATTTAAAAATTCAGTATCAGCATACTGATTCCATCTTTTCACATTAGGC
The DNA here is from genome assembly GCA_037043235.1 of Rhodeus uyekii. Lineage (NCBI taxonomy): Eukaryota > Metazoa > Chordata > Actinopteri > Cypriniformes > Acheilognathidae > Rhodeus > Rhodeus uyekii. Next base: position 732,061 of record JAWRVZ010000072.1, on the reverse strand, counting down.
AAAAAGTAGAATGTCTAACCTTCATAACCCCGTATAAAGCTTTGAGCCATCTATCCGCCTCCTCACTGAAAACAACAGATCACATAAAACTACTTAAACTTCTTGCCTTTATTCACTGGCCTTTATGGTAAAGCAATGATGGTTATAGCAAACCTGCTGTCTCCAATGAAGAAATACTCTCGTTGGGCCTTGCCATCTTCTGTTTTCATGAAGAGCACTTGGGATGAAGAGCACTTTAGGTTTCTGAAGATCCATTCAAAAGTTGAATGTGATTCAGGGCGCGTATACAGCTGTGTGATGCTGCATGAAAAATAATTATATTATTGCGTAATATTAACAATGTCTGATAGAGCTATTCAAAAGACTTTGTCTTACGTGGAGACCGCAATGGATTTTATAGGTCTGTCTCTCTCAGTGGTTTGGTAGTATTTTAGCTCATGGCTGCTGTCGTTTTTCTTTGCAAGCACAAAGAAGCGACGCTTCCATGCTTTCTGCAAAGGATAATGAAATTTATAGCGACATACAGAGATAGTAAATGTAAACTGCTGATATTTGTGTTTAGAAAATACAAATATTATACCAAAATTTTCATCTGGCCAGAAGGAGGGGACTTGGTAAGATAACCTGAGTACACTTCATCTGGATTATCTGCTTCATTGTGACATGAAGAATTTGAATCTGCAGAAAAGTACATGTGATCAACCAGACAATTAGACAAATTCTTCTAATCTCTTTTCCAGCTTTTCTGGTTCTTGTCGTTTTATATTGCTCGTAATAAATTTCAGACATTACCTGATTTACTTCTGGACATTTGGATGATGTTGACTCTGCTAAAACAAACATGATATGTGTTGTGATTGATGTTCATATGATGAAATTTAGTGGGTCTAATGTCGATTTGGACAAAAATACTTTAAACATTCTTTAAAATATCATTTTACAGGAGAAAAAAAAGTCATACAAGATTGAAAGAACACGAGAAAGTGTTAATGATCACATCATTTTCATTTGAATTATCCATTTTAAATGTACAATTTTTCATGAGTCAACTCATTATTACAGAGAAGGAATATTAAAATATGGAAAACCAAAGCAAAGATTTTCACTGAAAGCACATGGCCAAACAATTCCTGTTTCATATTCAAATAGTTACTGACTCATTTTAATTGAGATTCTTTTTTCAGTATAATTATTTAAACTGTAAGAAAGATGCTTATTGCCAAAATAAGTAGCATTTCCTAATTTCCTAATGTGCTCAAATAAAACAGACCAGGCAGTCATCAGATAGAGTTATAGAGCTGCAATACATATTAAACATTACCTTCACTACCGTCACTGTGTCCTCTGTACCGCTGTAATGTTTTCACAGTACGTATGCTATGATTTTGAAGGAATCTCCTTTTGTCTTTAAAGGAGGTGGAGTTTCTGGTCATGTCATCAAAGAGCCCTTCCTTTGGTGGAAGCATTTTTTTTATTTTGTAAACTTGCAGTTTATTACCGGTAATGACAAAAAATGATGCTTGATATTTTTCCTTTTCCTTAATGCCTCAGATGACTGTGGGTTTTTGCACAAATTCTTTCCAAATTAAGTTTCTAGTAAAATTCCACTTTATGTGTACACACCACATTGTAGAAAATATAATGTACCAAGTGCATTTATAATATAATACAATATATAATGTAATAATATTACATTTACATATAACAGTATTTAATATAGAGTAATATAATAATAGTCACTACTGTGTAATAATAGTCATTAATATAATCCTCATAGACGTTAGATCAGATAAGAGTCCGATATGAGTGATGATGATGATGATGATCTTATAGCAAGTAAACCATAAGAAACTACTTGCAAATGTAAAATAAAACGATAATTGATCACTCTCAGTCAGAATAAGAATGTCTGATTCAGGATGCACCAGTTGAGTGCGTGTTAAGAAACAAAAAGAAGTCTATAATGTGTCTGGCTTTCTGGGAACATGTTTAACATGAGGAACCAAGATAAAGTCTTAAAATGTGAATACATTCCACAGTGCATTTCAACCGGAACAGGGAAAACTTCCTAAAACGCCTGATGTACATGTCCCGTAAGTGGAATGGCATCTTCCCTTATACTAGTCTCATCCGGATCCATTCCGAATCAAGACCAGATGATGGACTTAAACCCAGAGATGACCAAAATGCAGTGCTGAATGTCAGCCGAGACCAGGACAGATAGAGACAGATCCCAGTGAAGACGCTGTCGAATCGACAGATCTTAGCAAAGATCCTCAGCAAAGATCACGAGAATCAGAGAAGTCCTCTGCACAGACCTTTACAAGAAGGAACTGGATTAAGTATTCTGAATGTTTAACCTACAATCTGTCTTGTGATCCAGCCTTTTATCCAGGGACGCACCCTGAGCTGGATGATAGCATCTCTCTTTTCTGCAGAGCTTTATTTCTTTATAGCTGAATTTAACTCATTCCTTAATTGACTAACTTTACACACTTCTTGAACCAAACTTAATCAGTGCAGTTTGAGAATTTACCACTAGAGAGACCTGTTCGCTGTAGACACCCTGGAGGCTTATAACACCTGATGTGAGCTTTCTGTTAGCGTTCCCATTTATCTCAGTGACAGGTGTATGACCCTGAAATCTACAATCTGAGATCTGACATCTTGGTTCATATGACCACTTTTGAGCCAACAGTTATTGCAGTCATTGCAGCAAACACCTTCAGTTAAGAAAATTGTGGTTGGAAAATATTATTAGATTAAAAATATTTTTTGATTGTAAATTATCACTAATAGTTATGTGTATACTGTACATGAAAACTGATGGCAAAGAAAAGTTGAAAAGCATTTTTGAATGGGGTTGGGGAAATTACTGGTAATTGTGATAGTGTGACGTCTGTGGACAATCTGTTGAATCTGTATCAAAATTCTGACATCACTGATGGGAACAAAGTGTTAGAATGAGGAAACACCTTTTTGCATTATGAATCCAGATTTATAGACACTACCTAAAGTTTAAAAGTAGGTCAGTGTTTTTTTTTCTGGCTGCATTTATCTCCTCAGAAGTAAAAAAGGTAATGGCATATTATTAATGTTGAGGAAAATATTATTACTATTTCAAATAACTCTTTTCTATTTTAATATATTTTTAAAAATGTAACTTATTCCTATTAACAAAATTCTATGAATGAATTTCCAGCAGTTACTCAAGTCTTCAGTGTGGCATGATCCTTCAGAAATCATTATAATATGATGATTTGGTGCTTAAAATGTTATACTGCTAGGTTGCTTTTGTTAGTGAGGCCAGCAGGGGGTGCTCATCCTGTGGTCCGTGTGGATTCTTACGCCCCAGTAGATATTGGGACACTATACTGTAACAAGCATCGTCCTTCAGATGAGATGTTAAACTGAGGTCCTGACTCTCTATGGTCTTTAAAACTCTTAGGATGTCCTTTGTAAAGAGTAGAGCATATTTATAACATCTTTCTGACATCTTTCCATTTATTGACTGACAGCTCTATCGTCTATCATATAGTATATCGTATAGTCTGACAGCTCTATCGTATAGTCGTTGTGTGTGAACATGATGGTTCTTGTAGTTCTAGACTAAATCTGAGCATTTACTAATCTCACTTGCTCAAAAAAAGATTCTGGATTCCTCAAAATGAACAAAATCAGTGACATGCAGAATCAGAATACTGCGCAAACACATATTTTTAATGCATATAATCTCAGTTTATTGACCAGTGTGCTTGCTGCTGTCCTTTGATGATACCATAAGCAAAAATGACTTTAGATTTTTTGTTTTTATTGGTGTTAAACTTTCTTTTTCTGTGATCCAGAAAGGCAGCAGCTGAAAGGTTTGTTTGAACTCTGATGTCATTATGCATTTCCTTCAGCCTTATTATTTCAATTTTGGTGTGAAAGGGCTTTTACATTTGCCCAAAAATACTTTTTTTCTAATTAAAAAATCATCAAACAAACAAGCCCAGACAAGATAAGAGAAAAAGTAATGCAAAAGTAACTTAACGCATAAGTTAAGTAATGCAATTAGTTACTTTTTAAGCGACTAAAGCAATTTAATAACACTTCTTTTCCGAACACTGGTAATAATATATTTTCACATATCTAATCACATTGCAAAACTGTTCATCTTCTATACAGTTTAATTATTTAAACTTGTTTAAAACTTGCATAGTGTATGTATTTTTATTTTGTAATTTCACTTTCAGTAAAGTGTCTTGGATGTGAGGATTCTGTCTGTGGATAAGGATTCTGGAGAGAAAAAGATCAAGGCAAGTTTCATCTAAGAAAGTACGGTACGGTACGCAATGAAAATGTTGTCTTATTGCATGCCAGTGATTTATACATAATGGAGAAACACAATCACTGTGTTGACATGAAAGTTATGAAAGGTGTTTATGAAGGTGTTTTTGTTTATGTTGGTTCCTGCTTACATTATGAAACATCTCACCCTGTGTGCATATTAGGGAAGACTAGAGTTTCTCTGGTCATTGTGTTCTTACATAGAAATAGTGTCTCTGGACTGTGTGCCTCAGTTAAGAGGGACACACAGTGTGTCCCTCCTTCCTTCCGGGTTTCGGCACCAATATAACGCAGAATGATGTTCGGGGAAGGAGAAAGCAGGAACCGGCGAATGTTTAAACAACTTTTAATAACAAAACAAATAAACACAAAAAGAAAGTAATGGCAGCAGCCCCTCACAGACGACTTCTGCACACACACACACACACACACATACAAAACACAAATAAAGTATCCAAGCCTGGTCCTCTCTCATCCTTCACTGTCGTCACTCCTCCTTTTATGCTTCCGCTCTTCCGTGAGACACAAGGCTGGTGCATGTACATTCTCGACCTGTTTGCCAAAATCATTGTAAATAATTATATCATAAAAATCGTAAAAAATGGTTGTACTTTATTTTACAGTGGTGTAGTGTGCACTAATGTGTACTTACCTAAAAAAGTTCTGGTTAATATAAGGTAACCACATGGGTTAAGGTTAAGTTTAGAGGTAGATTCAGGATTAATACCTACTTTTCCCAGTTTATTATAATAACTATAATAAGTACATAGTATGTATATGGGAAAAAGGACTATAAAATAAAGTGATCCCAAAAAAATAAGAGAATAAAATGGATGCATGGTTGATTTTTTTTTACGTAAAACACAATGGCTGCAATTCTTAAAGTCTTTTTTTGCCATATTTTCTAAAAACCTTTAGCACTTCAAAATGCATGTGCTTCTTACAAAATGTGGAAAAACTGGTTTTTATGATGGAAGAGGCGTACAAGGAAGATATCGGTCTTTGTTCTTGGCTGTGATGGGAAGACTAGGTGGAGTTTCTGGTTAGACGGAAAAAACTTATCTCGTAGTAACAAAGAACAACAACATCTGAGCTCATGCGTTTATCGTGAGTTTGTTATGGAGATTAATCAGACACTAACAAACTCATAATGACATATTAGTACTTTTAATGTAGTACATCAGAAATGAACTAGATGCACTTTACAGTATTCAATAATATTAGATTATTTTCCCATGATCCATGTTTGATTTTTAGTTGGAATAAACAATACTTCGATACCATATTGTTGTATATGCCAGTATTGGATATTTAATTGTTTCAGAAAAACTTTTTCTGTTTATGAGCTCTTCAGATGCAGTTTGCTGTGTGCATGTAATCATAGCACATTGTATGCATTCACGCATAAACATGAACTTAATAGTTAATTTCTTGAAAATTACAGCAATCTTCAGTAAATTTATTTGAAATGCACAATAAACTCTTGTATAACATCCAACTAATAATTCAAATCCATTGATTACCGTCTACGTTGTATCTCCTTAAGCACTATTATTTCAAGCACTAGTTTTCAAGGGTTAAGAGGTATGAAAGATAAATAAAAATTCAGTGTAACAAAGTGCAAATGCATGCTTTTATACAGCATAATTCATTTATATAAGCTACTTGTACAAGTGACTGAAACTTTTAAATATATCATTGATTACATGCTTTTCAAAACCAAATACAGAAAGACAGAAAATGTGTACATAGACCATATAAAGTATCTCATACTGTTAGAATTGTAAAAAGTGCTGCTTTGAAAAGGTTAAAATAATTAGAACTGTCCATTGAATTAACCTTCATAATTGTTATAAAGTAATACTTGACACTTGTTCTTCACATAAACATGAACTAATACATACTATATAGTTTCGTGTACATATATATACAGTCTAAATGCTAATGATTTCTTTCACTCAGTGATGTTTTGAATGTAACATAATTCACATTGTTTTACATATTTACATGAATAATATACATGCAAGTGGACAAGGTACTTTAGATAACCTAATGTCAACTTCTGTTTCTTGTTAATGCCTTCATTAATGACTTGTTTACTACATACAGTATATAATTAGACTCAAATGAATGAGCTTTAATGTCCTACAGATCCTTTGACCTTAAACTAGATATTTGCACCATATTTATAATAACACAATGGTGTTAATAGAATTCAAAGTTTTAGATATTTAGTTTCATGTCCTCAGTGTGATGCATAGGGTTCGGAGTGCAGAGGCCGGGATCCTAGAATCTGCTGAAAATGTTTTACCTGCAGATAATTTCAGTAGCATTATTTCTTTAACATTAGTGAAATAGTAAATAGCAAAACATTATTTTATTGTGAATCATTGTCTTACCTCGTCCTTGCTTAGTCTTCTTATGGATCTTTTGTACAGTGTCTATCAGCAGGTCAATGCAGAGGCTGGGATCCTAGAAACCGCCAAATAGTGATTTTTAACAGGAAATAATTTCATTATTTATAGCTCTCTGAATGTAGTGACTTGCTTAGTCTTATTCTATATGTGTGCATCTCTTCTACTGTGTCTATAGCATGTCATTGATCTGTTCGCGTTTATGGAACAGACGTGAGTCCTGAATCTGCCAACACTTACTTACATAATAAATGTAATGGTAATGTCATTGATTATCTATTGTAGAGTTGTACCACAGCTTGCTTTGTGCCTGTATCAAGATCAGACTGTTTTTCCGATCATTTTGACTTATGCAGATGCCCTTTTGTCCTTGTGTTTTACATTTATCGTAACCACTTGATATATTCGACTTTAATTAGGAAAGGAAGAAATTTTACTCAACAGCTGACACATTGACACACTCAACAATAGTTTCAACAATAGGCAAAAACACCCTTCTAATGGCACTTCCAGTACTGAAATGAAAGAACCACATATTCAAGAATCAGCTACTGAAAAACCTGCATTGTCCACCACTAATCTGAATATGGTGGTTGCAAACCTGACTGAAATGATAAAACTCACCTCTTGTTGAAATATGCCTTATCCAACTCAGTAGAGACATGGCTTCCATTGAAGTTGAGAGATTGCTCAGACTTCTTGAGATCTTCACTAAAGGAAAAAAACAGAGGTGAAGTCAGTACAAAGTGTATTTAGCAGAAGAACCCACTAATAGCTTTTCCACAACCAGTACAATCTTGCTAAAACTGAAATACAAATAGATATATGATTGTTTCTATACTTTCATTGTAAATTTTAACGTTTAAAATGATCAGTTCATTTGAATGTGGATCAAATCTCATCATTGTTTAGAGATTAATCATCTTGACGATTGCATCTCTCAAGCATGTTAAAACCATGCAAATCTTTCGCTTTAATCTTAACAGTCATCCAAGACTAGACCTGTTCAGCAAGGTTAGAAATGTTCTCCAAAATGCAAAACAGATACTAAGAAAAGTTTTGTTTTGTAATCTTTAAAATAAAAAGGACAAATCACATATAAGTGTTGCATTTGAGGCGTGAACATTACATGTCAACACATTTTTATCGTATTTGACACTACTCGATTGTGCATGAGGTCAATAACAATGAATCAAGACATCAAAATTACTTTGTCTGCATGCATGTAGTGTCCGGCTCCTGTTGCTCATCTTCTAATGCCATTTGCCTAATCAGAAACAGAAAAATTCAATTCAATGTCTCTCAGAACATTTTATTTTATCTCCAAAGTAGAAGTCCTCTTAAACACCCACACTGATCCCATGCGCATGTATTCACTGCTGTCCTCTGGAGATTCATCCTGTTCTTCATCCTTCTCATCTTTATCCTCTTTGATTGAAATCTGTTAAAGAGAATTTTGAGGTTTTGTCATATGGACGTTTAAAAGCATTTGTGTGCATATGTTAACGATACATAAATGAGTAAAACCTTGCGCTCTACTAGTAATAGAGGTTCGCTGTACTTCCGCGGGATGGCATAATGGCCTTCCATTAATTCAGGGGCTGACCGTCTTTCATTAGAGGGATCTTCAACCTTTGGTTCTGGACACCTCTCAGGTCCCGATATTGATCTAAATCTGTTGTCCTGTGGAAAGGCAAGCATGCACAACCTCTCAAAAATTATACACACTTGTCAAATGTTTTGTTTTTGGGATCTTAAAACACTGGTCAAAGCATATGCATAAATGCTTGAAAATGTAAATGTCCGGCCCCCTCAGATTTTCAATTGGTTAAAATGACTTCCTGAAGTGAAAGCACATATCGCCTGTACTTCTGCCGGTGCGTCGCACAAGACGATCGCTACGCTATACCCCAGGTCAACAATTGCATGCACCCCCCCCCCCCCCCCCCCCCCCCCACATCAACAATCGCGTGCACCTTGGCCCCCTCATTTTAAGCTGGGACCCCCCAGAAATTTCTGGCTACGTCCCTGGTTGTAATAAAGTAGAATAATACCAGTCATTCCTTGTGACCTGCTCTCCTTGTTTATCTCCGCATTTGTATCTTTTTTGTTTACATAGTTTATTTTGTTATTTATTATTCTTAAATGCAGGAAATTGTAATAATAAAGCTGGTGGGTCCAAACCTTTAATGTGGTAAGAGAGAGAAATATTTTAATTATTACCTGAAGGGTTTCATCTGTAGGCTGAAATATACTTGATTTCTGGGTCTTCAGGGCCTTGACTAATGCATTGTGCCATCCATCCACAATATCACTGGAAGCACCAGAATACCACAATTTTTTTTTACCACAACTCAAATTGTTTTTTATTTTAAATAAAAATTGTATTTAAACTATAACATTTCTAGTACAGTAATACCTCGGTTTACGAGTGACTTGGTGTACAAGCATGGAAAGTCAAATCAGTCTACGGCATTTTATCAGAGTACGGAAAAAAAGCGCATTTTTTGTGGAAAAGTCCTAACGCTCAGCATCTTCGTGTGCATTTTTACTGGAAATATCCTAACGACATCCTCTCACAAAGCCTATCACTCCTTAACTCTCTCAGCGTCGCTCGGTTTGGTTGCATAATTCACCACAGTGCATACTTTTATAAGTGATTTACATCGGTTTTACCTCGTGTTGTTAACATTAATTGCGATCGCTATTGTTTACGTTGTGAAATATATACGTACAGTACAGCATATAGACAATGACCCTCAAGATGAGTAAGACTGTACTAAATTCTCCCAGAAACCCCCTCCTCTCGTTTCCTTCACACCAGCAGCGATTTTTTCTTTTTGAGTTTAATTGTCAATTATTAATTAGTATTTATATGAGATCTTAATGGTTATAATTGTAACTGTAATTAATCGGGTAAAACCCCAAAAATATTTAAAATGGGCATTTATGGTCATGTGGAACGAATCGATTGATTTTTAATTGCATTCTTAAAGGGAAAATGTTTTGGTGTACGAGAATTTTAGTTACGAGCTCGCTCTTTGAACGAATTAAACTCGTAAACCGAGTTATTACTGTATATGTAACTTTTAAAAATGCATATGTTGAATTAATTTCTAAATGTGATGAAATGTTTAAAAGTTTCATGAAACTATGACAGTAACAAGAGATATGGTCAAAATGATGACTGCAAACCTGTTTTTTCCAATGAGAAAGTAGTCTCTGTGTTTTTGTGTGTCCTCATTCACTGTCAAGAACAGAACAGAGTCTGGAGAACAGTTGAAGTGTTTCTGAATCCAGTCCCACATCTGATGTTTCTCTACACCAATAAACATCAAGCTGATCCTTTAAAACACAAATACTTTCTCATTATGGTGTGAAAATATTAAGTTTATTTTTGAGTGTGACAGTATTTTCCTTACTTAGAAAGGTCTATCATTCCCTGAGGTTTCTCTTTCTTGTTCTTTTTATAATATGTCAAATGGTGGCCGTCGTCTGTCTTGGAGAGCACAAAGAAACGTTCCCTCCATGATTTCTGTGGCAGATACAAGTAAAACTGTTAAGTTTCACAAACAGAGAAAGAATCTTTGACAAACTGCAGATATTTCAATTTCACGTTGAAATGCAACACGAGACGTACAAAGGTTTTGAAAAGGGAAGAATGACCAGGGGACTTGTGCAGGAATCCAGAGTAAACTTCCTCCACCATTGCTGGCTCTTTGCAAATCTTTGCACTTGCTGCTGCAGAAGCATATATAAACTGATTAACATTAAACACACAGATACCACTTAATTTAATGTCATTAAAGTGTCTTCCTTGATTATCCCATTTTACCAAGATGTTTTATACTTACTTTTTTTGAACATGCTTGTTGTAGCTGTAGTGCTAAAAATAGATATGAAAAGTTTAGTTGTTTTACTCCAAGCACTAATGTCAGATGCAATCAGAAAAACAAAAAAAAACCTATGACTTTTGTGAACATATTCTGTAAAATTAGTGCCTTACCCTGTGTCTTGGTAAAAAAATACAATCCTCTGAAAAGTTCAGCTCTCACAATGTACATTATGCTGGTGAGAGGAGTTTCTAGTTATATATATAAGCTCAGGTTTAAAGGTTCCTCCCATTTGATTGTCACTCCTTAGTTTGTTGACGTTACCAGACAAACAAGGTATTCTTAACAAATCTAGCTTCTGAAGCACATGCAGTAAACTGCGACTGAAATAAATACAAATATACACTGAAACCTGTCACTTTTCCATTTATCAGATTATAGTAATTTATGTGGTTAGAAACTCCTGGTTCCCCAAATGCAAGAGGTTCCATAGCATGGAGGGTAAAAAAGCAAGTCAATGGGACCCATCAATTGTTTGGTTACTGACATTATTCAAAATATCTTCTTTTTTGTTCTGCAGAAGAAAGACATTCATACAGGTTTGGAATCAGATTCAACAGTAAAATAATGTTCATTTTGGGGGGAATTATTCCTTTAATACTTTTAATGACAGTTTATTTTTTATAATGTGGGTTAAGGGTCCCTGAGAATGCAAAGACTGAACAAAGATTAAATTAAATTGTGTCATTTATTAGTGTTGTCACAGTTGACTGTAGATGACTCATGAAGACAAGGGGAATTTAGTAATAGTCTATAATTAGAAACTTGCAGGAATACCCATGAGTATTACCCAAGTCAAACGCAACCAAATAAACACTCATGACAAACAATGCAGAACAAGGAACTAACTCCAAACCGAGGGCAAAAATATGCAGAGCAAACAAAGGGAGAGACTAACTAAACACAACTGAAAAGAATACTCTAATCAATAATTTACATTTATTCATTTTTTATCCAAAAATCACTTTTATCCAAAGCGACTCAGTAACTTAAAAACAAACAGGCAGGGAACAGAGAAGAACTTGAACTTATGAACAAACTGGAACATTAACCAATAATCTCTGGCATGAACAGAACAGAAAATAGATCATAAACATAGATCATAACTCAAAAAGTGACAAGTGTTCATAAGGGGTGTGTAAGTGAGAATGGTTTCATGGTTACATTTAGCTTGCAAACCTCCAACCTGGCACAGATTTATCTAATCCTGCACTTAAGATGAGATAAATAATCTGTATGCATAGATACTGATAAGTCACATACATTGAAGGGTTAAGAATAGAGGAATTCACAGTGTAACAATGTATAAATGCATGCTTTTTTGCAGCAGAAATCATTATTATATTAACTAGTCTATATCTTCAGCAATCATAAATCTAAAGAGTGAATGAAACATTTAAATTAATGTATAATGATTTGGAGCAATGTAACTTTGACTACATATGCTTTTTAAACGAAATATACATTTGCAGAATAGTTAAACACAGTGTAGAGGAATTTACAGTTAAAGGCCCGAGGACCTGATATGATGAATGAAGACCAGGAGTCAAAAGGTCAGTTGAAGAGAATTTTAGTGAAGCCAGGAGACGTCTCCCAAGAAGTTCATAGCCACCCATTTACAGTCACATTTTCACAGCAATTATACAAAATTCTACAGAAGCTTCTAACTACGTCATTACTGAAGGTTAAAATATTCTGATATTTAACAAAAACTAGCAATTTTCCCCACGAGAGCAGATAGTTATTCAATCACACGGTTGACAACTAGGCCTCTGGTTTACGCACGTGACCTTCCAGGTTGCAGAACTGCGTTTCTAGGTGTCAAATTTTTGAGAGACAACAAATCATTTTGTCTTCTTACGGTGTCAGTTGATCACTTCACCCATTCAGATCTGTAGCAGAGCATACTAATGCATATACAGATATACAGCTTCTTCAAGGGTGAAGTTGGCCAAGGCTCAAACTATCAACAGAAAGACTTCTCAAAATATTCTGATAACATGTTGGTGAGAAGTACAGGCAATATTCTTCATTATTATTATAATGGAAAAATACAGAAACACAAAGACTTTAACTAATAATTGCTTACATAGGCGATATACTGTACATACATTCGAACCGGGGTTTTCAAAGTGTGGGGCGCGCCTCCCCTGGGGGGCGCCAGAGCATGCCAGGGGAGGCGCGGAGAGTTGTAAAAAGATAGTCTAATAATAATTCGCCGAACTTGTATTAAACCTCCTTCATTTTACATTTCCCTGTGATGTCATTCTGTTGCGGCTGCAAGCGCGTCGTTCAACCCTCGCCCCCTGTCAACAACCCAGCAAACACGTGAATGTGGGGCCCACATGGGTTTTACATGGGCTACAGGGGTACAGAGTGGGCATGGGCTCAAAATGGGCATCTTATCTGGGGCCCACTTGGGTTACCCAGCTAGGACCCACATGGGTTCACCCAGGTGGGCATCTTATCTGGGGCCCACTTGGGTTACCCAGCTAGGACCCACATGGGTTCACCCAGGTGGGCATCTTATCTGGGGCCCACTTGGGTGACCCAGCTAGGACCCATATGGGTGAACCCAGGTGGGCTCCCCATGTGGCTCCCAGGTGGGTATTTAATGGGAAATTTGTGCATGGGCTCAAAATGGGCTACACATGGGACCCTTTTTGTTTTATCAAATACAAACATAATTGCATAAGTGCAAACATAATTAATTCCATAGGTGATTACAATTTGCATATATGCCTTTAAAATTATTTTTGTTGTTGTTGTGACACTTGAATTAATTTTATCAATCTTAATTTAATCATAATTTAAATCAAAATCAAATAGACAGTACATATATGCTTCAAAATATTTAAGTTGTTGCTTTGACACTTGGACTAACAACCTACTTAAATCAAAATTTAAAAATGTGAACACTCATGCAATTGTACCACACTTTCTGATTTTAAAAAGATCAAGAGCCCACGATTTGAAAAAAAATAATAATAATAATTTTTGTGAGGTCAAAATTATTGCAGGAACTCACGCAGCAATGCCCATCCCCCTGTCAACAATATCGCGAGATCTTAAACAACACTACCATCCCCCACCCGCTGTTGCGCGCCACTTTCGTCCATTTTCCGTTGGTGATTTTGCTGTCAACTATACTTAAGGTAAGAACTACAACACTACATAAAAACTGAAAAGTAAAATGTATTTGAAATACCTAGTTTTCACAACATAATGTTAACCAAAGCATTAGTTTAACTATTGTCTCGTTAGAATGTTGACAATTACATAGACAACGATCCTCAGAAATCGCGCCTCTTTTTGAAAAATGTTCGCCGTTTTTTTTTTGGCTCCTCATAACAAAAACTATATGAGTTACAATATTAGAGTAATATATTTTCTTATAATTTATAATTTACAAACTGTTATTAAATTGTTTCGAGTTTAGGCTTATATTTGACTACTGTTTTACGATATACCTCAATGGCATTTATAGTGCGCACATCAAACGTCCAAAAAGAATTAACGTTATCGGTATTTTGAATGTAACCTGTTCAATCTTGTCTGCTCCCGTTTATTTTTAAGCACAGAATTATACGTTACACAAAACACAGACGCTTTTAGTCCAAAAATTGTGCACATTCATTGAGATATAATGCACTTTCATATGTTTAATAGGCATTTATTCACTGAACTATAATGCACATTGATTTTCCACTGAATTATTCGATCTCCGCGTTCTGTACATTCGGGACTGGTACACATGTGAGAGAGAGCAGGCCCGTAGCCAGCTCGGTCACTCAGTAAGTTTCATGTTTAAAATAAAATGTGTTATCTGAATGACTAATTTGCTGTTTAAAACTCCTCAGTCCTCATGAATGTCTCTATGTATAATTGTATCATGTATAAAAATCTTTAGAATGTTTGCATTAGCCTAATGTTTATTGTCCGTGTATGAAAAGAATCGAGGCTGCTTGAGAGCTGAGTGAGTGAGGACGCGGGCGCAGCCTCTGTGTTGCCGATGTCTCTCTGTGTTGACGCTCTTCAATGACGCTCTTTAATCGGTATTACAAATGAATGCATCTGGAGCAGTAACTCTGAAATGTACACTATTATACTAATATTGGGGTATTAATGTCTAGTCAGCATCACTATTTCTAAAACAAATAAAAATTTCAGTTTTTAATAAAACGGTTATTTATATATATATTATTATTATTTTAATAAAATCATATTTAAAAAAAATGTTGTGCCTGTTTGTGCACACAGTTAGTATGTGTAGCATTTAGCATTGCATAAAAAGCTAAACAATATATTTCTGACCAGAATTCACTTTAGATCAAAATTAGGTGTAATTAGAAACCATACAAATAGTTATTATGATGAAACAAATGTTTTGCCTCAATTAGAATATTAACTGTTTGAAAGTAATAAGCCTTTTGTTATCTTACAGAAAGTAATGGAGCATTCTCAAAGAACAAAAAGAAGGAAAATAGCTGCAAAAGTGGCTGAACATTTCCGTCTTGTTTCACAGCAGATTGACCAACCACTGGATTTTAATTTGGAAGCTGCTTATGGTGAACCATTGGAGGATGATCCTTTGGAGATCTATCATGATTCTGTCGAGGATGTGTCACAAAATGTAGAACATGAATGTGCCACAGACATTTTTTATGACGCTTTTGATGATGAAATATTCAATGATTTTGAAAATGGGATGCCTGCTGATGCCAGTGACTTTGACTTTGAATGTTCAGATTCAGAGGATGCTGCTTCTGAGAAATTAGATGATACACGTGGACTTGCAGAGTGGGCTGCAGAATACAACATAACACAAAATGCGTTGTCTGCACTTCTGAAAATTCTTAAGCAAAAAGGCCTTAATGTCCCACTGGATGCTAGAACCCTGATGTGCACAGAACGCAAGTGTAATGTGAAAAATATAGCAGGGGGATCGTACTATCATTTTGGAATCAGGAATTCAGTTGTGGCAGAATTGGCATCCTTAGATTTTGATCTAAGAGTTCTGACAGACACACTTACACTTAGAATTAATATCGATGGTCTACCTTTATTCCGCAGCACCACTCTGAGTTTGTGGCCTATTTTGGCTAGGATAAAGGAGATCCCAAATTCAAACGTCTTCATGATTGGATTGTACTCTGGTGTGACCAAACCATCTCAACTACAAGAATATCTGAATGAATTTATTCAGGATTTTAAAGCTGTTATACATGAGGGTATTCAGCACAATGGTGTACATTTCAGGGTTGCTGCTCCAGATGCATTCATTTGTGATGCTCCAGCACGTGCTTTCCTCAAATGTGTGAAGGGACACACTGGCTATTATGCATGTGAACGCTGCACTCAAAGAGGTTTATATCTTAACAGAAGATTGTGTTTCCCTGAGTTGACGTCTGAGCAAAGGACTGACGAGAAATTTAGAGATATGGGCTATGAAGGTCACCAAGTAGGTGTCTCGCCACTCTGCGAGTTAGGAGGTGTGGCGTTAGTTTCAAGTTTTGTGCTTGACTATATGCACCTTGTGTGTTTGGGAGTGATGCGCAAGATGATTTTTCTTTGGTTAAAAGGACCATTGAAATGCAGACAATCTGTTCGAATTCTCACTGTAATTTCAGCATATTTGGCTTCAGTCAGGCAGTACTTGCCCAGTAATTTCGCAAGGAAACCTAGGTCTATCTTAGAAATTAGCATGTGGAAAGCTACTGAACTGAGGCAGTTTTTACTTTACACCGGCCCTGTTGCCCTATTAAATAATATATCCAGTGTAATGTATAAACATTTTATGCTTTTGTCTGCATCTATGAGAATTCTTCTAAGCCCAGATTTGTGCACTGAAAATTGTGACTTTGCTGAAGATATTTTAAAACTCTTTGTGAAAGATTTTGGCTTGATTTATGGTCTTGAATTTGTTGGATATAACGTACATTCTTTGATACACATTGCCCAAGATGCACGGAACTTCGGCCCTCTGGATAGCATTTCCTGTTTCCCCTTTGAGACATTTTTAGGTAAACTTAAAAAAATTGTACGGAGACCCCAAAATCCTGTGCAGCAAATTGTCAGGCGCATCCATGAGAAGCAGAGTTTGGCAAAACAGAAGAAAACATCCATTTCCTCTCCCCTTAAACAGCCCCATCTCTCTGGACCAGTGACTAATGAACTAGGAACATGCCAGCAGTACAGGCAGTACAATGATGGACAGACGTTAATTTCTTGCTGTAAAGGCGATAACTGTTTCTCCGTAGGGGGGAGAATTCTGATTGTGAGAAACATTTTGCTTTCTTCTTGTGACTCTGTAAAGGTACTGTGTAATATCTTTGAGAACTATGACTCTTTTTTCAGCTACCCAATTGACTCTGCATGCCTTGGAATTCACTTTGTTTCAAACTTATCCAAAGACTTGCATACTGTATCGGTTGAAGAATTAAGGAGAAAAATGGTCCTCTTGCCATATAAGACTGGTTATGTGGCATTGCCACAACTGCACTAGCCTGCTTGTTTTGCATTTTTCCAGCATGCTGCCATTTGCAATTGTGGATTTTTTGGACGGTGGAGGTGTAGCTGTTGTACCCTGCAAGTGGTTTACAGGACCTGAGGAAGATGCTTGTTACTGGCCTCCAGGACGAGTAAACATCAGCAAGGCAGTAAAGGATGAAGTAGTTCCAAATTCTGACTGGCCACAGTTTAAAGTGCGCATATTGGGAAAAGCAGGTAATGTTTTTATTGAGTGTGGAATGGTGATAGTTATAATAATAATAATTATGTTTCAAATTACACACAAATAAGGTATGTTTTTTTTAAAGTTTTTTTTTATGCCTATAACCTACAGGAAACTATGCCCATGCCACAGCAAAGCTTCTAAAGTCTGAAGTGACCTCTGACTTGCAGACGGAATCAGATTCTGGAGGAAATATGGGAAAAGGGAAGCGAAAAAGAAGGTAAGACTAAATTTATATATTGATGCCGTCAGATGCTGAGCCGACCCAGGACGCATAATGTAACCATCAGACTCTCCAACACTCATGGCATTTAGTGTTTCTAATACCGACCTTCCATTTTACATATACAGCCCTGAATTGAACCTTGTACAACCATATCATTATACTTCACATTTTGTGCATTTTAAGGCCAGTATCTCTGTCAAGCTCAGATGAGGAATCAGATGGTGCTGGGCATGATCGTCCACCATCTAGTGTGCCTTTACTTCCCCCAGTTCCAGAGATCCGCCAAACAGAGGCTCCTCAGTTGCTCAACATCCGTCCATTTATCCAGCCCCCTCCACCTTCAACACCTTCAAATGTTACACCAGACCGCAGACTTCAGCAAGGAACCAATCATTCTACATTTAGGGATGGCATTTTTGTACGCCTTCTATCCCTCTTGGAGGAAGTTAAGGAGACGCAGAGGGTTCATGGAAAGATGATACAATCACTTCTTACACAGCGTGATGGAAACACTGTTGCTGTACTACCCCAGGATATTCTTTTCCCCCTGAAGACGGTCTCAGATGTTGAAGCAATGGAGCTGAAATTGACAGACCCCACCGTCCACAAAGAAGTGGTATGTAGAGGCTTCTGTGTTTTCTTTTTTAAAGGGGACATCAGGTGCCCATTTTCCACAAGTTGGTATCATTATTTAGAGCAGGGGTGTCAAACTCATATGTAATGATAATCTTATTTTTCATTAGGTTGCCGTGGTGGCAGATATTGGAGGGAGCACTGTAGATGAAGCTACAAGGAGAATGATGGCCTTCCTTTTGGATCACTCCTTGTCGAGGGAATACAATTTCGTTGGGCGCCATGGAAAGCGAGAGTTCCGGGGACTCAAACTCTTTGAGGTCATATATGGTATGTTTATTACGACAGTATTATTCATCTTTGCCAGAGGTTACTCAGCAGAGTTGAGTTCTTCATAAATCATTGGAATAAATGATTATTTATTATTTACTATTTGATTATATGCAAACAATAACAAATTGTCCATACTTGGGAAGAGAAAACCTGAGTTGTAAGTGTGCTGACAATTTCATTGATTTGTTGCAGTTAATTTAGAATTGTAGTTTTGTTTTGTTTTTTTTGGGGGGGGAGGGTTGCATTTCTTATATTTTTACAACAATCTAAGGATTAAATTGGAATAATAAAAATTTTTACTAGGGGTGTAATGGTACAAAAAAAATACTGTATTCGTTCGGTACACATGTGTACCGAACCGAAAGACCCATACTGAAACGGTTTGGTATGAATAAGTGTACCGTTACACCCCTATTAATTACAAATTTGTATACAACATTTTTAAATTACACATAATGTGCATTATAATAATAAAAAAAAGTTAATGATATAATTATATTTCTATTTAAATTAGTTTTTTGTTGTTTTGTTTTTTAAAGATTGTATTTTGATAGGACAGAGTAATGACAGGAAGCGTAGTGAGAGAGAGGAAAGGGGGTGGGGATTGGTAAAGGTGTAGTAGAACACAAACACTAGAACACTAGTATTTTCAGCAGCTAAAAATGGTTTTGAGTATGTTATTTCTATCTTTTGCTGTAGTGTGTCGGTAGGAAATATCAGTTTACATGTCCAAAAATTAATTTAGCCATTAATAGTAATAATCCAGTGAGATTTTTGTCAGGTAGGTTTCTTGAAGCATTTTGGAGATGTTGCCACAGTTCTTCTGGATTTAGTCTCAGTTTGTACTGTTTCTTCATGTCATTCCAGACAGACTGATGATGATCAGATGAGATCAGATCTCTGTGTGGAGCACACAAATCTCACTAGATTATTACAATTAATGGCTAAATTAATGTTTGGAAATGTTAACTGATATTTCCTACCGACACACTACAGCAAAAGATAGAAATAACTGATTTTAAAATTTCAGCAGCTAAAAATGGTTTAGTGCTCAAATCATTTTGGCTACCGCTGTTTTTAGTAATTAAGTGGCTTTTCTGATGTAAATGAGCATTGTGACAGTGTTTACAGACTCTTTCCATGGTTGGAAAAAAAAGAAAAACACTAGGACATATGTCTATTTAATTTGATACCATTGTTTTGTGGAAAACAGTAAAATTGGAGAACTGCTTCTTTGATGCAAGTGGTCAAATATGGAATTTAATCTCTATTATGCTCTTTGTTTATATGTATTTCACAGGCAGCTTGAAAAAAAATGCACTTACAAACCAAATAAACAGAAAAGAAGCAGAAAAGGCAGTGTCAAAGTGGCTCATTGGTGCCAGGGACAGGGGAGGAAACCGGACTGCGAGGGCACATGTTGGAGAGCAAGATGAGTAAGAGATGCAAAAATAATAATAATAATAATTTATTACTATGGGCTCCAGGAATGTGGTTGAGAACCACTGATTAACAACGTGATGTGAGATACTAAAGGCTAATCTGACATGTTTAAACTAAAAATATAAAATTTATTTTATATGTATTATATAACATTTTAGATATTTTAATATAACGAGTGGCAAAATATATTATTTTGTTCTATCTTTTCAAAGGGCCACTGGGAGAGTGAGAACGGAGGACTGAGGAGCACTGTTGCTTTGGCTTGTTTTGTTTTGGGAACTCTTCAGTTCAAGAGGTTATAACAAATATGTTGCTGGAGCATTACTGCACTTTGTGTACTGTATTTCAGTTTAAAAAAAGTTCTAAATAAATGAAAGCATGAGCTACTGGTCTTTCTTCATTGACTTTTCTGGACATTTTACTGTACTTTATTGGGTTAAATGTAATATTTGTAGTTAGGGGTTTACTGTAAAATAAGGTAACCCAAACAAACAAGTATGTTAGCCCATATATATAGCTGTTGTGGCCCACACGAGACCTACATAAAACCTAGCCGGGTCCCATCATTTACCCATTAAGCAGTCTCCTATGGGCCCCACATGGGATAACCTAAATGGGCCCTATATGGAACCCGTCAAGGGCCCATCATAAACCCATGTAAGCAGTCTCCTATGGGCCCCACATGGGATAACCCAAATGGGCCCTATATGGAACCCATCAAGGGCCCATCATAAACCCATGTAAGCAGTCTCCTATGGGCCCCACATGGGATAACCCAAATGGGCCCTATATGGTGCCCATCAAAGGCCCATCATAAACCCATCTGGGCTAACCCATGTCGGGCCACCATGGAAACTGAGGACAAAATTAGCTGGGTCCCAGTTGGGTAGCCCAGGTGGGCCCCAGAAATCAGCCCAGGTGCAACCCCTTTGGGCCCCACATGGATGTGTTGGCTGGGAATCGCGCATCGCGTCCACCCAGTCAACGATCGCGCATCGCGTCCACCCAGTCAATGATCGCGCATCGCGTCCATACCAAAGTCAACGATCGCGACTTTTGGAGGGGGGGGGGGGGGGGTTAGGGGGGGGCATTGGGTGAGTTGTGTCAAAAGGGAGGCCCCACTGTCTCAGACTTTGAAAACCTCTGCATTAGAATAAGCCATTCTAAAACTTGCTCATGTCAATCATTAGAAGAAAATGGAAGAATATATAAATGTATACAGAAGAGACAACAAATTTTGATTATCTCCCTTCAACAGTATAAAGTATCTGTCACAGTTCTGTCATGTCTCTGTCTACTTCCTGTTTCCTCCCGTGATCTCCCAGTGTCTATATTCTTCATGAGTCAACTCATTACTGTTACATATCTGTCTTGTCTCTGTTCTCTTGCTAGTTCCTCCCATCCTCTCCCAGTTTCATTCCATTCACCTGTCTCAGAATCAATAATATCAGTCTTGTCAGCTGTGTCTCATCACCCTTGTGTATATCTACCCCATGTTCCCTTCAGTCTTCTTCCGTTCTTTTCAATGTTAAGGTTGTGTTTTTTCCCTGGTCTTTCCAGTTTACCCATTGTATGTGGATTTGCATAAGAAGTGCCATTTTGTTTGTTTACATTTCAAGTATTTAATTTCAGTTTCATCATTAAAGCAAGTTTCTGTTCATTTCTGGTTTCCGTATCACAATCATCATCCTTCAACACATGCTTAACAATTATGATGATGAAGGAATATTAAACTATGGAAAACCAAAGCAAAGATTTTAACTGAAAGGACAATATTCTCATTTAGATTAAAAATCTCTTTTACAGGAGTGTCTTGGTTAAGATAGGCAGCACAATTATAAAAATACACACTTAACAATCAACAAAACTTACAATAAAATATAATTACTAGCCTTGGAAGCATTTGCAAATCAATAAATCTTTCTATAATGCACCTATAAAAATTAGATTAGCACCGATTTTAAAATTACTGAAAGACACCAGCTGACCTCAATTTCATTTAAAGAGAATTACAGTCTGAATGGGCAGAATATTTTTTTACCTAGTTTAGTTCTAGCAGGAAGCATATAATAAGATTGTGAATGCAATGGATAGTTAAGGACAGAGATAAGGTGGTAAAAAACCCTACAATTGATTTGTATATCAATATCAATAATGTAATTGTTTTAATGTGTACCACTGTCCTTTTTTTACACTGCATATGAAGGAAGCCAGGCTCCTTTTGTCTTTGAAGGAGGTGGAGTTAGTTAGTTGCAACAATACATTGTGGTGTTTTTCATTTTGCACTTGACCTCTCTCTCCCTCCACACCTTCCAATTATTTATTTCAAATTCCAAGCTTCTATAAAGTCAACCACATTTCAACTTCCTTGTGAAAGGTGCATGCATGACCTGGTTTTTGGTAGATGTTATACATGTAGATAACATGTACTGAGTACATTGAGGCAGGTTTAAAATGTTTACATATAACAGTATAGTTGATATACTCATGACAATAGTAATTAATAATCATCTAAAAGTCTAAAACTTGTAAACTAATACTATGCTCATGCATGCATGACACTTTTTAACATACAGTGGTGTGAAAAAGAGTTTGCCTCTTCCTGATTTCTTATTTTTTGTATTTTTATCACCCTTAAATGTTTCAGATCATCAAACTAATTTAAATATTAGTCAAAAATAACACAAGTAAACACGAAATTCAGTTTTTAAATGAAGGTTGTTATTATTCAGGGAAAACAAAATCCAAACCTGCATGGCCTTGTGTGAAAAAGTGCTTGCCCCCTAAACCTTTTAACTGGTTGGGACACCCTTAGCAATAACAACTGCAATCAAGCGTTTGCGATAACTTGCAATGAGTATTTAACAGTGCTGTGGAGGAATTTTGGCCCACTCATCTTTGCAGAATTGTTGTAATTCAGCAACATTGAAGGTTTTTTGAGAACTGCCTTTTTAAGGTCATGCCACAACATCTCAATGGGGTACAGATCAGGACTTTCACTAGGCCACTCCAAAGACTTTTTAGTTTATTTTTCAGCCATTCAGAGGTAGAATTGCTGGTGTAGTGTAGATCATTGTCCTGCTGCAAAAACAGATGGCCGGACATTGTCCTTCAGGATTTTTTGGTAGATATCAGATTTCATGTTTCCATTTATCACAGCAAGTCTTCCAGGTCCTGAAGTAGTAAAACAGCCCCAGACCATCACACTACCACCACCATATTTTATGGTTGGGATGATATTTTTTTGAAATGCAGACCTTCTCAAAAGATGAACTTTTGTTTTCAGTTCACAGAGTATTTTCCCAAATGTCTTGGGGATCATCAAGATGTTTTAAAGCAAAAATGAGACAAGCCTTAATGTTATTTTTGCTCAGCAGTTGTTTTCATCTGGGAACTCTGCCATGCAGGTCATTTTTGCCCAGTCTCTTTCTTATGGTGGAGTCATGAACACTGACCTTAACTGAGGCAGGTGAGGCCTCAGTTCCTTGAATATTGTTGTGGGATCTTTTGTGACCTGTTGGATGAGTCATCGCTGCACTCTGGGGTAATTTTGGTTGGCTAGCCACTCCTGGGAAGGTTCACCACCGTTTCATGTTTTCACCATTTGTGGATAATGTCTCTCACTGTGGTTTGCCGGAGTCCCAAAGCTTTAGAAATGGCATTATACAAATTTTCAGACTGATAGATCTCAATAACCTATGTTTTAACAGAAGGGCAAACATATTTTCACACAGGGACATGTAGGTTTGAAAAAAAAATCCCTTAATAATAACAATCTTCATTTAAAAACTGTATTTTGTGTTTACTTGTGTAATCTTTGACTAATACTTAAATTAGTTTGATGATCTGAAATATTTCAGTGTGACAAACATGCAAAAAAATCAGAAAGAAAGAAATCAGGAAGGGGCAAACTTTTTTCACACCACTGTACAATCAGATAAATTATTGAAACTTATCAAGGGTCCATATGAGCACATAAGCAGTATGCGTTTTTCACGTCTGTCTGCTTTTTTGGAACATGTTTAACACAAGGAACTAAAATGAAGTCTTACGATGCCAATACATTCCTTAAGTGCTTTTTAACCAGAACCTGGAACACTTCCCATAACATAAGTGTTACATCAGAAGAGGAATGGCGTCTTATATTAGTCTCTCTTTTTCACCCTTATCCTAGTATCTTACCGGTATGTATCCATGTCCACACCAGATGGTGGACCAGCACCCAGAGACGACCAAAATGCCAACTAGAGCTCTAGAGACAGATCCCCTGTGAAGAATTCATTGACTCGACAGCCCTCGGCACAGATCCAGAGCAAAGAGGATTTCACAAGGCGTGTCCTCAAAATTCTCTAAAACTCAAGAAACATACTTTTTACCCTGTATACTGTATTGTTGCTACATATGTTGCATACGTATGACATATGGCAGCAACGTTTAATGGCCCCATACTTACCTTTCTAATCCTTAACCTTGTAACCCAGTGGAGCATATTGGGTGTGTGCATTTTGGGTGTTTGTTTACGTCAATTCAAATTCTCCATACGAGAAACAAAAAACACTAGAGATCAGTCATCAGGTAAAAGGTGACAGCACTCCTCTGGTATGCTAAAAAGCGCGCCAAGTCTTTGTACTGTAGGAAAGGGTGATGAGGGAAATCAATCAAGACTGGCAATGTTTTGATGGGTGATGAGCTAATAACAGGACATATTTGATGTCTTGTTTGTGCAGTTTGTTTTCTAATCAAGTATAATTATGGCTATATTATTAGGCAAAAAAAAAAAAAAAAATTAAAGGTGATTTGCAAATATACAACACCAACAAAAACAAGTGGAAAATGTTTTGTGGGTAGTGGATGACTGATAATTGTCATAATGTTGAGTAATACAAATTTCACAAACCTGTGGACAATCAGTTGCATCTGAGGGTATGGTGTGATTTCCAAAAACATTCTGACTTCACGATGGGAACAATAAGTGAAACACCTTTATGCATTTCTAATATTTCATAGTTTCTTATGCTACAAGGCTACCAAAGCTACATTAATTTGGAAAGAAGTAATATTTTGAAATATTATTACAATTTAAAATTACTCTGTTCTATTTTAATATATTTTAAATGGCCATTTATTCATCATTTTTCAAAGCTGATTTTTTAGCATCATTACGCCAGTCTTCAGTGTCACATGATCTTTCAGAAATCATTCTAATATGTTGATTTGTTGCTTAACATATTTTTCACGATTCTTTGATGAATGGCAGATGAATACAATTTTTTTTGTAGCAATTATACATCTTTATTGTTTTTGAATGATTAAGTACATCCTTGCTGACTAAAAATGTGTATAAGGTTTCTGCAGACTCATTGCTATGTCAGATACAGATCAAGTCAAGTTCTAAGAAATTCTGACACTAGTGTCGTGTATAAAGGGATATTCTGTTTCTAGTTAATCTCACTGGATTCCAGACATTGAGACAGTGTCATCTTACTGCATTCCAGTGACGTATCCTTAATGAAAAAAAAACACAATCAAAACTGTTAACATGACATTGCTTACATTTATTCATTTAGCAGACACTTTTATCCAAAGCAACTTACATTGCATTCAAGATACACATTAACATTCTAATGAGTTCTTGCTTTCCCTGGGATTTAAACCCATGAACTTGGTTCAAGTAGAGCATTGCAAGCACCGTGCTCTACTCTGAGCTACAGGAAATTTAACAGTTTATGAAAACCCTTATTAATTGGTTCCTAACAAGACTCCTCTTCTGGTTTACCTTGGTTCATCCAGGATATTGTGTGTGTGTGCATGTGATTGTTGTGTGTGCATGTGCATTTTTGTTTTCCACTTACATGCATTTAATCTTTTGTAGATGTCCTCTGTTGCGTGACCATGATAGCCACGATAGTAGTGCAGATCTGGACATCTTTTGTCACTGGCCCTGATGGGAAGAGAAACTGGAATTTCTGGTCATTTACTCAGGTAAAATGCCCCTTTGCCAGTCACAAGAAACAACATCTTATCATGAGTTTACATTTGATTGTCAAAATATATTTGAATAGTACAAAACCATTCTCTTTACAGTATTTGAATATAGTCATTATAATTTTCGAAATACTATATAGTTATAAAAGCATTAAATTACTGCAGAAATCAAAAACACCTACAGTATAAGTATGACTTACACAATGCTAAATGTGAGACAAAATCTGATTGTAGATAAAAATGAGTCATGTCACCTTCAGTTCTTCAATGTGCTGGTGTGGTTTTTACAGAATGTGAAAAAACTAGTTTTATTCAAAGCCAGCAGAAATTCATGATGGAAGTTTATAAGAGAGCTACAGGTCTTTGATTTTGGCTGTAATGAAGTGAAGTGAAGGTGGAGTTTCTGGTTAAACACTTTGGTAAAAAAATAAAAAAATACAATTCCCTCCCCTAGTTCATCTATTCAGCATGAGTTTGTAAGAAATTAGTTGTGGAAACCATAGTCTAACTGTTACCCCAGGAACGTCTGCGACACTGAGAAACAAAGAAGCATAGGTTTCAAACAGAAAACTAACTTTATTCGACAAACCAAAAAAAACGCTTTAAATGTAAACGAAACAAAAACAGCACACTTGCGCATAAACGCTAGGAGATTTGGAATACATGGAAACAAGGAACACGGCGACAACATCCACACACTGGACTAACAACATCAACAACTGACAAAGACAATGGAACACAAGAGGGCTTAAATACAAGAAGAGATGATGAGGGGATTGGACAGAGCTGACAAGACACATAGGGTGACTGATGACGCAACAGGAGAGGAAACGTGTGGGAAAACACAGAAGGGAACAGGAAGTGCATGATTGACAGGAAGTACACGGAGGACATGACTGATATGTAATACTAATAAGTACTAATATACAATTACAGTTATACCTCGGAATACGAGCGTCTCGACATACGAGTATTACGAGATACGAGCAAGCCGTCAAGCTAATTCTTGCTTTGAGATACGAGTAAATATTTGATGTACGAGCACGCTTACAGGCGCTGACGCTAGGTAGTCGAGCACTCGGAGCAGCTCAAGCTGCCTCATTTATGGGGTAATTGCATATGATCTCCACTAGAGGGCCAGTGATTCGAGTTTTATGCTAGGAGCAGCACGAGTTATGTGTATTCAATAATAATAAATATGAGGTTCTCAGGCTATCCAATACACTACACTGAAAGAAACAAGTACAGTAGTACCTCAAGATACGAAAGGCTCAACTTACGAAAAATCCAAGTTACGAAAGCAAAGACAAAAATTTTTACTCCTCTACATACAAAAAGTTTTCAAGATACGAAAGGTTTCTGAAAATCTGAGATTCGCCCCATAACAATTTTGAAACTCGCGCCGCACGCCGCCATCTTAGTTATAGTAGACTCGCCACCATCCTCCTGCTCTCCCATTGGTTCCTGATGCTAGCCAAGCCATGAGATCCTTCTCTCTAATTGGACAGCATTCCTCCCATCATGCATCTTCTATACGTACGTGCTGGCGTGCTTTAGCTCAGCCACTCCGCACCCGAAACTTTACATTTTTTATGTGTTTTCATAAAGTTAAGTGTATGTACGTACGTTATCTGCCATTTGTCCTCCTCCTCCTCTGCCGCCACTTTCGGAGATAGCCTCACTCGAAAGGTAAGCTTCGACATTTTATGTTATTTCATTGTTTATAGGTCAATTTAGCATTATTATGAAATTTAATAGGGTGTTTTTGGAGGGCTTGGAACGGATTAGCCATTTTACATGTAAAATGTGTTCCGAGATACGAAAAACTCATTATACGAAGGCCGCCTCGAAACGGATTAATTTTGTATCACTGTACACTTCCATATTGTCATATCTCTGCACAAGCTGCTACTATATATCTGTCTGTCTGTCTGTCTCGAAACTCATAATTAAAAACACATTTTATTTTATATCACAGGATTCATATATGAGTCTCTATAACAATTAAAAACATGTTTTTTCCATTGTTATTAGCACTAATAAGGGAGTTTTTTAGAGGGCCGGAACGGATACATTTTTTTCTGTTATTTCTTTATGTGAAAAATTTATGATCTCAAGGTATTACTGTATAAGTTAAAGATTATCATATTTAACTGGATGTGCTTTACATTATTTTATAGCATCAGATTATTTACCCATAAGCCAAGTTTGATTTTTTAGTCGGAGCAAACAATATTTTGACCCAATATTGGTTGTATGGCCATTCTTAAACATGTAACTCTTTCTTCCTTTTAGATTTAGATCAAGTATCACTGATTTAAAGAGATTCTTGTGTAGAACACTTTCCATATAACGCTTTCCATCTTCAGATGCCAGTGGATGTGTGCATTCACGAATAAACATAAATTCAGTTGTTAATTTCTTAAAAGGTACAACAGTTTTTATTTTTATGTCTACAGCATAATTCACTGAAACATTTAACATGTATAATGATTTGGAGCAATACATCATTGATTATATGCTCTTCAAAATGAAATATAAAATGATGTTCTAAAGTTTCCATATACACAATATATAAAACAATACAGAGCCCCTAAAAGGGCTTAGTGAAGAAGAAAAATTAGATGGAGGAAAATTGCTTTTGCCTCCCCTTGCTAAATGTTTTGAAATTCTCAGGGGAAAGCAAAAGTTTTTGTGAAGTCTTTGGTGGAACTCAAGCATTTTGTATGGAAACACAAAAGCATTAACTTAATATTTTTCCCTACCATCCTACATTCTTTTTCCACCCCCATGTCCCTTTAGGGGAAAAATGTGCAGCTTTGAAGAGGTTCAAATACATGAACAGTTCAGAACAGTGCATTTTTTCACCACTTCATTGTTATAAAGTAATACTTGACTGACCCTTGTTCTTCACATAAACAAACACACAGTACATGTTCATATATACAATATAAATGTCACTAATTTCTTTCATTCAGTGGAATTTTGAGGTCAGTGAATCTAACATAATCCTGGGATACGAGAAACCACAGAATAGTGAGTTTTACCAGCAGATAACTTCGGTAACATTATTTATAGCTCTCTGAATGTAATAACTTGCTTAGTCTTCTTATATATGTGTGGATCTCTTCTACTGTGTCTATTAGCAGGTCATTGAAGGCCAGATCTGATCGCCTTTATGGAATAGACGTGAATCCTGAATCTGCCGACACTCAGACACACTGGAGAGGATAAGGATGAGAGACAAAGAACAAGGAGAAAAAGAATACAATGTAAGTTGTTCTATTGTACTCATATTAATGTTTTCTCTATTACAACACAACTGTAATAACTGTAAGTATGTATCAGTGAGAGTGGTACCATGGTTTGCCTTCGTCTTGTGTCAAGATCAGTGTTTTCAGACTTTTTTGACTAACGCAGATCTGGTTCTTGACATGTACGTGTGTCACTATAGAATAGAAATGTGCATTGACAGAATTCATAAAGATGCCACATTTTTATAACCTTAGTGCTAAATTTAGCTGAGAATCAAATAGATAAGGAATTGAAGGGGTTTTCGGATTTCATCAGAAATAGCTTAATTTGTGTTTCAAAGATGAACGAAGGTCTTCCTGGCTTGGAAAGACATAAGGGTGAATAATTAGGAGAATTATCCCTTCAATTTCCTTCAAGTTTCCTTTATCCAAAATACTCCAATTGTATCTCTAGGGTGAAAATAAGGGGAAGGGGATGAACGAAAATGATAAAAAATCACCTGTTGTTTAAAGAAACCACGTCAAGCTCAGTAGAGGCACAGTTCCCATTAAGGTTGAAGAGACAAGACTGAGAACGTATCTCATCTGTACTCGTTCTAAGGAAAAAGGTAAGAAAGTGAAACAATGATGAGATCATTCAGATGTATTCAGCAGAATAACACAGTTTAAAGCTGCCATGATGATTATAGTCCAAATTTACAGTTTATTTTCATCGTCCTTATCCTGCTTGACTGCATAATTGTACACAGAGCACTTGTGGCCATTAATAAAAGTGCTGAAAAAGACAAAATAATAACAATCTAACTGATTATTTATTTTAAACAAAATGGAATCAAAAATACAGATCATTTTAGTGTAGATCAAGAGGCTCAAACAGTCAAACACTTCAGAACGCTTCTCTCAGGTCCCAAGACATTAAAACCATGTTACAGTAAGTGTTTGCATTAATCTTAGCTTTCATCTATGATCAGACCTGTTCAGCAACTGCACTTTTCCAAACAACAAAATAGAATTTTCAGATAAGCTAAGCTAAGATTAAACTTGTTTTGTTTAGTCTTTAAATAAATGAAGAATCATATCTATGTGTAGCATCTGAGGCACCGGGCAATGAACATTGTGATTGCATTGCAATGTGTCGCACAGAAGCGCCCACTGACTTTACTGTATCTTGCACAACTAACACAACAGTGCAATGTCATGAGGTGATTCGAAGACTTCAGAATTACTTTGTCTCTGTGCATGCAGTGTCTGCCTTCTGTTTGTCATCTCCCAGTGCCATTTTCCTAATCAGTAAAGACCACAGATAAAGAACAATTCAATTTAATGTCTCTCAGAAAAGTGTATTTTATCAACAAAGTAGAAATCCTCTCAAACACCCACACTGATGCCATAAGCATGTATTCACTGCTGTCCTCTGGAGATTCATCCTGTTCCCCATCCTTCTCATCTTTATCCTCTTTGACTGAAATCTGAAAATAGATGTTTAAGTTTTTGACATAGAAATATTTAAAAGTATCTGTGTGCATATGTTAAAGGAACATATGTAAATAAGTAAAACCTTGCGGTTTCCTGGTACTGGAGGTTCGCTGAACCTGCCTGGATTGTAATTTTTGGCTGACATTAAATCAAGTGAAGGCCAGCTTTCATTAGAGTGATCCTCAACCTTTGGTTCTGGACACTTCTCAGGTTCAGATATTGATCTACATCTGTTGTCCTGTGGAAAAAGGTTAAGCATGTTTGCAAGCACAACCTCTCAAAAGTTTTAACACTTAGTATTTTTGATTCATGGGATTGTTAAATCACTGATCAAAACACTGCAAAAATATATTATATGAAGTTATAATAATATAGTGTCTGGTAATTTATATATACACAAATATACATATACATATATATATATATATATATATATATATATATATATATATATATATATATATATATATATATATATATATATATATATAGAGAGAGAGAGAGAGAGAGAGAGAGAGAGAGAGAGAGAAATATTTTAATCATTACCTGAAGGGTTTCATCTGTATGTCGAAATATACTTGATTTCTGGGTCTTCAGGGCCTTGACTAATGCATTGTGCCATCCATCCACATCATCACTGGAAACACCAGAACATATTTACTACTTCTGAAACATCAACGGTTGTTTTAAAATGAAAATGAAAAGTATACATTTCTAGGATTCTTTATAGTGCCTGCAGGATAGTACTTTAGAGGTAGAAAGATTAAGCTACTGCTTAAATTACTCAAGAGTTCATATTCTTACTTCTTATTCTTAGTCTATATATATATATATGGGCAGATGACGTGACGCATGTTTTTTCTGTAATTAGGTGTAAGCGTTTGCATTTTCATGAATGTTCAAATAGAGATGCAAATTAATTTGTTTGTTACAGAAGTATTCAATAAACTTCACCATAAATGTTCATACAGTGTTCATACATACATATCGTCCTGTGGTGTGACGCGATGTCCTGTGGTGTGACATCACTTCAAACACAATTAAACGACTTTTACTATGTTAACTAGCTTAAATAATTATATGAATTTGAAAACATTGCATGATATAACTATATAAAAAATAATAAACATTTTCAAATATTTTCTCATTTTACGCAATATTTCCACTGGAGTGAGTGGTAAAAGATGGCACAAGTAAAGAATATAATCGAAAAACAGCTGTGGGAAAAAAATATATGCAGAATTTTAATGATCATTCTTTAAGAATACTTGTTAAACTTAAAGCATATGTATTTGAAATGAATAATATTTAAATATTTGAATTTTATAGTACAGTAATGTCATGTCACACCGCAGGACATAATTTTCCTGGCGCTGAGAAAAAAGCTTAATAAATTACATAATGAGGAAAAAAATCTGCTAACCTTTAACAGTTTCAAAAACAACAGTATTTGAACTACAAATGCATACAATTCTCAAGCAATTTAGAACTTTTTTTGAAAAAATGCTATTTCACCCCTTATTTGTCATCTATATATATTCTGTTTTGTTTATTTTAATGTTTGAATGCTATATGTGCTTTTGCAATATTCTAATTGCAAAAGAAATCTTTAAGGTCAGGCCAGTAAAGATTTAAATTTTACATTTGGCACATGCTTTTATCCAAAGTGACTTATATTGCATTCAAGGAGCACATTGACATTCTAATCTGTTCTTGCTTTCCCTGAGATTCCTACCGATGATCTTGGCGTCGTAAACACCAGTGCTGGTTGAGCTGCAGGAAAGCCTTACAGGAAGATCAAATTTTGTGCCTGTATCATGCTGGCTTTCAAAAAATTATAGTCTAACAGTAACAACAGATATGGTCAAATAATGACAGCAAACCTGTTTTCTCCAATGAGAAAGTAGTCTCTGTGTATTGGTGTGTTCTCATTCACCCTCAAGAACAGAACAGAGGCTGGAGGACACTTGAAGTTTTTCTGAATCCAGTCCCACATCTGATGTTTCTCTACGCCAATAAACATCAATCTGATCCTTTAAAACACAAATACTTTCTCATCATGGTGGGAAAATACTACGTTTATTTTTAAGTGTGACAGTATTTTCCTTACTTAGAAAGGTCTATCATTCCGTGAAGTTTGTCTTTCTTTTCGTTTGAATAATATGTCAGATGGTGGGCGTCTTCGTCTGTCTTGGAGAGCACAAAGAAACGGCGCATCCATGAATTCTGTGACAGATGTAACAGGTAAAACTGTTAAGTTTCACGAACAAAGGAATAGTCTTCGACAGACTGCAGATATCTCAGTTTTAAGTTGAAATGCAATATTAGACATACAAAGCTTTTTAAAACTGGCAAGTGACCAGGGGACTTGTGCAGGAATCCAGAGTAAATTTCCTCCACCATTGCTGGCTCTTTGCCAAACTTTGCACTTGCTGCTGCAGAAGCATATATAAACTGATTAACATTAAACACACAGATACCACTTAATTTAATGTCATTAAAGTGTCTTCCTTGATTATCCCATTTTACCAAGATGTTTTATACTTACTTTTTTTGAACATGCTCATGTTGTAGTTTTAGTACTAAAAATAGATGTGAAATGTTTAAGTTTTTTTTACTGCATGCACTGGTATCAGAGACAATCAAATAAAAAAATAAAAAAAAGATTTACAGATCTTCGTCCTCGCGATTTCCCGCTCAAGTTGCAGGGTCCGCGTATCGTATGGCCTTTCTCCATCGGGTACGATCCAGGGCGTCTTCCGGTGTGATGTTGACAGCTCGCATGTCTTCGTTGAGTCTGTCGAGCCACCTCTTCTTGGGCCTTCCGCGTGGTCGTTGGCCAACCGGTTCGATGTGAAGGACAGTTCGGACGACGGAGTTTTGGTCCCTCCGCATCACGTGTCCATACCACCTCAGTCGAGCCTCGCGCATCTTCTCCTGGATAGGCGCGACCTTCAGCATGCTCCTCACGTCAACGTTGGTGACGTGGTCTAACCTCGTGAGTCCCATGCTCCAGCGTAGCATGCGCATCTCCATGGCGTGTAACGCCTTCTCATGATTGACGGCCGCTGGCCAGCACTCGGCGCCGTACAATGCCACGGGTCGCACCACCGTCCTGTAGATCTGGCCTTTGAGGCGTCTCGGCATACGGCGGTCGCAGAGAACTCCGGTAACCTGGCGCCACTTGAGCCAGGCAGCCTTGATCCTGGCGCGGATCTCTGGTGAAATGTCGCCATCGGAGCTGATCGTCGATCCGAGGTACTTGAAGTCAGGTACCTTCCTCAGATCCGTGTCGCTGATACTGATGGTTCCATCGGTTTGGGTGCCACACTGTAGATATTCGGTTTTGGTCGGGTTTACTTTTAGTCCATATTCTTCTAGTCTGTCATTCCACGTTTGAGTCTGTTGCTGCAGTGTCTGGCGTGAAGTGCTGGCCAAAAAGACGTCGTCGGCGTAGAGCAACGACCACGGATGTGGTTGCTGGATGTCTGCTGTCGCCGTATCCATGCAGAGGATGAAAAGAAGCGGCGACAGTGCCGATCCCTGGTGCACTCCGACACTGATGTTGAAAGGCGGCGAAACTCCCACTGGGCTTCTAACGACGCTGGTTACGTCACTGTAGAGCAGCTTCACCCATCGGACGTATGTTTCAGGTACACCATGTGATCGAAGGGCATGCCAGATGAGGTCGTGAGGCACACGGTCAAACGCCTTCTCTAGGTCGAGAAACGACGCGTGGATGCTGAGGTTTTTCTCGCGGTGTCGCTCAAGTAGAATCCGCACCGCGTGGATGGCGTCGCTGGTGCCGCTACCTTTAACGAAACCGCACTGGTTTGGTGTTATAGTTACGATGGGGCGTAGCCTGGCGTCCAGTACTCGTTCAAACACCTTCATGGCGTGGCAGAGCAACCGAATCGGTCGGTAGGTGGCGCAATCGGCGACGTCACCTTTATTCTTCCAGATGGGCACCGTAGTGCTGGTGAGCCAAATGGGCGGGACTTCATCGTCGCTAGTGATGCGGTTGAACAGCATCGTGAGTAACTGGACACCTCGGTCGCCGAGTAACTTCCAGGCTTCAGCTGGGATATCGTCTGGTCCAGGCGCTTTAGAATTTTTCATTTTCCGAAGAGCTTCAGCTACTTCCACCTGAGTTATTGGCTGGATAGGTCCATTGGTCGATTGGGCACTGCGGATCGGTTGGTGCGGAAACTCCGTGTTGCTGATGTTTTGGAAGTGTTCGCGCCACCTTTCCAGGATGTCCCGTGGTTCGTGAAGCAGTTGGCCGTTTTGATTTCTGATGTTTTTGACTTGGCCAATGTCCAGTGTAGACCTGTGTCTTGTTGCGGCTAGCCTATAAATCCTTTTGGCACCTTCCGGGGTCTCGAGTTTATTGTAGAGTTCGTTGAAATGTTCGGCTTTGGCTCTGCTTACTGCTGATTTACTGCATGCACTGGTATCAGAGACAATCAAATAAAAAAATAAAAAAAAGATTTACAGATATAATGTATAATATGCTCATATATATATAGTGAAATGCCAACACAAGACTAATTAAAATGCACTGGGCATGAGCCCTCCATTATTTTTCAAGTATGTTAAGAATTGTATCAGAATTATTTCTTTATAAGTTTCCATGTTCTATAATATTATTCTCTTACCCTGAGTCTCTGTAAAAAATAGTGTCCTCTGGAAAGTTATTCAGTTCCTACAGTGTGCATGTTTTGATTGCAAATTAGGAGGAGGTGATGTTCTGGTTCCAGTTATGCTGGTAACAGGAAGAGTTTCTAGTATATGTAAGCTTAGGTTCAAAGGTTCCTCCCATTTGATTGTGTCAGTCATTAGTTTGTGGAAGTCACCAGACAAAATAAGGTTTTCTAAAGGCTTTGCGGTATTGTGGAAAACTTTTTTTTTCTTTCTACAAATTTACACAAGAACAGATAGAGAATTGAACAGAACAAAGGATTTAAATACATGGGGACCGACCAAATATACGAGATACAGGTGACATGACTAACAAGGAAATCAACTGGACACAGGTAACTGGGGTAAAAAAAGGAGCATTTCACGAGTTCACACTTACGAATGATTCAGGAGCAATGAATGGTAAGCGTATTTGGCGAGCTGTCCGAGGAGAGGGCTCCAAGCTCGGTATTAGCCCGAACCTGGAGCACTCCCCCCGTATCCTGACTTTGATAGGAACAATTAAGTGTGAGGAGTTGGGGTGGTGGCGGGATGCCGAAAAATGTCAAAGAGCTGTAGGTGAGTCAAACGTGTCTATATATACGTACTTCCTCTCCTGCTGATAGGATGAGGAGTAATTGCTGATGACGTGTTGATTGTATTAATCATTTGAACGTGCTCCTCCCGAACTTTGTTAATAAAACATCATTTCACGAGTTCACACTTACGAATGATTCAGGAGCAATGAATGGTAAGCGTATTTGGCGAGCTGTCCGAGGAGAGGGCTCCAAGCTCGGTATTAGCCCGAACCTGGAGCACTCCCCCCAAAAATTGCAACCTAGTCGGACAGCCGCTGAAGATTTTGATGACCCCCCAAAGAATTGCAAGGTTACAGCTGGGGGGGGGTATATTGTGAGTTCGGGAGGGCAGATGAATGTTGCTGTAGAGGGCTTGAGGTGCGGAGGGGATGATATGGCTTTAGCATTGGGTATGTGTTTGTTGTTCAATTTGTTGCCAGAAGAGAATTGGGTGTAATTTGTTTCTGGGAGTATGAGGGGTACCTCTGAAACTACTCCCCTGGCTGCCATAGGAGAAGGGAGGTATGAAGCCACCGCGGTAGGGGAAACCCCCGTGGTCGCTGCGGGAGGCAGGAGGTACATCGCCGCTGCGACAGTGGAAACCCCTCGGGGCCGCTGCGGGAGGCAGGGGGTACGTCGCCGCCGTGACGGTGGAAACCCCTCGGGGCCGCTGTGGGAGCAGGAGGCACGTCGCTGCCGTAGCAGTGGAAACCCCACGGGGCCCTCACAGCAGCAGGAGGCACGTCAACGTCTTAGCAGGGGAAAACCCCTCTGGCCCCCGCAGTGGCAGGAGGCACATCGCTGTTGCAGCAGGGGAAACCCCTCGGGGCCGCTGCAGGACCAAGGTGGTGCGTCGCCGCCGCGGTGGTGGAAACCCCCGTGGTCGCTGCGGGAGGCATGTCGCTGCCGTGGCAGTGGAAACCCCTCGGGGCTGTCGCGGGAGCAGGGGGCACTTTGCCGCTGCGACGGTGGAAACCCCTCGGGGCCGCTGTGGGAGCAGGAAGCACGTCGCCGCTGTGACGGTGGAAACCCCTCGGGGCTGCTGCAGGAGCAGGAGGCACGTCGCCGCTGTGACGGTGGAAACCCCTCGGGGCCGCTGTGGGAGCAGGGGGCACGTCGCCGCCGTGACGGTGGAAACCCCTCGGGGCTGCTGCAGGAGCAGGAGGCACGTCGCCACTGTGACGGTGGAAACCCCTCGGGGCCGCTGTGGGAGCAGGAGGCACGTCACTACCGTAGCAGTGGAAACCCCTCGGGGCCCCCACAGCAGCAGGAGGCACGTCAACGTCACAGCAGGGGAAACCCCTCTGGGCCCCTGCAGCGGCAGGAGGTACGTCAGCGTCGTAGCAGGGGAAAGCCCCTCTGAGCCCTTTCAGCGGCAGGAGGCACGTCAACGTCGTAGCAGGGGAAACAACTGAAACTCCTGCGGGAGCATCACTGCTGCGGCAGTGGAAATTAGAGGCTTGCTCCTGCGGGAGCGTCACTGCTGCGGCAGTGGAAATTAGAAGCTTGCTCCTGCGGGAGCGTCACTGCTGCGGCAGTGGAAATTAGAGGCTTGCTCCTGCGGGAGCGTCACTGCTGCGGCAGTGGAAATTAGAGGCTTGCTCCTGCGGGAGCGTCACTGCTGCGGCAGTGGAAATTAGAAGCTTGCTCCTGCGGGAGCGTCACTGCTGCGGCAGTGGAAATTAGAGGCTTGCTCCTGCGGGAGCGTCACTGCTGCGGCAGTGGAAATTAGAGGCTTGCTCCTGCGGGAGCGTCACTGCTGCGGCAGTGGAAATTAGAAGCTTGCTCCTGCGGGAGCGTCACTGCTGCGGCAGTGGAAATTAGAGGCTTGCTCCTGCGGGAGCGTCACTGCTGCGGCAGTGGAGGTTTAGAGAGAGCTTGCTCCTGCGGGAGCGTCACTGCCGCGGCAGCTTGCTCCTGCGGGAGCGTCACTGCTGCGGCAGTGGAAGTTAGAGAGAGCTGGAAGATAGAGAGAGCTTACTCCTGCGGGAGCGTCACTGCTGCGGCAGTGGGAGTTAGAGAGAGCTGGAAGATAGAGAGAGCTTACTCCTGCGGGAGCGTCACTGCTGCGGCAGTGGGAGTTAGAGAGAGCTGGAAGATAGAGAGAGCTTGCTCCTGCGGGAGCGTCACTGCTGCGGCAGTGGGAGTTAGAGAGAGCTGGAAGATAGAGAGAGCTTGCTCCTGCGGGAGCGTCACTGCTGCG
Source organism: Rhodeus uyekii (assembly GCA_037043235.1). Classification (NCBI taxonomy): domain Eukaryota; kingdom Metazoa; phylum Chordata; class Actinopteri; order Cypriniformes; family Acheilognathidae; genus Rhodeus; species Rhodeus uyekii. The sequence continues at coordinate 693,941 of JAWRVZ010000072.1, read as the reverse complement.
GCAGTGGGAGTTAGAGAGAGCTGGAAGATAGAGAGAGCTTGCTCCTGCGGGAGCGTCACTGCTGCGGCAGTGGGAGTTCTGTTCAGTGTTGTAGTCAGACGTCTGTTGGAGATCGGAATATCAAAGTTTGTGAAAGTTCACGAGCTTATTGGCTTTGAATAAACCCTGAGCAGGGGTTCATCCAAGTATTATAGATTTATAACGCTTATCACAGACTTAAAGGGAGTCTTGAAATTACTTTGGTTACAGACGTCTAAATACACTCAAGAAATAACAAAATCAGTATGGTTTGTAAAAGCATAAGAAACCTTTCAATTATAAATTGACAGTTGAATTTATATCATATGCAATTAGAAGCTGGCTCCTGGGGGAGCGTCACTGCTGCGGCGGTGGAAGTTAGCGAGTGCTTGCTCCTGCGGGAGCGTCACTGCTGCGGCAGTGAGAGTTAGAGAGAGCTTGCTCCTGCGGGAGCGTCACTGCTGCGGCAATGGAAAGCAGTGGCCATGAAGTTGTAAGTGGGGAGGAGCTGATGCTTAACAGAAGACCTTGTTTGAATGTGCGGTCTGTTTGGTCTGATGTGGCTCTTGAAAGCTTCTGGAGACCAGCGGCGCAATGCTTGTATTTACTGTTGGGAAAGGCCTTTGCACGGCCGTGGTTGCTGCACCTGTGCGAAAAGGATGGCTGGATGAATGGTCTGTTGGGAATCCGGTTTGGGGTAGCGTAGCTTTAAGAAGTTTGGAACCGGAATTTGTAATGGGGTGGAATCGTCTATAGAGAGTGGGACGGATGGGAGTTTAGCCTGCGAGTTTCTGAAATGAAAGTAGGCTGAGTGGATGTGATGGTGAGTCATGAGCATCTGAGGTAACCAAGCTAGTGTGAACGTGGCTTCACTGCTGCGGCAGTGGGAAACTTCCCCCTTTGCTGACTCCTGCGGGAGTGTGGGGGAACATCATTGCTGCGGCAATGGAGGCGGCAGTGGAATAATTTCCATTTGAACTGAGCTCATGCGGGAGTGTGGAGGTGCATCACTACTGCGGGAAAGGAGAACTTCCTCTAAACTAATCGCGAGTTGGATGATGGAGATTGTCCATTTCCTCGACTTCTGTTGTGTCTTGTGGCGGTGAAAGCCATTTCTGGAGAGACTGATTTGATCGAATGTAACTCCTGAAGCTTCCGATGACCTGCGGCCCAGTGCTTGGATCTGCAGGTTTTGGGACGCGGCATGTGGTGGGGTGATTTAAGACTTCTGTGAAGAGTGGGTCGGATGGGAGTTTGGCCTGATCTCTTAAATGAAGGTTGGCACCGAAGGATTGTTGCTGTTGGAGTAAAAGCCTTACAGTTTGGTCTCTCTTACTTTCGTTGTGCGGCGCTGACGAGTCAGAATATGGACGGATTTGGATTAAGGTTGGATGTGATAGAATCAGAGGAACTGGAATCTATATGGCTCGACCATGGCGTTGAGAAGTCGGACGACATTTGGGTAGAATCCTTGGCGGAGAGTAGGGGTACGGATTTCCAACGTGATTGATTGTCTGGTGTCTGAGCTGGTGGGTTGCGTTCTTGATATACCTTTGATGAGCAGAGGATTAGGTTTCGGTAGTGAGAAGTAGATTTCGCCTAGGTAACCCATGGTGAAGCTGGCTTGGAAGTTCTAGGTGTTATTGGAATGCAATACGAGTCGGTGGTAGTGGATAGAGACCATGAGGAGCAGACCACATGTGGAGTGGAAAGTCCTGAACTTTTCCACTCCACATGTAATCCTCCGAGGGAGTGGTTTGAAGCGAAAGCTTGAAGAATGAACGTTTAGCGTCGAAAATATCAACTCTGAGTATTGATGTACTGGTTGGGAATAGGTCCACCTCTGGTGGCAGCAGCCTTAACTTCAGTTGGGATTTGCGTTCAACTGTTGTTGGCGACAGAGGTGGTTCTAAGCAGCAGTGTTTGTGGAATGGCATAGCAGAGAACGGGATGAAAGGAGAATTAGCATGGTGGAGAGAATTAGGTGGGAAAGGCCAGGGGCGAAGCCACTTGCGGAGGCAGCCTCACGCTAAGATCGGAAGGCCGGGCTGCAGGCCTAACGTAGGGGAAAGGTTAGGTACGTGCTGCCGTTGCTAACCCTGCACCGCTGGCGGAGGCAAGCTCGCACTTAGAGGGCGGCGTTTGTCGCTAGGTGCTGGCGTGTGAGGTGCAGTGCTGGAAAACTGCAGTGCTGCTGCGTCTTAACGCTTGGAAATCTGGTTTTGCAAGGGAGAGATATGAAGATTTAAGGAACGTACGTTTGAGACCTTTTGAAGGTAGAGTTGATTTGGAGATGGTACAGCTGACTGGAGCGAGACCTATTCTAGTTAATTTGCTTTGGTCGTCCTCCTTTACTATTGATACGAGTGCTGAGGTGTCGTAGGAAGTTGGGCAAGAAGAAGGTGGATGTCTAGATGGTGGAGGTGAAGGCAAGCCTCGGCGTCATAGGGTGCGACAACGGAGCGGAAGAGCTGGCGACCGCGTGGTGTTGTTGTTGGAGGCTCGGTTGCAGTGTTTGTTGAGTGCATGAGCTCCTTTCGACAGTGGGATACAGTGAAGGAACTTGAGAGGAAGAGTTTATCGTGAAACTGGTACATCTCAATCTTGGACAGGGGTGGCCAACCTGTTCAGCGTGAGCCTCGAAATAAGCTCATGGCTGCGGAGAGCCGCATGACAGACTGTTAAATGCGCATTTGTTGATGGGGTTTTTTTGACATTAGAAAGGTCTCGCACATATATCGCGCAATTTTTTTTTTTTATACATATGGCACCCCACGAGCTATACAAGCATGCAGAGACAATGCGTCTGTGAATTATATATGCGGGAAAAACGATATATCATCTCATTGACGGTGACAGGAAGTATAAAAGTAAGCAGCCTTGGTAATGTAGAGATCGGTTGGAAAACGTCTCCGGTTACTATCGTAACCTCTGTAATTTAGTCATGTTCCGTTTAGAGAAGTATGAAGGAAATGCTATTTAAGATATTTATACCGTCTGGCAGCCGGATCTGCATCGCGCTACGATTGGCCAGTTGTCAACTGCTTTTATCCATAAAGTTTCAGAAATGACGTGAAGGGGAGGAGTTCCCAAATGCATTTCATTAAACATCTCGTTCCTACTCTCGAAAGGGAACGCGCTTCTGCGCGCCTCTATTTGAATTCGGTAAAAACATCGTGTCCACGTGAGCGGCGGCTGATCTTGGCAGGATACATGTAAATTTATGTTTTTGTAGACAAAAAGGTCTCGGCGGGCCGGATGAGAGCCGCGAAAGGGCAGTCAAAGAGCCGCATGCGGGTTGGCCGCCCCTGGTCTTGGACAATGTGGCGAAAGGCGGGGCATCACATGATCGCCTGCTAAATTTGAACACATTGGCTGGCGCTGAGCCAGAGAAAGCGCTCAAAGCTTGTTGCTGTTCAGTGTTTCAATCTCTTGAATTATTTTGGTTACAGACGTCTAAATACACGCGAGAAACAACAACAAAAACAATCAATATGGTTTGTAAAAACATTGATTTCCGTAAGTAAAACCTTTCAATTATAAAATTGACAGTTGAATTTATATCAGATGCATGTTGCATATTTAATTTCAAAACAAACTTACCTGTTGGAAATCGAAATATCAAGTTTATGAAAGTTCACAAACTTATTGGTTTGAATAAACCCTGAGCAGGGGTTCATCCAAATATCATAGACTTATAAAGCTTATCATGGACTTAAAGGATTGAAACAGTGAAGGCAAAGAATTACTTTGAAATAGAAAGTGTATATGGTTTCTTTTCAGCGAGTCCACTTAATAGCCGATTAAGTTGAAACAGCAAGGCAGCGTTGGCAATAAGTGCTTGATTCTTGTGTGGGCGGCTGAGCGCGCGATCTAAAGTGGCGCGTGCGATCGGACTGTACTGCGCGCGATCTGGCTTCGGTGCGCGCTACTGTTTGAGTTGCGAGGAAGCAGCGCGTTACTTTAGAACAATCACATCTCAGACGTGGATTCCCCGGAACAGTAGTATTGAGAGGGCACAACTGCTCGTGATTTAGCGGTGCAGAAATAAAAGCGCCGGGAAGGATTACAGCTGCTCTTGTTTGTGTGAGCTGACGGGCAGAGAGAGTGTGAGCTGAAGCTGCAGCGCGGTCTGCTGAGGCTCGCGGCAGCGGCGGCGGCCTGGCTAGCAGGAAGAAAGCGGCATTGCCTGAGAGTCGAGCTTGTAGCTCGACCAGCTTTATCGTCCTTTCTCAATGGCAGGAGCGATTAAAGCCGATGTAGAGCTGCTGGATACGGATGTTTACTTGGTGGCGAGAACGGCCTCAAGTCTTACTGTGCGTTGCTGGTTGTTGCTTAGGACCCGTTTGTTTGGTCTGGCACCCGTGATGTATTGCTGAGGGTGATATAATATAGTTAGCATGATGTGAGCGGATGAGGCTCGCTACTGGGTCCGGAGGTTTTCGTGGAGAATCCATCTAACGAGTGGAGCTCGATTTCGGGTGTATAGCGACCAGAAGGCGGAGCCACAATGCCGTAAACTGTCGAGCTGCCGAAAAATGTCAAAGAGCTGTAGGTGAGTCAAACGTGTCTATATATACGTACTTCCTCTCCTGCTGATAGGATGAGGAGTAATTGCTGATGACGTGTTGATTGTATTAATCATTTGAACGTGCTCCTCCCGAACTTTGTTAATAAAACATCATATGGGGGAAACCAATGACAGAAAACGTCTCAGGTTACGTATGTAACCATAGTTCCCTGAAGAGGGAACGAGACGCTGCGTCGAACGCTTGGGGAATCCTTGGATGATGTCCGCGCGAAGCACAATATGTAAACTTCCGGCGCGCGCGTGCGTGAGTGACAGGCGCAGATCGGTGACGTCACGAACCAGTTGATAAAAGAGCGCCGGAACCCGGAAGCGGCAGCTTAGAGTTTGTCTGAAGCAAGCCCGGAAGGCGCGAGGAGCTGAGGCCAAAGACGCAGCGTCTCGTTCCCTCTTCAGGGAACTATGGTTACATACGTAACCTGAGACGTTCCCTTTCAAGGGAACTCGCGCTGCGTCGAACGCTTGGGGAACGATATACCAACGCCACCTCAGTGACGAATTCCGACGAGTGTCTCGTAGCTCACTACGAGAGGACCCGTGTTCCCGGAGCGGAGTTGAGGTCAAGCTGGTAAAACCTCAGAAAAGTATGCGGGGAAGACCACCCTGCCGCATCACAAACATCAGATAACGACACACCAGATATAAGGGCCTTAGAGGCAGCCACGCTCCTAGTAGAGTGGGCCCGGACCCTCAGAGGCGAGGAGGATCCGGCCGACTCGTAAGCCAGGGTGATAGCCTCAACTATCCACCTGCTTAAAGTAGATTTGGATGCAGGGGCCCCCTTGGGGGTCCCAAAGCAAACAAACAACTGGTCAGACTTACGCCAAGGGGCAGACCTATAGACATAAGTGTCCAGTGCTCGCACTGGACAGACCTTGTTTTTAAATTCCTGGTCCTGGTCACCGAAGGGGGGAGGGCAGAAGGCCTGTAGTACTATAGACCTGGCCACATGAGTGGGCACTTTGGGCACATAGCCTGGCCTGGGATGGAGGAAGGCTTTCACCATCCCAGGCGCAAACTCAAGGCAAGAGGGAGCTACAGAAAGCGCCTGTAGATCCCCAATTCTCTTTAGCGATGTTATAGCTAACAAGAATAAGGTTTTTAAAGTGAGGAACTTTAGTGGAACCTCATCCAACGGTTCAAAGGGTGCCTGGGACAACCCCTGGAGTACCAGGGATAAGTCCCAGGCAGGAACCTTGGTCTGGACTGCAGGCCTCAGCCTAATGGTACCACGGAGGAAGCGTGTGACGAGGGGGTCCCGGCCAATGGACACGCCACCCAGAGGTACGTGGTAAGCCGCAATGGCAGCCACGTAAACCTTCAGGGTGGACGGGGACAACCCTGCAGCGAATCTATCTTGCAGGAACTCTAGCACTTTGCCAATGTGACAGGTAACTGGGTTCACCTGCTTCTCGCTACACCAAGAAGTGAAAAGTCTCCACTTCAGGGCGTACAGCTTCCTCGTGGAGGGAGCTCTGGAGTGGAGGATGGTCTCAACAACCTCGGTCGAGAGACCAGAATCTATGAGCTGGGCCCCCTCAGAGGCCAAGCCCACAGTTTCCAAAGTTCTGGGCAGGGGTGAAGAATCGAGCCCGCTGCCTGAGACAGGAGGTCCACTCGAACTGGGATCTCCCAGGGGACCCCGTCCAGCAGGGAAACAAGATCCGCAAACCACACTCTGCCCGGCCAACGCGGAGCAACCAGTGTGAGACGGACCTTGTCCCGGCGAACTCTCTCCAGAACTCCCGGGAGCAGAGCAATCGGGGGAAATGCGTACAGACATAGCCTCGGCCATGTCTGGACCATGGCATCCAGCCCGAGTGGGGCTGGATGCAGGAGTGAATACCACAGAGGGCAATGCGTTGATTCTTCGGACGCGAACAGATCTACTTGTGCCCGGCCGAATCTGAACCAAATCTGCTCCACCACCTCTGGGTGGAGCCTCCATTCCCCGGGCCTCGGCCCCTGTCTCGACAGGACGTCTGCTCCCACATTCTGGGTCCCAGGGATGTGAACTGCCCGTAGATGGAGCAGTCTCCCTTGGGACCAGAGGAGGATCTGCCGCGCCAGTTTGTATAGTGGTCGCGAACGTAGACCCCCCTGACGATTTATATAGGAGACCACAGTGGTGCTGTCGGTCTGAACAACCACATAATGGCCCCTGAGGTCTGGGAGGAACGCTTGAAGCGCCCTCCAAACAGCCATCATCTCCAGCAGGTTTATGTGCCAGGACAACTGGTGTTTGTGCCACAGACCCTGGGCAGAGCGATCCCTCAGGACCGCTCCCCAACCTGTGAGGGAAGCATCCGTCGATAGCATGACGCGTCGACAAGGAGCTCCCAACGCAGGTCCTTGAGACAGAAACCAGGGTTTCTTCCACATATCCAAGGCACGTAGGCATCGCCGCGTGACCTTGATAGTGCGGAAAGGGTTGCCCCTCGGGGAAAACCCTCTGGTTCTGAGCCACCACTGTAATGGCCTCATGTGTAGCAGCCCGAACGGGATGACGCTGGAAGCTGCTGCCATGAGGCCCAGCACTCGCTGAAAGTGTTTTACAGTGATGGACTGGCCTATTTTGACTTTCTTCACGGTTGACAGAATCGAATCGATGCGGGCGGGGGATAGCCGCGCCCTCATCGAAACCGAGTCCCATATCACGCCTAGGAAGGTGGTTCTCTGAAGAGGAGAAAGCACACTCTTCTTTGCGTTCAACCTCAACCCCAGCACTCTCATGTGTGCGAGAACAACATCTCGATGCTGAACCGCTAACTGCGGCGACTGGGCAAGAATCAGCCAGTCGTCGATGTAATTCAAAACTCTTATGCCTTGGAGGCGCAACGGGGTTAGCGCTGCGTCCATGCATTTCGTGAAAGTGCGGGGTGATAAAGCCAGGCCGAATGGAAGTACTTGATATTGGTACGCCTTCCCCCCAAAGGCGAACCTGAGGTACTTCCTGTGCTGTGGAAGGATGGAAATATGAAAATATGCGTCCTTCAGATCGATAGTGACGAACCAGTCCTCGGACCTGATCTGTGCCACTATTTGTTTCAAAGTCAGCATCTTGAATTTTAGCTTCATGACCGAGCGATTCAGAAGGCGCAAATCCAGGATGGGCCGCAGTCCTCCATCCTTCTTTGGAACGAGGAAGTAGCGGCTGTAAAAGCCTGACTCCCTGTTTGAGAGGGGTACATGTTCTATGGCCCCTTTCCTCAGTAGAGAATCTACCTCCTGCTCCATTACCAGAGCCTGCTCGGGGTCCACCACCGTGGGTAGAACCCCATTGAACCTGGGCGGGCGAGACCCAAACTGGATCGAATACCCTTTCTTTATAATTCGCAGGACCCACTGAGAAACCTCTGGAAGACATGTCCATGCCGGCAGAAATTCTACTAGGGGAACCAGCCTCTCGAGGCTGGCCTCTGGTGTCTGTGTAGCACACCCGCCAGGGCCCGGTTTTCTGGGGAACACCTGGAGTGAATGCTCTAGGACCCTCCTTGGAGGGGGCGACCTCCTCAGTGCAACCGGTGTAACGGGCGGCAACTGAGGAGGGTCGCCTCCAAGAGGCCCGGCGCGTCTGGCGTCAGGACCTCTTCGAGGTAGCCTTCTTGGCGAGGATGACGGTCCTCAGATCCGTCCTCCTGCCCGAAGGCTGAGGCTGGGAGCGCCTGCCCGACCCCCCGGTTTTCTGGGGAGGTTGGCGGGTTGAGACGCTCTGCCTTTGAGCGGCCCGCTGCACATATGAGGAGGCCTGGGGCTGTGGCTGGCTCACAGCCCCAGGCTGAGGGCGGCGAGGCAGGAGTACATTGAACGCCACCTGCTGCTTTGCCGCCTCCTGGAACTTCTCGACGACCGTTTTCACCGAATCGCCGAAAAGCCCAAAAGGCGACAGAGGGGCGTCCAACATAAAATTTTTCTCCTTGTCCTTTAGAGACGTCAAATTTAACCACAGGTGCCTCTCCGTGGCCACACAGGCTGCCATGGAACGACCAATAGAGGCAGCCGTCTCCCTGGTGGCCCGTAGGGACAGATCTGTGGCTTTACGTAGCTCAGCCACAGCCTGTGGACCAATGCCTCCGCCCTCATCGAGGTCCCCCAACAATTCTGCTTGGTAAGCCTGAAGCAGGGCGGTGGTGTGAAGACACGCCGCTGCCTGGCTAGCTGCAGAATATGCTCTGCCCACATGAGCTGATGTAACCCGCATAGGTTTAGTGGGCAGCACCGGGACTTTAAGCGATGACACCGAGGGCGGAGAGAGGTGGCTCGCAAGCGCCTCCTCCACCTTCGGCATCGCGCCATAACCATACTCTCGCGCACCAACCAGAGTGGCATACATATTATTTTGTGGCGTAAACACTCTGGAGGTGGCTGGCCTCTTCCAGGATCTAGACACCTCAGTGTGCAGATCCGGGAAAAAAGGCAGGTCCCGGCGAGGGGGAGGGACCCGCACTGGCAGAAATCGTTCATCCAACTTGCTTCTCTTTGGACGAACGACAGTGCTTTCCGCTGGCCACTCAATACTTAACGTGGCCACAGCGCGAGTCACCACCTCGAGCAATTCCTCATAAGCTGGGGAGGAGGTTGGCGAATCCTCACTCTCCGCGTCGACACTAGCAACGTCTAACTCCTCGGAGCTAGACAATTGCAGTGCCGGTGCTTCAGCTTGGTCGGAAGTAACCGCCCTCGAGCGTGCTTCCGAAACCATGCATGAAGCACTGGATCCACCGGGTAAGGGCTGAGATAGGGGAGCGCCCGTCTCAGACCCCGCCGTCAGGTCCATTTGCGAACCCCATGACCTAGATCGCCGCAGAGCCTCAGCTGCTGCGGGACCCGAGCCCTGGGGAACGCGAGCCTGGCCGGTCTCAGAATCAAAAACCGCCAGGCGTGAGCGGAGCACCCGCAGCGGTAGTTGGCTGCAGTGATCACAGTCAGCACTCACGAGCGCTGACCTAGCATGCTCCGCTCCCAGACACATTACACATAACAAGTGCTCATCTCCCCCCGAGAGGAAACGAGGGCAAGGAGATGCGCACTGTTTAAATGCCTGGTTCGCCATAAACATAGATATTGTATATAAATATATATGGGAGATCCCTGATTTTTAAACTAGATCTGGGTTTTTCTCTCAAAATAACCAGCACACTCAACACACTCTCACACTGTGCTTGCGAAGACAAACAAAGCTGCCGCTTCCGGGTTCCGGCGCTCTTTTATCAACTGGTTCGTGACGTCACCGATCTGCGCCTGTCACTCACGCGCGCGCGCGCGCGCGCGCGCGCGCCGGAAGTTTACATATTGTGCTTCGCGCGGACATCATCCAAGGATTCCCCAAGCGTTCGACGCAGCGCGAGTTCCCTTGAAAGGGAACAAACACTATTTTTTCCATACTGTGGAACCTCTTGCATTCATAAAGGGAACCATGACCTTCTAACCTAATAAATTACTATAATCTGATAAATGGAAAACTTTCAGAACATATTTGCAGTTACAGTTTACTGCATCTGCTAGATAGCATCTTATTGCTGTTTTAAGTTCCTTACTAAAGCCTGTTTTTCTGTATTCTCCTTTGTCATGTGCTTTCTCCCATACAGCCACTGTGACATTTGGTTACGAAATTATTCAAAATATCTTCTTTTATATCCAGCAGCAGACCCCCCTGATGGTTTATATTCGGACCACCAATGTGTTGTCAGAGCGAACAAGAACATGATGGCCCCTGAGATCTGGGAGGAAACTCCTCAGAATCAAAAAGACTGCCATCATTACAGTTGATGTGCCAGGAGAGATGGGGTCCTCTCCACAGACCTTGAGCTGAGCGACCCCCTAGGATCGCTCCCCAGCCTGTGAGGGATGCATCCGTCATAAGCAGTTGACGACAAGGCGCTCCCAACACGAGACCTTGGAAAAGAAACCAGGGATTCTTCCACATGTCTAAGACACGAAGGCAGTGCCGCGTGACCTTGATCATGTGAAATGGGTTGCCCCTCGGGGAAAACCCCCTGGCCTTGAACAACCACTGAAGATGTCACGGAACATAAACGGGGAGGACTCAAGTGCAGGGAAAGAATGATTTAATGATAACAAAATAAACAAACACAAAAGAAAACCCACGAGGGGGAAAAACATAACGTAAACATGATTCAAACTGAAACATAATATAAACCAGGAACAAAGGCAGGAATCAGGAACCACAAGCATAACCTCCAAGGAAAACCATTAAATGACAACTACACGACACAGGACAGCAAACACACCAGGATTAAATAGGGCACATATGAGGAAAGGTAACGAGCAGAAACAGCTGGGATAAATTAAGGGGAATGATGGAATCCCTACACGAACACCAGACAACCCCACACCAAACATCACCACAGAATTGTAAACCACAAAAGAACAGGGAAGTCAAGGAGTACAGAACACCAGGGAAGGGAGGGAGAAAACAAAAAAATAATTAATAATCAAGCAAAAAAAGAAGCAAAAACCAGGGAGGAACCGGCCAATCAGGTGGGGCCGGCGGGTTGAGCCAGGTGGGCTCAGGTAGGGATGGCGGATCAGGCGGGGCCGGCGGGTTGAGCCAGGTGGGCTCAGGTAGGGACGGCGGATCAGGCGGCGAGAGTTCAGACACCGGCCGCAAAAGTTCAGGGTTGGCCGGCGAGTCGTGCCACAAGGGTTCAAGGTCGGCCGGCAGGGCGAGCAGTCTCTGTGGCGCCGGCAGGGCGAGCAGCTTGGGGGCGGCCTCCAGGACTTGCGGATCGAAGGAGGCCCTTTTCCTCCTCCTCCTCCTCTTACGAAGGCGTCGAGCGGGCTCTGGGACGGCGGCCCCCTCGGCGGCAGCGGGCTTCTCAGGGAACAGGCTCATAGATGGTGGGGAAAGTGCATCAACAAGTCCCCAAAAACTCAGGTGGTCCAGCCCCTCCATCCCCCACCAGCAAAGGGGCTCATCAAGGGCGCAGATCCACAGATCCTTGAGAGCCGCTTCATTGAGTGTCAAACCCTCTGCGGCTCTGATGAAAGTTTGGGCGAACTGTCTCAGGTCTGCCCCTTGCTGGCGGAGGGATCTTAATGCAGAGTACTTCCGGAGGCGGTCATGGATAGGGCTGGACACCTGAGTTGCTGATGGCGGCGGATCCTTCCTCTGCTGAGTCCTCATTGTGGTCGTGTTGTTCTGTCACGGAACATAAACGGGGAGGACTCAAGTGCAGGGAAAGAATGATTTAATGATAAAAAAATAAACAAACACAAAAGAAAACCCACGAGGGGGAAAAACATAACGTAAACATGATCCAAACTGAAACATAATATAAACCAGGAACAAAGGCAGGAATCAGGAACCACAAGCATAACCTCCAAGGAAAACCATTAAATGACAACAACACGACACAGGACAGCAAACACTCCAAGATTAAATAGGGCACACATGAGGAAAGGTAATGAGCAGAAACAGCTGGGATAAATTAAGGGGAATGATGGAACAAGATGGGAGGGGTTTACAATCACAAGACACAACAAAGGGGTGTCAGAGCTGTGTCAACCAACACACTAGAAACCCAAACTGAGGTGACAGAACCCTGACAGAAGAGGTCTCATGTACAACAGACCAACAACAACTCATGTACAACAACTCGCTGCCCTGATGGGGCTAACCGACAGGGAACGACTGAACTGATGGCTCTAGGGTGCTGCAATGTTTCCGGGCGGACACTGGGAATAACGCTTGCTGGGGGCCGTTACGCCCTGAAGCACACGAGGTGTCAGGGTTAGCTAGACGGCCCCCTGACGGCTCCCCAGATCTTGCATTACTGTGCAATTTAAAAAGACATAGATCTCACTGGGCCACGAAACCCATCCACTTGGAATAAAGAAGAGACGGCTGTACAGCTGGAATCTCTGACCGAGAGGGGTGTATGTTCTTTGGCCCCTTGCCTCAGTAGAGTATACCTCTTGTTCTATGCTGTGGACCTACCACTGTGGGTAGAAGCCCCCGAGAAATGGGGCGGAGGAGCTCCGAACTGAATGGTGTCTCCTGTAGATACTGTGCACAGGACCCAACAAGAGATACTTGGCAGATGCAACCATGTGGCCAGAAACTCCACTAAGGGAACCAGCCTCTCGAGGCTGGCCTCTGGTACAGAAAGAACATCCACCACAGGGCCCGGTTTTTTGGGGAACGCCTGGGTTAAATGCTCTAGGACCCTCCTCGGAGGGGGCAACTCCCCCAGAGCAACCCGACTTAGATTCAAGAATGGGCTGCCATCAGTCAGGATTTATCCCAAAAGTTCACTGACAGCATGCCAGTGTGAATTTTAGAGGTTTTGGAAAAAGAAGAAGCTCAACACTGAATTACTGACTCTTTGCATAAACTTAATATTTCCAAATAAAAGCCTTTGACACTTATGAAATGCTTATAATTATACTTCAGTAGACTATAGCAACATCTGACAAAAAAAAAAAAAACTAAAGAAGCAGACTGAAAATTTAGATTTGTGTCATTCTCAAAATCTTTGGCCATAGCTCACAAAAGGTAAGGGAAGTTAGTACAGAAACAGAACAGTCAGTACAGAAAAAGACAGTTTCTTTTTCTGTACTGAACAGTCAGTACAGAAAAAGAAACTGCCAGGAATACCTAGAGAAATTAAACCCAACTAAACGCTCATGACAAATAGACACACCGAACAGAATACTCTAATCAATCAGTAACCTAGAAACAAACAGGCAGGGAAAAGAGAAGAACTTGAACTAATTAAAAAACTGGAACACTAACCATGAATCTCCGGCATGAATGGAATAGAAAAATAGATCAAAAACAAACTCAAAATGTGAGAGTGTTCACAAGGAGTGTGTAAGAATGTTTATCATGGTTGTATTTTGCTTGTTACTGGGATAAAAATACATACAAACCTCCGACACCGATTTATTTCATCTCACACTTAGATGCACAGATACAGATAAATTGATTTTGACAAATTGGAACACATACAGTAAGCAAAGATTTTAACAAAAGAAACCTTTACAATCAAAAAGGCTAAACACAATATATATTACAACAATCTTTATTAGGTTTACAACTTCTACCTTATAACGGAGCACTATTTTTTAAATCCCTAGTTTTAGTGACAAAATCACATACATTCAAGGGTTAAGAATATAATAATTCACAGTGTAACAATGTACAAATGCTTGCTTTTCTTGAGAAGAATTCATCATTATATTAGCTAGTCTATATATATTTAGTAATCATAAATCTATAACGTGAATGAAACAATTAATGATTTGGAGCAATACAACTTTGAATACATGCTTTTCAAAATGAAAGACCCAATGATAGTAAGGTTGTATACACAGTATATAACATATCTCATACTGTTAGAATTGTAAAAAGTGCGGCTTTAAATAGGTTAAAATACATGAACAGTTTAGAACTGTGCATTTTCCATTGTGAATTAACCTTCATACTTGTAATAAAGTAATACTCGACTGACTTGTTTTAACATAAGCAAACATGAACTAATGTATACCTACTACCTCTCATAAAGTTTAATGTACATGTTTACAGCATAATTTTTTACTTATTTTTTCACTCCTTTCACTTATTCTTTTCTTTTTGATGTTAGTGAATATAACTTAATTCACATTGTTTTGCATATTTACATGATTAATGTACATGCAAGAGGACAAAATATTTTAGATGATCAAATTTCCATGTCTGTAACTTAACAACCTGTTTTCCACCTGTACGATTAGACTCAAATGATTGATCTTTAATGTCCCACAGACCGTTTGACCTTGAACTAGACATGTGCACCATATTTATAACTAAAAGGTAATAAGAGAATTCAATGAGATTTAGTTTCATGTCCTCAGTGTGATGTACAGGGTTCGGAGTGCAGAGGCTGGGATCCTAGAAACCGCCGAATAGTGAGTTTTACCTGCAGATAATTTCAGTAACATTATTTAGAGCTCTCTGAACTTAGTGATGGAAAAACAGATGGAATCATCATCTTACCTCATCCTTGCTTAGTCTTCTTATATATGTGTGTATCTCTTCTACTGTGTCTATTAGCAGGTCATTGAAGGCCAGGATCTGATCGCCCTTATGGAACAGATGCGAGTCCTCAATCTGCCGACACTCAGACACACTGGAGAGGATAAGGATGAGAGACAAAGAACAATGAGAAACATGATACAATGTAAGTTGTTCTTTAGTACACGTAAGTTTTTTCTCTATTACAATACAACTGTAATAACTTTAAGAATGTATCAAGAGTGGTACCATGGTTTGCCTTCTTCCTGTGTCAAGATCAGACTGTTTTTCAGACTGTTTTGGCTAATGCAGATCTCCTCGAGATGTGAGTGTGTTTCACTGCAGAATAGAAATATGCATTGAAAATCTTCAAACTGACTTTACTGTATCTTGCACAACTAACACAATACTGCAGTGTCATGAGGTGATTCGAAGACGTCATTACTTTGTCTGTGGGCATGCAGTGTCCACCTTCTGTTTGTCATCTTCCAATGCCCTTTGCCTAATTAGGAAAGACCACAGAAAAAGAACAATTCAATTGAATGTCTCTCAGAAAAGTGTATTTCATTTACAAAGTAAAAGTCCTCTCAAACACCCACACAGATGCCATGTCCATGTATTCACTGCTGTCCTCTGGAGATTCATTTTGTTCCCCATCCTTCTCATCTTTATTATCTTTGACTGAAATCTGAAAATATAAGTTTGAGGTTTTGTCATACGGAAGTTTAAAAGCATTTGTGTGCATATGTTAACGATACATAAATGAGTAAAACCTTGCGCTCTACTGGTACTGGAGGTAAGCTGTACTTCCGCGGGATGTCATAAATTTGTTCCATTAATTCAGGGGCTGAATGTCTTTCATTAGAGGGATCTTCAACCTTTGGTTCTGGACACCTCTCAGGTTCAGATGTTGATCTAAATCTGTTGTCTTTCTTCAGGGCCTTAAGTAAGGCATTGTGCCAGCAATCCACATCACTGAAAACACCAGAAAACAATTACCACTACTCTTGTAAAATAGTAATTTAAAATGAAAACTAACTTTAAAAAAGTTTAAACTACTATTTCAAGATTTTATTTAAAGTATATAACTTATTTTAGATGTAAAATGATTAAGCTAGACTCTATGAAATTACTCAACTTCTTCTTCTTAGTCTTTACCTTTTAATTTCATGTTCCTCTTTGTTTAGTTCACATAAATATTCTGTATTGTCTATTTTAATGTTTGAATGGTATAATGCTTTTGCAATATTTTAAATGCAAACAGTAAAGCTTTGACTGTTTTTTTAAGACTCAATTTTAAATGTGTATACAGTATATTTAAAACCAAAAGGCATGAGCTAAAAGCCACACTTCATGGAGACTTTAAATATTATTTTGTGCCTATATCATGCTTTTTTCATGAAATTATAGTGTGACAGTATCGAGAAATATGGTCAAAATGATGGTTGCAAACCTGTTTTCTCCAATGAGAAAGTAGTCTCTGTGTTTTTGTGTGTCCTCATTCACTGTCAAGAACAGAACAGAGTCTGGAGAACAGTTGAAGTTTTTCTGAATCCAGTCCCACATCTGATGTTTCTCTACGCCAATAAGCATCAAGCTGATCCTTTAAAATACAAACACTTTCTCATTATGGTGTGAAAATATTATATATTATTTTTGAGTGTGACAGTATTTTCCTTACTTAGAAAGGTCTATCATTCCGTGAAGTTTGTCTTTCTTTTCGTTTGAATAATATGTCAGATGGTGGGCGTCTTCGTCTGTCTTGGAGAGCACAAAGAAACGGCGCATCCATGAATTCTGTGGCAGATGTAACAGGCAAAACTGTTAAGTTTCTCAAACAAAGGAACAGTCTTTGACAGACTGCAGATATTTCAATTTCACTTTGAAATGCAAAATCGGACATACAGATTTTTTTAAAACTGCCAAGTGACCAGGTGACTTGTGCAGGAATCCAGAGTAAACTTCTTCCACCATTGCTGGCTCTTTGTAAAACTTTGCAGTTGCTGCTGCAGAAACAAAAAACCCCGCTTAACATTAAATTCATAGATACCACTCAAATAAATGTATTATTAAAATATCTTCCTTGAGCATCCCATTTTCCTAAACTTTTTTATACTTACGTTTATTTTTATTGGACTTGCTCATGTTGTTGCTAAAATAGATGTAAAAAATTGTGAAATAACGTTATTCTTAGCATTGACATCCAATGCAGATGTAAAAAACATTTATTATTTTGTAAAACAAAAATATTATTCAGTGAAGACTAATCAAAAGGCAATGGAAATGAATCCTTCATCATATTTCAAATAATATGTTATGAACAATATGAGCATTATTTCCATTCAGGCATCACATTGCAGAATCATCATATCAGTAGTAGTAGTTCTCTATTATTGTCTTACCTTGTGTCACGGTAAAAACACAACACGTCTCACAACGTGTAGGATATGATTGCAGATTAGGATGAAGCTAATGTGTTGCGGTCTTTTGTTTCCTCCAGAGAGTTATGCTGGTAACAGGAGGAGTTTCTTGTTATATGTAAGCTCAGGTTTAAAGGTTCCTCCCATTTGATTTTGTCAGTCAATAGTCTGTGGAAATTACCCGACAAAGGTATTCATAAAGGCTTTGTGATGTTGTGGGAATCTTGACACTGCAAAGACAAATTCAGATTCTGACTGGAAATAAGTATATTTAGGTCACATAAATATACAACCTGAAGCGTTTTAATTCATCAGATGGTAGTAATGTATGTGGTTAGTCAATTAATGAGTTACCGTGCCAAAATATTATTCCTTCTTTCTCTGCATGCTGCTGGGGATTTTAGGGGAAATTCTTGATCAGCGGATTTACGTAAATCTGTAAATCTGGATTTTTTCCAAGTGTAACACTTTTGGCTGGTAAGGGGGTTGGATTTTTTTAATGGAATTCATTTTGATTGACATTTTAGGGTTAAATGTGTTGAACTGTTGAAAACGATATATAACAAGCAGAAATCAAATGTCATAACTATTTGAATGAACAATAAACAAATGATTTAATAGGCATTATAGACCTATGTGCAATAATACTAGTTAATACTATAAATGAAAGCTCCTTTTAATAAAAAAAAGAAAGAAAAAAACATCTAGTTTTTTAAAATATATAATATGAGTTTGAAGGGTCATTTAAAAGTAGGTGGTCGGTAAAGTGGGAGAAGAATAGAGTAAACATTACAGTTACCTACACAATTGAACGAATTGATATTTCCACTTACATGGATTTCAGTTTGTACTTTACAAACTATAAATGTGTTATTATGCTAGTACTTATGTGCATTTAAATGTCTGAAAAAACAATAATTTCTTAAAAGTATGTAAAGAAAAACAACAAACAGATAAGTGTAATCACAACAATTTATTTATTGTAAACATAGTTCAAATGATGACGTGTTGCAATCTTGTTGTAAAATAGTTTTGTGTTGGGAACAGAGAAGCAATTTATATTATTAATTAGCGAAAATGTTATTCCGATCCACACACTTCTTGATCAAAAGGTCACACCCAAAACACGGCATGTCACAAACTGTGGCGAGACAGTCTTGGTCAAGAGCTAATCAGCATTTGATATTTTAAAAAACGTGTCATAAAGCTACTTTAAACTGAAATTTTTGCGGGATTGACGTTTACGATCGCTGCTGACAATGAAGGTGAAGTTTAAATTTTGGTCTGTTCCTCACAAAATAACATAATAAATAATAGATAATAAATAATGCTTAAACTATTACAGAAATGCTGTTTATTTTAACGTTTACTTGTTTAACATGTACTTCAAAACGAGTTTGAAGAAAGTCACAGAACAGAGAGAAATGTTATCATTTTATATTAAGTATGCGATTAATAAATGTGACTGAAAATAATGCAATTAATGACAAGCGGAAATTGTAGAATCAATATATTAATGTTACAATATTCATAAATAAGGATTTATACCTATTTGCAAATCTGTAAAGTTGTTCATATGTTTAGTGCTGTCAATAATTAATAATTTTTCAGTGTATATGGAAATGTAAGTAAATGTATGTCAAAATGCATATGAATACTGTAGCCACAGATAAATACAGATAAATTGATTTTGAGAAGAAATTTGAACATATAATAAGTAAAGGTTTTATCATATGAAACCTATTTAAATAAAAGGCTCAATAAAATGTCAAATAGAAAATTAAACAAAAACAATACATTGAATTTGCAGAGGAACATAAACAATCAGTTCAGGATATGAAGTCCAAGTCAATGAAACAAAACAAATCCCAAAAGTCGTTTACTAAAAGGCAAAATATTTACACTGAAAGCACACACAATATAGTTTTAATCAAATGTGTACATTTTAAACAGTTGTTTGTACATTTAAAAGCAGATCATACACTCGTATTTTATTGTCTTTGAATGTAATAAAATATTTTAAGATATTTAGTACCGTACATATTTACATTGCGGCACATCTTTCTTGAATCAGCTGAAGTTTTGTTCTGGTCATTTTGAAAATTAGCTGCCTTGTTTAAAAATCCTTTATTCAATCATTTATTTCAAATATCATATTTATTTTTAATAAATTAATGCAACTTGTGCAGTTCACCTCATTATCAATTTCAAAACATCATATTTATTTTTAATAAATTAATGCAACTTGTGCAGTTCACCTCATTTTCAATTTCAATTGAGATTCCTAGTGCAAAGCTATTGTAGAAACAATAATTTATCTTTGGCTTAGTGCAAGTCAATAAAACTAAATATGATTTAGCATATAAATAATCCTGCTCAACTTTACATTTATTTATTATTATAACTGTAAAAAGAAAACGTCTCGGGTTACTTATGTAACCCTGGTTCCCTGAGGGGAACGAGACGCTGTGTCGAAGCACTAGGGGAAATAGCCTTGCGTGAGTCACGTGAAGATCTATGCAACCAATGAGAAGCGAACGCGTGTGAATGCGTCACTGCCGGCCGCAGCCGGTGACGTCATGAGGAAGAGCATAAAGCGCGTCTGAAACCGGGGCGCGTCAGCCATGAATGCCTGAAGCGGGCCCGGATGCGCCCGGAGCTGAGGCCAAGACACAGCGTCTCGTTCCCCTCAGGGAACCAGGGTTACATAAGTAACCCGAGACGTTCCCTTTCAGGGAACTCGAGCTGTGTCGAAGCACTAGGGGAACGCTATGCCAACGCCACCTCAGCGAGGTCAGCATCCGGGTGTGTCCCAGCTCACTGAGAGAGCACCCTGGTTCCCGGGGCGGCATCGAGGTCTAGCTGGTAGAACCTCATGAATGTGTGCGGCGAGGACCAGCCAGCCGCAGCACAAACGTCAGGCAAGGAGACTCCGGAGAGGAGAGCCTTGGATGCCGCCATGCTCCTAGTGGAGTGGGCTCGGACCCTCAAAGGAGAAGCATGTCCGGCCGACTCATAAGCTAGACAGATAGCCTCGACTATCCACCTGCTCAGAGTTTGCTTGGAAGCTGGGGCACCCTCGGGGGCCCCAAAGCAAACGAACAGCTGGTCCGACTTACGCCACGTGGCAGTCTTGTGAACGTAAGCGTCCAGTGCTCGCACTGGACAGACCTTGTTCTTGTGCTCCTGCTCATGATCGTCAAATGGGGGAGGGCAGAAGGCCTGCAGCGTGACAGACCGAGCCACATTAGTGGGAACCTTGGGGACGTAGCCCGGCCTCGGGTGGAGGAAAGCTTTCGCCATCCCGGGCGCAAACTCAAGACATGATGGGGCCACTGAGAGGGCCTGAAGGTCCCCGACCCTCTTAAGCGAAGTGATAGCCAGCAAAAGAAGGGTTTTTAGCGAGAGGTACTTAATAGAAATACCCTCTAGAGGTTCAAAGGGTGGCTGGGACAAGCCTAGGAGTACCATGGACAAGTCCCAGGCAGGCACCCTGGTCTGTGCCGCAGGTCTCAGCCTTAATGTACCACGGAGGAAACGAGTGACTAGGGGGTCCCTGCCCAAGGACACCCCACCCAGAGGTACGTGGCAAGCCGCTATAGCAGCCACGTAGACCTTCAAGGTGGAGGGGGACAGCCCTGCCACAAATCTTTCTTGCAGGAACTCCAGTACTTTGCCAATTTGGCAGGTTACTGGGTTCAGCTGCCTTTCACTACACCAAGAAGTGAAGAGCTTCCACTTCAAGGCGTAGAGTTTCCTCGTGGAGGGAGCTCTGGACTGCAGGATGGTCTCAACAACCTCGGCTGAGAGACCGGCCTCTATGAGCTGGGCCCCCTCAGGGGCCAGACCCACAGTTTCAACGGCCCTGGTTGCGGGTGAAGAATGCAACCTTCCGCCTGGGACAGAAGGTCCCTCCTGATCGGGATCTCCCAGGGGACCCCGTCGAGGAGGGACACAAGGTCCGCGAACCATATTCTGGACGGCCAGTGGGGGGCCACTAGCGTGAGACGGACCTTGTCCCGGCGAACCTTGGCCAGAACTCCCGGGAGCAGAGCGATCGGGGGAAAAGCATACAGGCGTAACCTCGGCCATGCCTGCGTCACGGCATCCCGCCCCAGAGGCGCTGGATGTGTGAGTGAAAACCACAGAGGGCAATGGGAGTTTTCTACCGAGGCAAACAGGTCGACCTGTGCCTTTCCGAACCTTTCCCAAATTTGCTCCACCACCTCGGGGTGGAGTCGCCATTCCCCTGGTCTCGCCCCCTGTCTCGACAGGGCGTCTGCTCCCACATTCTGGACCCCCGGGATGTAAGCCGCCCGGATGGAGAGCAGCTTTCCCTGGGCCCAGAGGAGGATCTGTCGCGCCATCTTGTAAAGTGGTCGCGAACGCAGACCCCCCTGGTGATTGATATACGCAACCGCAGTCATGCTGTCGGTGAAAACAGTGACATGGTGGTCGCGAAGGTCCGGTAGGAACGCACGGAGTGCTTTGCGGATCGCCAGTAACTCTAACATGTTTATGTGCCAGGTTTGGTGCCGACTGTTCCATAGACCTTGTGAGGAGCGGTCTCTCAAGACCGCCCCCCAGCCCGAGAGGGAGGCATCTGTCGAGAGAGAGACTCTCCGAGCCAGAGCCCCTAGCACTGGGCCTTGAGACAGAAACCAAGGATTCTTCCACATACTCAAGGCGCGTAGGCATCGCCCCGTGACCTTGATAATGCGAAGCGGGTTCCCTTTCGGGGAAAACCCCTTGGTCTTTAGCCACCACTGCAGGGGTCTCATGTGCAGCAGGCCCAACGGGATGACGCAGGAAGCCGCTGCCATGAGCCCTAACACCCTCTGGAAGTGTCTGACAGTGAGTGGCTGGCCTAACTTGATGCTCTTGACGGCTGAACAGATAACTTGGATGCGCCC
The DNA here is from genome assembly GCA_037043235.1 of Rhodeus uyekii. NCBI lineage: Eukaryota > Metazoa > Chordata > Actinopteri > Cypriniformes > Acheilognathidae > Rhodeus > Rhodeus uyekii. Next base: position 671,984 of record JAWRVZ010000072.1, on the reverse strand, counting down.
GGGGGAAAGCCGGGCCGACATCGCTACTGAGTCCCAGACGACTCCCAAGAAGGTGGTTCTCTGAGCAGGAGAAAGGACACTCTTCTTGGCGTTCAGCCTCAACCCCAGCTCCTTTATGTGTGCGAGCACTACATCTCGATGTTGCTCCGCCAACTGCGGCGACTGGGCCAGAATAAGCCAGTCGTCTATATAGTTTAAGACACGGATGCCCCGTGACCGCAGGGGAGCTAGAGCAGCGTCCACGACTTTCGTAAACGTGCGGGGTGAGAGCGCTAGGCCGAAAGGAAGCACCCGATACTGGTACGCCTTTCCCCCAAAGGCGAACCTCAGGAACTTCCTGTGTTGCGGAAGGATGGAGACATGGAAATAAGCGTCCTTGAGGTCGACTGTGACAAACCAATCCTCGGATCTGATCTGCACTACGATCTGTTTGAGCGTTAGCATTTTGAACTTTAGACGCTTGACCGCACGATTCAAGAGACGTAAATCCAGAATGGGCCGCAACCCTCCATCCTTCTTTGGAACTATGAAGTACCGGCTGTAGAACCCGGACTTGCTCTCTGCGAGGGGTACATACTCGATGGCCCCTTTCGCCAGCAAAGTGTCTACTTCTTGTTCCATGACCAGAGCCTGCTGAGGGCCTACAGCAGACTGTAGGACCCCCGAGAACTGGGGTGGTGAGACCCCGAACTGAATGGCGTACCCTAAGGTGACCGTGCGCAGGACCCACTGAGAGATACCGGGTAGCCGTGACCACGCATCCCGGAATTCTACTAGGGGAACCAGCCTCCCGGGGCTGGCCTCTGGTGCTGATGGCATGTCCACCACTGGGCCGGGATTTCCGGATTCCCGGGTGGAGTGCTCTAGGACCCTCCTCAGAGGGGGTGGTTTTCCCATGGCGGGCTGACTGGTCAGCTGCTCCAGGGATACACCACCTTGTTGCGGCTTGGCGTCAGGGCCGCTTGCTCTTAGCCTTCTTAGCGCTCAGGACAGCCCTCAGATCGCCCCTCTTGCCAGAGGCTTGAGCCTGTCGCCCCGACCCCCCGGGATTAGCCGGAGGAAGACGGGTGGCGACACTTCGTTTTTGAGCGGCCCTGTGTGAAGAGCTCTGAGACCCCCTTTGACTGGCGGTCTCACGTGGAGGGCGGCGGGGAATAACTTTACTGAACGCCACCTGCTGTCGTGCAGCCTCCTGAAACTTGTCGACAACGCTTTTTACGGCGTCGCCGAACAAGCCCGAAGGGGACAGAGGAGCGTCCAGCAAAACAAATTTGTCCCTATCTTTGATGGAAGACAAATTAAGCCAAAGATGTCTCTCCGTAGCCACCAGAGCTGCCATGGAGCGACCGACAGAGTAGGCCGTCTCCCTAGTGGCCCGGAGAGACAGATCCACGGTCCGGCGCAGCTCTGCCACTGTCTCCGGACCGATACCGCCGCCCTCGTTGAGGTCCCCCAGCAACTCAGCCTGATAAGCCTGCAGCAGAGCCGTGGTGTGCAGGCACGCTGCGGCTTGACTAGAGGCTGAGTACGCTCTCCCCACCAAAGACGACGTGACGCGCATCGGCTTGGAGGGGAGCGCCGGAGCTTTAATGGAGGACGCAGATTGGGGCACAAGGTAGCTCGCAAGCGCCTCATCCACCTTCTGCATCCCCCCATAGCAATAGCTTTGAGCCCCTGCGAGATTCGTATACATCGAACTGTTCCGTGTATGAACTCTCTCAGAGGCTGGCTTTTCCCACGATCTGGATACCTCGGCATGCAAATCGGGAAGGAAAGGCATAGCTCGGCGCGGGGGAGTGACGCGAGCCGGCAGATAACGCTCGTCCAACATACTTCTTTTAGGACGGGCGCTTCTGGTCTCCGCCGGCCATTCAATATCCAGACGAGAGACAGCTCGCGCCACAACCTCAACTAGCTCTTCAAACGCCGGCGAGGAGAGTGGCGAAGCCTCCTCTGCCGGGTCAACACTAGCTAAGTCCATCTCACTATCGGAACTCGACAAAGCTAATGTTGGAGTCACAGCACGAACATCTCCCGAGGAGTGCCCGTGACTGGAACCCGTTTGGTCTCGTGAGGGCTGAGGTAAGGACGGACCCACCCCAGCAGCCTCAGCGAGATCCATTTGTGAACCCCAGGACTGAGAGCGCCGCAACGCCTCGGCCGCTGCAGGTCCCGAACCCCGGGGAACACTAGCCTGGGCGGCCTCGTTACAGACCGCCAGGCGGGAGCGGAGAACATGCAGAGAAAACTGCTCACAGTCTTTACAGCCGGCGCCCTCAAGAGCCGACCGTGCATGTTCCACTCCTAAACAGATAACACACATTACATGTGTATCCCTGCCCGTTATAAAACGAGGACAGGGATAAACACACGGTCTGAAACTCTGTTCATCTCTCGCCACACTTTTCACACTCATTCTTTGATTTTTTAAGCTATCAAGTCTCAAAAACCACTCTCGCACAGACACAGCACGCTGAAGGCATTCAGAGCTGACGCGCCCCGGTTTCAGACGCGCTTTATGCTCTTCCTCATGATGTCACCGGCTGCGGCCGGCAGTGACGCATTCACACGCGTTCGCTTCTCATTGGTTGCATAGATCTTCACGTGACTCACGCAAGGCTATTTCCCCTAGTGCTTCGACACAGCTCGAGTTCCCTGAAAGGGAACCACAAATTATTCAACAAATATATCTTACATTCAGTCTTGTTTCTGGACTGTTATGACAATTAGCACTCAGTAGGTAACAACAGGCAAAGAAGCTGGAGTTTAGGATGAAGGATGAGCATTTTTCTGTCCTTAATCTGACGATTCATCTGTGTGGTTATCTTCGTGGTTTGTTGCTGTTCTCAATTCTGTCTCGTGCAAAAAGGAGTGAAACTATTAGTGTATTTGTGAGGATAAGTTTGTATTTTCTCTTGTGTTGTTTGCATGCATCTATTGATTACGTTTGAATGTTGCAGGAGAAGCATAGATGCTCTCATGGGTCATGGGTGATGGCAGCTCATGTGTAACACTGTTTGCATGACCCCACTCAGCTTTCTGTCATTAACACAATATAGATGCATCAGCTACAAATGAAGTCCATTAATAATCAGAATGAATAAAGTGAACATTCAAAGCAAAGGGTTAAATACATCCCATTATAACAAGCAATGTTTCTAAAATTAGAAAACCCATTTTTTCCCTAACTTGTTTGACGTGATCAGTACGGGTTGCAAAAATGAGAATCATATAGACTCATTATAGTAACATCTCATGCTAATCTTGATTCATATTTATTTAGACTAAGCCCAGCCACTCTCCTTAGGTGATAAAATAAATATTCGCACAAATAATTGGGAAACTAAAAAGTACTTGGGAAAATTGGGAAAGTACTAAAGACTTATTATTATCAATAAGAATAATAGAATAGGGACTAAGGATAACAGAACCTGAAATACCAGTTGGCCACAATCCAGATCTATTTTTAGTCCCTTCCATGAGCAAACATACCTGATCGCTGCTTTCTGACTGCGGTAGTTCTTTGAAATCTCTCTTCAACCCAAATGTCTGCGTGACAGATCTTTAATTCAGACTATTTAGCTAAAAGAAAATATTTTGCACAACATGCACAGTTATGTACAAAATGCATGCATTTTCAAGTGAGAAAAGTAAAAACATTACCTTGGGATCCAACAGTCTGTGTGGACGATTATTTAAGATGTCAAATAAAGCAGTGAACCATTTGTCCATTTCCCAACTGCACAAATATGTTATATTGCATCATTCAGAGACTTTTTAAAAGTAATCATACTGTATAATGAGTGTTTTTTTTTTATACCGAAATGACAAAAAGTAATACATTTCTGTAAAAAAAAACATCTCTAGATGTATATGTATCATAGATATCACACACACACACATATTTCCACTCAATGTATGACAAAAAAGAACAACAATAAATCACAGCCACTGAACTAAGCAAACACATTCAGGACAAACCTGTTTTCTCCAATAAGGAAGTAGTCTCTTTCCGGTACTTTAATAAACATTACGCATGAAGGAGAACATCTGAAATTGTTATGAATCCAGTCCCACATCTTGTGCATTTCGGGGTTCAAGAACATGAATTTAACCCTACAGGACAGAAAAAAACAGTTGTTCTCTTCTGTAGCCTCACTGTACAATAGTTATTGTGTCAAGACAAACTAAGCTACATGGTTTGCTATGCAGTCGACAGAGGAATTTTTGAGGGTTTATTGATCTGATGAGGTGGATAAGTGCATGAGAGTACAATTATTGAACATACTTAGACAAGTCAATGTCTCCCAGTGGTTTGTTCTTCTCTTCATTCTTGTAGTACTTAAGCTGGCATGTGTTGTTACTGTACTTTAGAAGAACAAAAAACCTCCGTTTCCATGATTTCTGCAAAAAAATTATAAAATGCAGCATGAGAGCATCTCTCATTAATGTACTGAAAAACCTGTTCTGCTTATAATAGAAACAGACCTGGGACTTGAACTGATTCTCTGGGGGAGATTTGAAAAGATATCCAGAGCACATTTGCTCCTCGGCACCATGTATGTAAAATGTATAGTTTTTATCTGCAGAGACAAAGAATCTATTTAAAACTATACCTCATGTTACTTACAATAATGTAGATCACAGATCTTTAAAAGAACATACCTGCCATTTTTCAGTTGGTGTGAGGAATGTAATGCTGTGAGTGCAAGTCTGGAAAGAGAACAAGCTTTTGTTACTTTAATATATTCAGCATGAATGATTTCAAGTGGCAAATGTTTCAAATGGCAATTACACTGTCATAACCGGGCCTGCAAAGCCACATCCACATGGTCTGACACTATAATAGGAGGTGACAGTAAGCCCCTTGATCTGTGTTTGCACAAGATTTGCATTTCTTCAAGTTAGCAATCGTTAAATGCATATTAGTCTGTTAATGACAGTGTAATCGGAGCCAAACATTAGATCATTGTAAGGAGCACAAACAAGGAAACACACACAAAGAAAACTATTCCTGACTTAAACATAGATTTGTTTGAAATATTATTTTTTTATGGTGGTATATTAATAAATTAATACTAAATGGAGACTTAGCTTTAACTTACTATCATTGATTCTGCCATACATTATTTAAATCAGACCACACAATGTCTCAGCTTTACCTATACTAATCAAAACTGTGCATGTACTGCCATTTTAATAATAAAAAAGATTGTAATATTATTATATGACTTAAAAATTATAGTTCCTGTACCTTAGATAGACGCTCCCTGTCTGTGAGAACACAAAATGTGTTTAAAATATGAGGAAGTTTACAAGAAAGTGAGAATCCTTTGAAGTGATGTCACAAGGAAGGCGTGATATAAAACATATTTTGTTATGTAGTTGAACATCAAAAAGAAAGTAAAAAGTATTACAGGAAACAATAATACCACTATTAAAGTTTTTGTACTATTCAAAATAGTGTGACACTATAATCTGTGCAATATACTTTATTGACGCAGATTGCATGTTATTACCAGACTTGCAGATTGACACTGAAGGTGAAGCCACTTCTCTCACCACTTATAGTGATTGGAATAGGTTTCGTGAACACCTCCTGTAAATCATTGGTCATAAAAACAGAGAGCCCTGCCCCGAATTCACATCGTTGGTGGAGTCAAAGTTGATGTTTTCATAGCTCCTGTGGTGGCAAAATCTTTTATCAATTCTGAATAAGAGACAAATATCCCAATTGTAATTTAAAAAGGTTTATTTTCTTGCAAAAAAAAGGTCAACAGTCATACAGACACCCGAAGCTGCCCTGCAGAGTGTGACAAAGAAGGGAGGGCTGCTTCAGCACTTATACCTCTAGTCAAGGCTAAAGGCTCAGTTGTAATTTTCCATTCCTTATTTTTTCCTTTTCTTTTTTCTCCCCTTTTCACCTTGTAATTTCTTTTCTTTTTCCCCTTTAAAAATAAATAAATAAATAAAAATTAAGGAATAGAACATTTAAATTACAACTGGGATATTTGTCTCTTATTCAGAATTGATAAAAGATTTTGCCACCACACTCCACAGAAAAAAAACTCATTAATGAAGATTAAACTGGGATAAAAGAAAGTATTGTAATATTAATAAATAATACACACTTTTCAAGTTTGCAGAGTGCATGTGACAGATGGAAGAGTATACACGCACTGTCGTGCAGTGCTGTTTCACACATCTAACAGAAGTGTCCGTTTCAGCATATTTGCTTTTATTTATGGAAGATGGACAACCTGCTACATTCCAAAAGTCAGCTTCAAAGAAACTTGATTGTAACCTGACACCTTACTTTTCACGCAGTGTAAAACCCCTGCCCTAATTTCTAACCATATTGTTCTGTATCAGTCAAAGAGTCATTGCCAACTCATGTCAGTTCCCACACATTTCTAAGGCTGAAAAATCATTGTTCGATGGCACTGTGACAGTAAGTTGGCCGTGATGCGTCAGGGATAGAAAGACAGGCGGCAGCTGCAGGTGGCTTGGCTCAGCCCTCAATCCTACTCACACGCCATTCACAGAATTTATATCAGTCATTACAAAGGCTAACAGTGTCATGGCTGACGTCTATAATTAGTGCTGCGTGCTCCATTAGTGCTTTTGAACTATTTGGAATTCGACCCAGTTGTGACACGCAAAATTAAACCTTTTTAAACTTTAAACACATCTGTAGATAAGAACCCTGTCAAATTGTTCCTCAAAAGTTCAACCGGAGGCACTAATTTATACTAAATATTAGGTGTTACGAGACACTTTAAAAAGTCTTCCATGTGAGACGTGATATAAATAGAAGCTTTGTTTGGCTAGAAGTGCTGCTTCCCTTCACTTCTGGGCACAATGTACACAGACTACAGCAGGCCCAGTACAGCTCCTTCAGTCCTAAAGCCAGATTTACGGACCAGTGTCGTACAATGCAAATACTTCCCAGGGCACAGGAACAACAGATGGACCATCACCCCTCCTCAATCCTTGGCATTTTAACCGTACGGTATAAAGGTCAATGTTTGGAGCTTAGGCTAGTCATTTGCCATTGGAGAACAAGACTGGAAAGAAACTAAACTAAACTAATCAAATTAAGTAAAGTACTAGTACTAGTATAAATCAGAGTTGAGTCAATGATGAAGACACAAACCCAGGTAAATATTTCTATTCATTATGATGGATATTTTGAAACTTGATTTTGACTTTTGAAATACTACATTCAAGGACACCTCAATAAAACACCGGGCGCACCTCAAGAAACAAAGAGACATTCTCGCTTTCCGAATGAAGAAGCTGTCATCAAAACAATCTGACTTCAATGTAAGTTGGCGAACTTAGTGAGTACGATAATGCAAAGCTTTAAATATGGCAGGCGGGTTTGTTGTGTCTTGAGTATCTTTCATTATTCCACAGAGCAAGACTGCAACTTTAAAAGAGAAAATTAAGAAAAAATATGATGACATGAAGAGGGTTTTGGATGAGGATCTTAGAATTACACTTAGCCAGCTGGATCTTGAGACAGAGGCCATTGAGAGAACTGTTGAGGACAGCATTGAGAAGTGCTATCGCGTCACGCAGGAAATCGATCAGCAGCTCACTGAACTTTCGGCACAGATGGAGAAAGATCGACGCCAGGGTCAAGAGAAGGTGAAATTTCAGTGGTGTTTAGAGTGGTGTTCTGTAGTGATGCATTTTTAGATTGTTTTAATTTTTTATTTTTTTTACTTTGTAATACCAAGGACCCTCAAATGTAATTCTTCAAATATAAAAGAAGCTACGTTATCACAGATTTTTTTTTTTACAAAGAAAAAAGATGCTTTGAAATGATCAAAAGTGACAGTAAATGTTTTCACAAAAATATTAAGCAGCTCAACTGGATTTTAAGCAAATCTGCATGTTAAAATGATTTCTGAAGGATCATGTGACCCTGAAGACATGAATAACGACTGCTGAAAATTCAGTTTTGCATCACAGAAATAAATGCTTTGGACTTATATTGTTATTGTATTAAATGCAAACTGTTAAAACATCATCTGGAAAATATTTTAAAGATTAATAGAATTTTTTCCACAAAACTATATAATTATTTTTGTACTCTTAAAAACTGTAATGCTTTAAGTAAAATACAATAATTATTTTAATTAAATATTTTAAATCAGTGACTGCTTAAAGTGACTGCTTATAATTAAATGAAGGCAGATGAAATGTGGAAATGTTCTACTAATAGCTTACCATTTCAGCCCTAATATTAGGTGTAATAATACCTCTCTTTTACTTACAGATGTCGGAGATGGAAGAAAGGTAAGGAGTGTTGCAGTTTTTGGGGAATTTGGTTTCTAGCTGGTCCATGACGGAAATATAAGTCTAATAACTATGCAACACTCTAAAGTTACTGGAATATTTTAAATACTGGAATACACTGCTTCGTTTAAAAAGTTGTTTTGACAAATCAATGGGACGGAAATGGTCCAAGCATTTAATCAAGCATGCGATCTGGCGTTTCTGCTCAACGCTACTTCCTTGAGTGGCATGAGCATTTTTCCACACATATTCTTCCTTGTTTATAGAATAACGGAGACTCTAAAGCAGACTGATCCAGAGTTAATACAGATGGATGAATTTAAGAACGAACAGCTGCTCTGCTTAACCATCAACCTGCTGCTCTTCATACGGTCCCAGGTTCCTGTCACCAAGAAACTCTTTCAAAGCTGTGAGGAATTAAATTAGCGCTTTTAGCATGTGCAGCTAAACCAAGTAAAAAAATCCCTGCAATGTTTTCCATCATCCTTCTATTCCATGTTAAACCTGTCTAGGCCCCTGAGTGCTCGCTCAAGGAATTTAGTTTCTATTTACAGTCTAATTTTATGATGCCTTAGCTCTTTCCGTTTTTCAGATGCCCAAGATGTTGTATTGGATCCTGACTCTGCTCACCCAAAGCTTATCGTTTCCCCTGAGGGTGACTCAGTCTCTTACACTGATACCTGGCAGGAAGTTTCTGAAAATCCCGCTCGATTTGACACCACCCTGAATGTGATTAGCCGAACGGGCTTCACGGATGTTCGCAACTACTGGGAGGTGCAAGTTGTTGGAAAGACATACTGGGAACTAGGTCTCACATACCCAAAAATCCCCAGGAAGGGACGAGAGGAGGACTGCTGGTTGGGACGGGGCCCAACGTCATGGTGTGTTGAATATTTTAATGGCGACTACACAGCGTGGCACAATGGTGTTCCCCATGAGCTCACCCATGTAGGTGGGAGAACCTTTCAGCGTATTGGCATCTTGTCCAGCTCAGAGGGAGGTTTGATTTGTTTCTTGGGGGCAGACACCATGACACCCCTGTACAGTTTTTGTGCAGGAACGTTCACGGACTTACTCTACCAGGCTGTCTGTCCTGGCCATGACAACCAGGGGACAAACAAGAAACCACTGCTGATTTGCGATGCCTCGAAATCTGCCCCCACCCTGTGATGGACAACCAATGACGGTTGGGGTTTAGATTTACCTAAGAGAAAGAGGTTGTTGTTAAGCAAAGATTGCAATAAATAAAGTTGTTTAGTTTTTTTGGAATGATTAGTTGGAAAATGTTCCTTAGCTTGATGTTAAATGTTCCTTGTTTGATTGATATTGCTAGAACGTCTCTGCCATTAAAGTTTTTTTTAATTCACTGTATACATGGGAAAGTATGCGTTTACATGAACTATTTTTTTCCCCCATGTACACTACCATTCAAACATTTGGGGTCCGAAACGTATTATGGAAGGATGCATTAAACTGATTCAAGTAATAGTAAAGAGACTGAGAATGTTTCACTAGATTTCTATTCACATTCTTTCTAGTTATCAGAGTCTTTGATAAAACTAAGAAAATCTAAATAAATCTAATTGTGCAGTGCAAAGAAATGCAGCATTAGAAATGTTTCTTAAGCAGCAAATCAGAATATTAGAATAATTTCTGAAGGATCATGTGACACTGAAGACTGGAACTGAAAATTCAGCTTTGCATCACATGAATAGTACATTTTAAAATAATTAAAGTAGAAAACAGTTATTTGAAATAGTAATAATATTTCACAATATTACCAAATAAATGCAGCCTTGGTGAGAGAAGAGACTTCTTTCAAAAACATCTTTCCGACCAATAATGTTCAATAAATTTGTTTTAATACAATAAAATAAGGCTTACAAAGGCATTCATTTGAAGTAATTTAAAAAATCAGCCCCACTTTAAACAATGCAAAGTTGACACATTGTAAACAATTTTTCAGGGCACTTGTGCCAATAATGTAATTTATTTTTCTCTATAAACATCACAGTAAAGCATTTAAATTTAAAACAATTACAAATTTAAAACTTTTCCATTTCAAAACAAGTGGAGCTAACATGTCCTTTAATATAATTGGAGCACTTCACTAATAATCCATGCATAAAGAAAAGAGGGCCTTTCATCTGCTACAGTCGGTCGGTTGCACAGGTTGGCAGATTGAGTGTGTGATCTGGATGAACGATCAATAACTGAGAATGAAAACACAGAAAGAACCAAAAGGAAAGGAAAAACTCTAGGACGAAACCAAAGACAAGCTCTGAACACATCAGAACCTTCCATCAAGGTTCAAACAGCACGTTAGGTCAGATGGATGATAAATGGTTAAAATGGTCAACTGTAATTCATTAGCTGCCTCCGTAGATAGACGGATTCGGTACAAAACTTCAGTAAATAAATACTGCGTGAAGACATTAAAGCTACAGTGTGCTCAAAATACACTGGATCTGATTTAGGTATTTCAGTGAATGCAAACTAACCAGTGAGGGATAAATGAATAGCTTTAAAAGCCAGTCAGGTGTCAGCATTACTTCACTATTTGCCACTCCATTTCCATTCATGCCCTTTCTTTGACTCCCTTTGAAGAGCATTCTGGAAAAACCAAACCAAACCAAACTGAAATTCTACAAATGGCCATTTATATATAGAATTAATGCTTGAGTTGTTTTTTCTACTTATCAATATAAAAACAGAACAACGGCAAAGTTTTTTGTGTGGAATCGTGCGTCTTTTTAAAGCATTTTTTAAAGAAATATTTTATTAATCAATAAACAAGATCGGTTTTATCTTGTAGGTTAAAAGTGGCAGCAAACTTTCAAAGTTGGCAAAGCAACATGGATATTTTACAATGCCAATTGACAAAGATCATATGTGACATCACTATGGAGGAAGTTGTAGTAGAACACGGACTGTGAAGTTATTGAACTCGAACAGGAAGTAGCACAGAGGAAGACCGTTTCGGTGTCTGTATGCACAGCATAACATTAAAAAATTGCTTTCACACACAAACTTCCAGCTGGGATCATCCCTGAATGTTGTGGCCACTTGGTCAAGTGAAGTCAGTCGTTTGGTCAGTCAGTGGTCAGACCATGTGTCTTTCCTGCCTGCCATCCTAAAATGTGCACCGTGAATATATTTTGCTCAAGTATTAGCCTGAGGTTTCCCTCCTTATGGCGGATCAATGACAAAAAGGATAACAATTCTGTTAATATTTACTGTTAAAAGATAACAAATTAAAAGTGTGCTACTGTGAAGTATTTGGCAAGGAAATGTGCGTGCTGAGAAAAGGCAGACGGAGCATGTGAAGATGTTCTAGTTGAAGTAGAGCTCTTTAGTCAACATGGACACCACACAAGGTATCTGTTTCTTCTCGCTAAAACGAGGGTCCTCGGACCAGGACTCAAAGCTGGTGGCCACCTTGTAGTTGACCCGTGTGAGGATCTGCATGATCTCAAGTTGCTTGCCAAACTCATCAAGAACGTTACAGAGGGCCTGGACAAACCAGGACCCTCGGCCCGGATTCCTCCAGGAATAGTAACCTGTGAGAACAAATGTGGAAGAATGTTCAAACGAATATGATTTGACATTATTTTCACTCAGGGCTGGGTATCTATTGAGATATTCAGATTCATAACCCTAATTTGATTCAAATTGATTGCATTCTCATTCATGTGGGTTTATTTCAGTCTTTATATCCATTCTGTGTATATATGAAACACATATTTATAGATTTAATTCCTCTACAAATATTCACTACTGTTCTCTTATGCTCTTCAAGGCTTCATTTATTTGATCAAAATACAGTAAAAACAGTAATGTTTTGAAATATACCTTCAATTTTTTAATGAATTTGATATACTTTAAAGTGTGATTTATTCATATGATGCTGAATTTTAAGGAAATTGATTGTTTTTTCAGGATGGAGTGACAGAAATCTAAATTTTAATAGTCACATAAATTAAAAATCTCTTTACAAAACAACAAAAATCACTGACCCCAGACATTTGAATTACACTAGGATATGAGTTTATATATATAACTCAGATCCTAGTATATACATATATGTATATACTGTATGTGTATGAAATAAATAATTTTAAATAATAATTTTTTAATATATATGATTAATATAACTTTTTTTGTTTGTAATCTCACATTCAATATATTTATTCACACACACATACAGTGAACTAACATTTTTAACGCAAGTTTTATATAAATAAAACTTATCAACTTATAAATAATAAATATACACATACTGTATATCAATCAACTTTTTTGATCTGTTCATGAATGAGACTAGACTGGTCACACTATGCTTTTGATGCACTAAAATTTACTTGAGGCATTTGTTCATGAATTGGACTATTCTGGTTATTGCTGTTTGTTATTGACTGCAGCAATAGAGGACGACTCTTCTTGAGACAAAAATTCCTGCACTCCATGACTAAGAGTAGAAATATTACCTGGCACAGTTGAATATGCGAACAGGAAATCCGCCTCTACCGGAATCTTGTGTCTTGGATTGGCATCTGTCTCTATCGTGTCATTGGGCGGTCCTGAGTCAGTCTGTATGCCATCATCAAACTCTGAACCCCGACAAGCCTGCCATTAAAAACACATGGCCATGTCAATATCTGCCTAAAGTGCACTGCAAAAAAACATACGTTCACTCCAGGTATGGTGCGACTGAAATAGCATTTAAACCATAGACACCGTTGTATGAAGTTGCTCCATTTTCTTCTCCTTCACTTCTTCCTCATCCTCCTCTCTCCTCCCCAAATCCTCCTGTAGCCCTGCTCCTCTTACCTGGATGAAAAAGAGCTTTGGCTTGCCCACGAGGCTCTTGCACATGTCTCCTTTGAAGAGTGAGGTCATGCTCTTGATGGGCATGGCTCCATCAGTGCCGTAAATCATGCCCTCCTCGCCGTGGCTCAGCAAGATGCAGGCGAAGCAGGAGCTGTCGCTGTGGTCCTCTTCTGAGACTGAAATACATACAAACTAAATATGAGAGAGAAGAAAAACCAAACTGTTTTGTCACACTTTCAACTTTAATTATCTTGATGCAGTGAAACTGTTGTGTTTTAGTTGCCTGTTGTGGGCAACTAAACAGTAGAGTTAAATACTGAAAAGCATAGCTCAAAAATTAAAACAAATTCATGCTTATAATGTATACCTGTAATGTAATAATAAGAGACTCTATATAGTCGGGTAACCAAGCTCAGTGGGTTTTTGAACCGAACTTTACACAAGCAACAATCAAAACAACATATGCCATTATGCTATTTCCCAGCGATCAGGCAGCTCAACCACATATCACAAATGTTTCATGACATGTTTTAGATGTTTTATCGGTCTCTTACTGATACATGATACTCACAACGTACAATGTTACACAATGTTCTTAAATTTCACATGTTTTTAAGGACATCCTTTGCCAGCAGAATTATGTAAGCCTAACTTATAAACTTATATATAAACTTATAAACCTTTTAAAGATAAAGATGAATATAGCCACTCACTTTCTTACATTTACATTTATATTTATTCATTTAGCAGATGCTTTTATCCAAAGCGACTTGAGGAAAACAGAAAGCGATTCATCATGAAGATGTAAAAGTACATAAAAGTGCTTACAATACAACGTTTCAAACATTACACATACTAGTAGTACAAGCCTGGAGAATAGATGAAGTTTCTAGTCGATCTAGGTCTAGAATAGATCTAGTACTTACCTTCTTTAAGTAGCCGCTCCATATTCTTACAGGTCTGGTCATTGTAGATGGAAACGTCAAAGCCCAAGCTTTTAAAACACTTAAACAGCTCTCCAGCATCCCTATCTGTGCCATTGCGTACATTCATCCCTTAAACACAGAGCACAAAGTCAATGCCATTAATGATGCTGAGCATCAACCTAGTAATTTAAAATAACTGTCAACATTCAAGTTTTATTTTCTTGTAAAACCTTTAAAAAGAGACATTAATGTCTGTGATGTTTTTACAGAATCTATGGTTACTATGGTAAATATTAGTAAGAAAAGTCACAGAAGAGTAAGAGTCAATTTTCTTTTTTGACTCATTACTCTGGTATCCTAATGTTTTTATACATAAAAGTCATTTGTTTACTTTTGCAACAATATACAGGTAAGCAAATCTTTGTTTTTTAATTATTATTATTATTAAACCACATAATAAATTCAGCTGTTTTTACCTGATGTGCCTATTAAAGCGTTAAGCAATTTAATATTGATTGTGCAACAGAGGAAATCATGAAGATGAAAACTCACCTGTCTTTTCATCAAAGTTCTTGTTGTTGATGATGATACACTTGCCAACACGCTGGTGGCTCATCTTATACTGGAATGTTGGTGAAACAATCCTGTAATGGCTTTCAGAAGATAGCTCTTTTTCCTGCAACTTCCCATCCTTCTTCTTACTGAGAGACAGAGATGGACAGTTAACCAAACAATTATAGGACCTTTATTCAATGTATATATAAACATAAAATAACATAGGTTACTCTAAAAGACATTAGCACACATCAAAACAGTCAATCCAACCTCAAGCAAAATACCACCCATGCCCGTCAGAGAATAGAAAATGGCAGATATCCGGCCTCGTGAAGACTAAATCACTTTATCGATCATAATTTTAGCTGGATGGTGACCCAAAGAAATAATATTCCACATGCCTGAGGGGAAAATTCTCACAGACGTCTCATATCTCCAATTTCCAAAGAAAATGTCCAGATTAGTAGGCCCACTGTGGCCACTGGATGTACAATATGTGCCAGTATTCCAGAAGAGCCTAGTCATCAGGTTACCCAACAAAAACAATGGCTTCCTGCCTATACACACTCTCTCGCACACATGCACAGTGGAGTGAATCACAGGTGTCCCATGTGATGTGGGGCAGCAAGACCCCCCACCCCCACCCCCACCTGCCCCACCCCAACTCCCCTTCAACAAGACCTCATATCCCATTTGAGCGCTCTCCTACCTGGGCTCTTCATTAAGCGGTACGCCACTCTGCATTGAAACGGGCTTCTCTTCCTTCTTGGTCTGTTGAATTTGGAACCAAATCTTAGGCTCTTTTGGGTGGATTTTTTCCTTGTCGTGTGATGTGGTCAGTGCTAGTGTCCTGGCATGCTCTATACTCTATAAAGAGTGGAGAGGTGGCTCCGCTGGGCAGGGGCGGCGCACGCTACCTGAGTCAGCACACATGCCACCCCCCAGAGCTTTCGAAAGGGCTATTCAAACACATCGACCAGGGTCATGCAGGACATGACCACACCTCTACTCACAAACATACTATCATACTTATATATTAGGACTGTTACTCAGAGCAAGACTACTCCAAAGTGCCAAATGACGGGCCTCCAACTGTAAAATCTCTACACATAAGTGATATTTATATATATAATTATAAATATACAGGTGGTTTCATATTGAAGAGCTATGGAACGTTATTCAGATCATCTCAAAACACATTCAAATATAGCCTACTTGACGCAAGAGTTACAGTGGCCATGTCATATACAAAGAGGACTGTGGTGCCACCTAGTGTATCACACGGGCTTTAATAGCCGAAGACTACTTTCAACTTTTTTAATAGACACAAAAGTTTTTCTCACTAAAAAAAACAGGTTAGGTCACAAGTCTTGGTTGATCTCCATTGCATAAATTAATGGATGGATGGATGGATGGATGGATGGATGGATGGATGGATGGATGGATATCTTTATGATTCAATGTGTTACTTGAATGCAATGTAAGACACTTTGGATAAAAGCGTCTGCCAAATGCATAAATGTAAATGTATATTTAGAATTCTCTTTCTTGTACCTCAAACAGTAGAGCGTGGCGTTTGCAATCATGGGTTCGATTCCCAGGGGAAGTAAGAACTGATTAGAATGTCAATGTGTACCTTGAGTGCAATGTGAGTCGCTTTGGATAATAGTGTCTGCCAAATGCATAAACGTAAATGTAGATAGAAATATTGACAGACAAATGGATGGATAACATTAGAAAACACAATCTCACCTCCCAAAAAGGATAAATCTCCCTTTGCGGTCAGGTTTTGCATCCGTCACGTCTCCTTGCTGATAGTTCTCTTGGTCCTCCTCCATCACCTCACTTTCAGCAGCAGGGGTTTCTGTATCCACTCTGGATCAAGAATAAAAGCTGTTACTGATCAGTAACACAACATCACTTAGGGGAAAATAAAGCTGAGTCACCTTGTCGAAATCCTGATAGCCTGAAACTCTGGTTTCTACTGTTCTAATTATAATTATCTTGACACGTTGCTACAACATTTCCTCCTACAGAAATGTACCACTGTATCAGTAGTTCAATTTTCTGAACATTCTTTGAGTACTTGGTACTGTCTACAACAATTTCTATAAAAATAAGAAATTAAAATGAAAGCAAAGTTCTTAACCGGTTTGAAGAAGAGCCCATATTAATTCACCATGATTTTATAGTAATTTAAATATCTTTTTCTATAGTAAATCTCTATCCAATTTCATAAAGTCCCTTTCAAACAGTAGTAGACTGTGTTATTATTCAAATACTCTAAATGAACTCTAAATGCTACTTTCACGTTGTTGTTAAATGTTTAATTTATATTTTTTCTATAAAACCATATGAGTATTATTGGAGCTGATGAGCTATAGCCAAGCTGGCGTAAACACACACAGAGGGTTGTAACATTATACAATTACTTTAGCAATTATTGATGCTTTTATAGTTTTAGAGAGATACATAAAGTATATGATGTTCTATAGCTAAACGTTTAGCGAGCTGTTTCCGATGGCAACTTGCCTTTGACAACTTGTCTTACTAAAGTGATTTTAATATGCAACATTTGAATAACAGGATCAAAATTCTTATCTAAGTTTGGAATGATTCATATTTTGTTTGATTTCATAAAACGGCATTACGTAATGTTACGTGTTACTTACAGTTAGCAGCTAAACAAAGATGTTCAGTTCAGCGTAGCCTTATGTTTTCATAACATTTCTAGATCTCTATATTACTATATCTATATCTTTAGAAACTTACATTGCTGTCGGATCAGACTCTGTTTTGTTCATTTGTTCTTCCGAATAAGTCCAAAAACCATACACTGAGAAAACGAAAGTACTTTCAAACTACCGATCTTTCACTTCCAGTCTGACTCTCTGCTGTATTTAAAGAAACAGAGAACTATTACACGCAAACTTCATGTTGAATGGAATTCATAGGATATAATTCAAAATGAAACGTATTAGTTGATAATAGTCAGAAATAAAGATTTGTAGATTTAAAGGTATTTTATACAACATTACGTGTGTGTGTGTGTGTGTGTGTATTGTTTATTAATTTTTCTTTTGACTGCTGTGTGATTATTTAGTATTATTTATGATAATATGCACCTCTGATGTGTAGTGTGTGTGGCAATATTATCTTCAAGATAGAAAATAAGACTAATGCGGGTTTTTTTCATATAAATAAAATACACAATACACTCCTTATTGGCCGTTTTGGACTGTTTCTGCGATGCGAGTCCGCCATAATGGTCAGTGAAAATGTATTTAATCAGAATCAAAATCAGAATGAGCTTTTTTCACCAAGTGTGCGCAAACACACAAGGAATTTGTTGTGTTTATTTTCTTCCAGAAAATCTTGGTACATACATACAGTACATATAATATGAGAATAGAAAGAACATAAGACTAAGGACAATTTTATTTTAAATAAAATAAGCAACAATAATAGTAATGAGATATGCATATGGAACAGAAGACACATTCACGTACATCTCATCAAACCTAGAACTAACATAGCTATAAATCAGATTATGAAATTAGGCTACATGTTTTTAAGGTTTTTATACGGAATGTAATTTGACACTTGATACCAAACGATACTAATGAACTGATGATGTACATGTTTTTATGTTTTTGGCAAACCCCAAAACAACAGAATGGAAATCAAAGATGGCTGCGGATTCAGAGGGCGATGATCTTCAAACACACTCAGGCTGAGTGAAAAGTGACAAAAATTCCGAAGTCCACTGGATCACGTGAAGATAGGTGAAGTGAAAACTGAAAACGAAACTTTTTCACAAATCTCAAAAACAAATTATATGGTTGCAACCTAAAAAAGTGAAACAAATGGTTCACAAGTGTTAAATTTAATTTGGGTTTCCATCTTAAATGTTGACTAAAAGAGAAAATCGCATGACATTATCATCAACTTGACTTATTTAATTTCCCATTGTGATGAGAAATAACCATGTGCCCATTTGAACAGGCTCTTCATCCTCTGAGCCTTGTATTTTTTTAAAGAAAGAAAAAGAAAAGAACATTGATAAAACATTCTTATCTTTATTATTATTTGAATATTTATTTATATATATATTTATATTTGAAATAGTTTTAATGACTGATTGTCCGTAGACAATATTTTGAGACTGACTTAGTATATAGTAGTATATACAGTAGTATATTGAAATATAACAGCAAAAACAATTTCATCTTATTTAAGAAAATGACGAAAGGCCATGATAACATACACATATATTAGAGCATAAGGCATTTCATGACCAATCCAGCCATGACTGCAGTCTCCTATTTAGAGCGTGTCTGAAGGCTCTGACTAATCTACTCAAAGAGAACAACACCGGGATCACAATTCAGTGACATCTCTCTCCCCTTTCAAGTAACTGACAGCGGGTCAACCAGTCAGCTGACTGGCAACAGCTAAAGAGGGGTGGAACTCTGCACCCACTGGCATTTACTAGACAGGGTCGCTGTCAGAGTGCAGATCTAAGTTTAATACAGGACGGAGACTGAGACACAAGTGGGAACAAGGGACTGTCTGGGAAGCCTTGCTTTGTACCATCTGTTTGTACAAGTTGTTTTTATATTTATCCATCTTAATTGGATACAAACATGAATGTTCAAAAGTGTGCCAGGTGCGGATTTGTAGTGTATCCAGCGGAGAAGATCAATCTTATTGGTCAGGTAAGGCTGTTCCACATGTGTTTCAAAGCTCATACAAATTAAAACGATAGTCTTTAGATCATCATAAGACAATGTATATTTAAGTTAAGTCTAAATGTGTTTTCTATGATGTGAGCAAGACTATTTTTGGGCCAATTAAACTGGACAGATTTACAGGAGGAGGAATTGTATTTAGTTATTTTCATTTCTCACACTCTGCCTGAAATATACTCTTTTCACTTTCAGAATTGGCACAAATCATGTTTTCACTGCGAGGACTGTAAGATGGTTCTGACTGCCAATAATTTTGTCAGCCACCAGAAAAGGCCATACTGCCAAGTGTAAGTTTTGAGTCATTTTTGGCTTGAATCTCATTTTTTTTGTAACAATTAAGGCTCAGTGTTTCAATAAATAAGCATTGTTTTTTATTTGCGTCATGCTTAAGGCATAATTTGCGCAATTTGGCGCATTAATTTGGCGCACTGAAAACATAATTATTTGTCTCTCATATCTCACAGGCATAATCCAAAGAACAACACTTTTACAAGTGTTTATGAGACCCCAGTCAACATCAATGCCAAGAAGCAATCTACGGCTGCCAGTGAGGTGAGGTTTTGTTTCCAAATTGAAGTTATATTTTGGGGGTTTTTTAAGTGTAAAATTCTAAGGAAATGCTCTTAAGTTGAGATGTATTTTTATATAGAATATTTTAAATATTAAGTAAGGTAGGGGTTAGGGTTAGTACAGTCAGCTGGTCTTTATGGCACAATATATCCGTTCAGGGTGTTTATTTTATGATAATGACCAGTTGACTCTACATTATCCCACTTAACAAATACATTAATTAATAGTGTAATAAGATCTGAGTTAAAATGATTCTCTTATGGAGACTTTAAAAATACTTGAGCTTAGATATTTGAGTTTATGAACTGCTTTGAAACAGGTATGCGGAAATTAAAATATTTTAAATTAAATCGATTATAAATAAATGAAGAGAAACTCTGCAGTTTTTAGGCTGCCCGATGCTGAACTGCTTTGGTCAGTGTAGTTACTGTCTGGATATTGTTAATTGATTTACCAGTAAAAGGTATTCAAAAGAACTGAATATGGGCCATTTTTCTTCTAATACCCCCTATATGTGTTGGGTTGAAGTGCTGTTTTTAGGAGAGCTCAAAGGCCCTGGTGACTCTACAGGTTTGGAATGAGAATTGCATCTCTCCAGTTATTTCTGTGGTGTGACACGATACTCTTCTCTGGCCTTCTTTATGTATTTGCTGTTTAAATTTATACCACATGAACATAGCCCACCGCTCTTCCTTTCTTGCTTCCTATCCCTCCCTCTCTTTTTCTAAATCTCTCTCTGTGGGATCTCCAGCTGCTCCTGTCTATCACAGGGCTCTGCAATGATCCTCAGAGTGACAAAATGCAAACCACCATACTTCCACGTGTATAATTTTATTTAATCACAAAAAATGATCAAAATACTGTAGGGGAATTACAGTTAAGACCCGAGGACCAGATATGTTGAATGAAGACCAGGAGTCAGAAGTGCAGTCAATGGAAGACATTTTAGTGAAGTTTAGTTTGCAGTTTCATCGGCAGAAGCCAGCTTCAGGTCTCACAAGGAGTTTGTAGGCCGCCCCACATACAATAACATTGTTACAGCAATTATACTCTAACAGAGGGTATTAACTACGGCAACGATGACGGTTAAATTATTCTGACTGGCTAAGAAAGAAAGAAAGAAAGAAAGATAAAACTAGTAATTTTTCACACAAGAGCAGACAGTCTGAAGCATATCTTCGTTGATCACGTGGTTGACGGGTTCGTGACGTGGCTTGTCGAGAACAATAAGTTATTCTGTCTCCTTATGGTGCCAGTTAATCACCTCACCAATACAGACCATATTAACACATACACAGATACACACACACACAGCTTCTCCAAGGCTGATCTCGGCTCAGGCTCCAACTATCAACAGAAACACTACCTAAAACATTCTGCCAACATGTTCTAAGTGCAGGCAATATTCATCCTTACTCTATGGAAAACTACAGAAAAGCAAAGCAAGGCTTTCAAATAAGAAATAGAAAAGAATATATGAAGAAATAAGAAAAATAAAATTATATATATATGTATATATATATATATATATATATATATATATATATATGAGCGGCAATGGATTTCCAAATTATCCCCACAATACAGTATATTAAAAGACCCACCGGACCCACCGATGTTGCATATGCTTGTGCTTATAGGAAGCTCACCGACTGCTCCATGTTTATATCCCTCTGGTTTTTAGAATAAATACAGAGAAGAAGGGGAGCGTTATATGTCCACTTTCCACTATGACATGAGATCAAAGGAAATCGAGCAAGCTCGTAAGGTCAGCCAGCTTGCCAGTCAGGTGAGTAAACACAAATATACTGTAGGAACTATAAGATTTACTGTAGGAGCAGAAATCCATTACGTTTAAGTTTAGCCATGGACTTATGCATGTGTCTGGTTTCTAATCCTTCTAAAAGCAGCAAGGTTACCAAACTGAATTTGTGGGCCAACAGTCTTTTTACTCGGGCAGCGTCACCAGCCAGGAAATTGTTCGTGTGACTCAGGCACAGAAGACCGTTAGTGACGTGAGTAATCTAATCTAGACTCAAAGGGCAAATGCTTTGAAAAATGAGGCTATCTTTCATAAATGGATAAATAAGGATGATGCATTAAAAAGAGTGACCCGACGTGCCAATTTGGGCTGCAGGTGGAATACAAACGAGGCCATGAAGCACGTGTGTCGCAGTTTACCTCTCTAGCAGACACACCTGAGATGTTACATGCCAAGACTGGAGCCTCATTGGCCAGTGATGTAAGAACTAATTTGTGACCTCTGACATTGAAATGGCATTCAAGAATCTTTACACCTTTTTTGAGAGCTTCTGGTATAGTACGTGGTAGTAGCAAAATCTTTGTCATAATTCCAAAAATTGTAATACAAAATACAAACGGATTATATTATAACTTTGTTTATTATAAAAATTGTAAATGCAACTTTTTAGTATATTATATTAAAACCAGAAGCTTTAAATACTTTTAGTGTGAAGATCGACTGTATCAATAAAACTTTGTCCTGTTGAGTTACACTTCGTCAAGATTTCATTTTGTGCTTAATTTCCATAAACTGCGGTGTACTGAACGTCTAATTTAATTGTTGGCCATCCTATTCCCCCTGTTTATGTGATAATTAGTCAATTGTGTATTTCTTATCTGTAATGTGTTATGTTGATTTACAGGTGAAATACACAGAAGAATACGAGCAATCTAAAGGAAAGGGCAGTTTTCCAGCCATGATCACTCCAGGCTATGAAATGGCAAAGAAAGCCAATACACTGGCTAGCAATGTAAGCAAAACAGTTCTGTTGCAAAACATGTAGTGTCTTTCCTAGCAGGTCTTGAATGAGTTTATTATTCTTTGCCTTTTTATTTAGTTGGAGTATAAGAAAGGCCATGAAGAACGAGTGTCAAAGTACACCGCTGTGACAGATACTCCTGAAGTACTTCTAGCAAAAAATCAAGGGAAGATTGTCAGTGATGTAAGTGAATTCTTTGTGGCTGAATACTCTCCACATACAGTATCCTAATTTTGTGTCTCCTTCCATGACAACAGTATGTCTACACTGAGGACTATGAACAGCAGAGGGGCAAAGGCAGTTTTCCTGCTCACTTCACTCCTGGATACCAGGTGGCCAAAAAAGCAGGCGAGATGGCCAGTAAAGTAAATGTCCAAATGTGTGATTGCATGTAAATGCCAGCTGCATGTGCGTGATAGATGTAAAATAAGTTTTGTTTTTGTGCAGGTGAAATATCAACAGAAATACGAGCAGGAGATTAAGGGCAAGGCCAGCACTGATGCCGGGGCTGCAGAGTTTGCTCTGGCCAGAGAGAATGCAGAACATTTCAGTCAGGTGATACAATGCTAAACCTTTGGTTTACATCCTATGTGGTTACATCATTGCATATGGTTATATTGATCATATCTGATTCCTTTAGCACGCCTATACTGAGGAATATGAACAACAAAAGGGCAAGGGCAGCTTCCCTGCTATGATTACCCCTGGATATCAGATGGCTAAGAGAGCCCATGACATGGCCAGTGATGTGAGTACCACAGCTGCTGAACTGCTTTTTGTCATTTTTGATGTTCCACGATGTTCCAATTGGAATTTACCCTAGTTTTGTTCCCATCAGGTTTATTATCATTAAATAGAAATAAACTGTAGTTGTTAATTGAAGTACAGCTGAAATTAAATATTAGAATATTGTAGAATGATAGAATTGTCTAGAATAATATATACTATATTAGAATAAATATTAGAAATGTTGCATTGGCAACTAACTGAAATAATTTAAACTGGAAATTAATAAAAAGTAAAACTTAAAATAAGTTATATTATATATAAATATATATAAATAAAGAAATTAATAAAGAAATACATACATATATATTATTATTATTTGTTTTTAAATTTTTATTTATTCCAAGTTTTAGTTTTTTTAGTATTCAAATATAAATGACAAAAGCACAAAAAGTGTCTAAAAATGAAGTTAAACGGAAAATAAAATAAAACTATAATAGTATAAAGATAATGCTAAAATAACACTGGTGAATATTTTGTCACCTTGCCCTGTCATCACTGAGTGGCTGATTCATTTTTCTCATGAATCCGGTGTTGTCACTCTAAAGGCATCAAAAGGACACATTTAGACACACTCACTGTCTAAATGACTGATTATGTATGTTCTCTCATGTCACAGGAATTCATCCTGACAGATCTGGCTTCACGTAGAGTAGCTTGAGCTCTTTCTGGTATTGTTGTGTTTGAACACCTTCCTCACCCCTCTCCATTTTTAACCTGCAGCTGAAATACAAGAAGGATTTAAAGAAGATGAAGGGATCTTCTGCATACCACACTTTAAACACTGAAGACAACCTGTCTCTGAAGAGTGCACGCAAGATCAATAAGCTTATGAGCGAGGTGAGGACTGGTCCATTGCATAAATAAGTTGAGAAGAGCTACAGGAGAATAGATGGAGGACATTTTATTTTGAATAGACACTTACTATCTTCTGTTAAAATGCTTAGAAACAGCCTTGATTAGTTAGCTGTAGATTTATAACTTGGAATTATGAGGCTTTTTAGGATGCACAAGTGCTAAAAGAGGTCATAGCCAGACATAACATCTCCACTCCTGCATTCCCAACATCTCATGAGCCCTCCTACTGTGCCCAGCCATCCACAGACATAAACAAAGAGAACACGCAAGCCCAGGAGCCACATCATTCTTCTATTTTGACTCTATTTGGAACTTTCTGCATGCCATAGTGTATACCTGATGATGCCATAAACAATACTTCTTCCTCACCCTACACCGATTTACAAGGAAAAGTCAAAAGGGCACATGATCTTCTGTATGCAGAGTTTAAAGTACACCACAAGTGACAGAGACTTGAAATTTAATATCATTGCCTACATGACCCAGACATCTTTCCATTATTCAGGTTGAATACAAGAAGGACCTTGAGACCACAAAAGGCCACAGCATCAACTACTGCGAGACGCCACAGTTCAAGAATGTGTCAAAGATCGCCAAGTATACCAGTGATGTGAGTGCCTCATCAATGATGTGACTCCTATTTCCAAAGAATGACAGTATATTCTATATTTAAGGTGTTACTGTGCTGGACACAAGCTCATTCCCTCTGTGATTGCAGAATAAATACAAAGAGAATTACACTAATCACATGAAGGGGCACTATGAGGGGGGTGGCATCGACAAGAAGACCATGCATGCCATGAACGTCAGAAAACTTGCCAGTGATGTAAGATGTTTTTTCCCTGAACATATTATCTATCCTACTTTTTTTAATTACCAAGCACCAGTGTGCTTACATATTCTCCAATACCATCTGATTCCAGATTTCCTACAAATCCGAATATGAGCAGGAGAAGAATGTGCAGGGTGAGTACA
Organism: Rhodeus uyekii; assembly: GCA_037043235.1. Classification (NCBI taxonomy): domain Eukaryota; kingdom Metazoa; phylum Chordata; class Actinopteri; order Cypriniformes; family Acheilognathidae; genus Rhodeus; species Rhodeus uyekii. The sequence goes on along the minus strand of JAWRVZ010000072.1, from coordinate 646,643 downwards.
ACTATCCAGCCACCATCACACCGTCCTATCAGTCACAGAAAAAACTGGAGCCGCTCAAAGATGTAAGTCTGTCATTCTTGTTGCAGCTATAAATGTAAACCTCCTGCATTGGACTATATAAAACTTGTCTTTCAATTGTAATGCCAACCTTATTTGATTGAACAGTGTGCTTTAGCCTTACAAATTAGCTTCATCCTTGTAAACATGCAAGCTAATATAAATGGATGTCCTTTTTTCCCCACACAGAAAAACTACAGACAACATATCGACAAGCTGAAATTCAGCCAGGTTACGGACACTCCTGAAATTGTCCAAGCCAGAATCAATGCTCATCAGCTCAGCAATGTAAGCATCAACTGTCCCTTTCATTTAGTGTTTAAGTGAATTTAGCGTAACATATCTACAGTAAGCCTCATATATAATCTCTCATTAAAGCTGAACTACAAAGCCAACTATGAGAAGACAAAGACACAGTATACATTATCTCAAGATACACCAGAACTCAAGAAGGCCAAAGCCAATGCAGAACTAGTCAGTGATGTAAGGCTATGCGCACACATTCCAGAGCCATTGCACATTGTTTGTCATCCATATATAAATAGTTCACCTTTGTTGACTGCATTTTTAAGCGCTTTCTTTTTGCACATTTACAGATCAAATACAAAGAAGACTGGAAGAAGAACAAATCCAAAGCATGTGATATCGGCATGGATACACTGACACTCAAAGCTGCCAAAGCCTCTCGAGACCTGGCTAGTGATGTAAGAATGAAATGTTCAAATGTAAAACTTATTTAAAATTTGTTTTCTTTGATTGATTTGATTTCTTGGGCTGTACAGATCAAGTATAAGGAGTCATATACAAAGAACAAGGACAAAGCCATTGGAATGGATGTGAGTGATTCTAAAACACTGCACTCCCTTCAGGTGGCCAAGCTTAGCAGTGAGGTAAGCCTGAGTAGCCAAAGTCAGGTTAAGTTAAACAACATTTTATTTTTCCCATTAACATGAGTGCTCAATCTAAGATTCTTCAAACACTATTAAACCTAAACAACAACAAAAATCAAATATCTGCATATAGGTGGCTTATAAAAAGGGTTCTAAGGAGACTCAATCCAAGTTCCACCTTCCTCTGGACATGGTGAACCTGAGTCATGCTAAAAAGGCTCAGGCCCTGGCAAGTGATTTGGATTACAGGAAGAAGTTACACGATTATACCGTCCTGCCCGATGACATGAAAGTGCAGCAAGCTAAGAAAGCTTACCAACTGCAGAGTGATGTAAGAATACACAAGCGTGTCTACATACAAAACCAGAGTAGATTGATACACATAATGTGCAGTTATTTATGCATGCTAAATGGAGATTCGATTTGGCTATTTTAGAACCAGTACCGATCAGACCTGACCTGGATGAAAGGAGTCGGATGGGAGGCCGATGGCTGCCTGGATGTGGAACAAGCCAAAAAGGCAGGAGAACTACTCAGTGAGGTTGGTGATTGTGAAATGTGTATTCCTAACTGATTAGACTCACATTGCTGGTCACCAGTATTTCATAAATAAATACCCTGTTAAATTGATTTTTCACTTCTATACAGAAAAAGTATCGCCAGAAGGTGGACGGTGTGAAATTCACACAAGTGGCAGACACTCCTTCCATCATTCATGCCAAGAAGAGCCAGGAACTACAGAGTGGCGTAAGATATGATAATTCTGATTGCCTATATATCTTCTCAGTGGACATTTAACTAGTCCTATCTGAGATTGGTTGGTGTTTTCTCGTCCTTAGCTGACATACAAAGCGGGTATTGAGCAGACAATGCACCAGTACACTATGAGCAAAGATGAGCCTCTCTTCAAGCAAGCCAAAGCGAATGCAGAGCTTCTCAGTGGGGTATGAACCAAATGAACCTGTACCTGTTGCACCAATAACCTGCACAAGAACTAATAACCCACTGCCTGCTTTTAACCAACATTACATTGGTGATTTTCAGAAAGCATATAAGAATAGTTGGGATGAGCAGAGAGAGAAGGGTTTTGAGCTTGGCTTGGACACACTTTCGATTCTTGCAGCCAAAACAACAAGAGATCTCGCTAGTGATGTGAGTGACCAAACATTCTACTCTACACGACTCACTTGGCACTCAACTAAGCATTGGAATCTTAAGTATTGTGACTTATAATCTAATCTCCTGGTATTCCATTTATGTAGGTGAAGTACAAGCAACAATATGAGATGACAAAAGGGAAGATGATTGGTGTGAAGACTGTGTCAGGTGATTCTCAGATGGCCCATTCGGCCCAGGCCACCAAACTCCAGAGTGACCTCAACTACAAGAAAGAGTATGAAGACACCAAGACCAAATACAGTTCCTCACTTGATATGATGAACCTCACCCATGCCAAGAAAGCCCAGGAACTGGCCACTGAACAAAACTACAAAACCTTCTTACACAAATACACCATCCTGCCCAGTGATATGAAACTGGAATGGGCCAAGAAAGCTTACGGCCAACAGAGTGATGTAAGAGCCCCGCTTTCAATTTAATGGTTTGAAAAACACATGACTTGTAAAGCTAAATGCAATAAAACCTTGTTTTCTCTACAGAAAAAGTATCGCTCTGACCTGAACTGGATGAAAGGGGTGGGATGGGAGACCACTGGATCACTGGATATACAACAGGCCAGAAAAGCTACAGATTTAGCCAGCGAGGTACAGATCAACCTCTGATGAATGTGACCAACGATACACAATATATGTCACTGCTTTTCATCTTTAAGCTCTTAAAATCAGTATATACTTATTTACTAAAGAATATTTTAGCCTGGGATTTTAGGTTTTAAGACATTGAAAATTGTAAAACAGTGAAACATTATGATGTCAAGTGCTGCTAATAGTCATCCATGACTATTATTAGATGCACTTCACTTTGAGTATAGATGTTAAACTCAGCACAAGATAAAAAGCACATGCCTTGGGTTAGGAGTTCAATTATGCATATGTTAAAAGGTATTATGAAATGATTGAAGCAAATTGTCCTTGAAATGAAAGACCTTGAGGGATATAAACCCAAAGAGACAGTTCAGAAAATAAATTCAAAACACACTCTACATCTCTCAGCACTGAGAGTAAATATAAATCTGTGCCATGAACTGTATGTGTTCCAGAAAAAATACAGACAGAATGTGAGTGCTCTGAAGTTCACCAGCGTGGAGGATACACCAGAGATGGTTCAGGCCAAAATCAGCAGCAAGCTGGTTCTTGATGTATGTCTTTTCTACAAATCAGTATTTGAATAAATACCTTAAAAAGGAAGAGAAAATGTTGCATTTCTTCATGTATGTGATGTTTATGTCAACAGAGATTATACAAAAAGAAAGGAGAGAATGAAATGCACAAGTACACGCTGATTGGAGATATTCCAGAACATGTGCAAGCTAAAATCAACGCCATGAACATCAGTGAGGTGAGAATACATCACACATACTGTTTCAGAAGCTATTAAAAACACATATAATCAATTGAATTTCCAAATGAAACTGTTAAAAGTACAAATCTTTTTTTATATAGTCACGTTACAAAGAGTCCTGGACAAAGATCAAAGATGGTGGCTATAAGTTGCGCTTGGATGCTATTCCATTCCAAGCAGCCAAATCGTCTGCAGAAATCCTCAGTGATGTGAGTATTTTGTACACAATAGGGATGAACTACAGTTTCTGTTGTCTGTTTTTCTAACTGAATAAAATGTTTACCTCCAGCAAAAGTACAAGGCACAGTTTGAGAAGACAAAAGGGAAGATGATTGGGTTAAAGGGCCTACAGGATGACATAAACATTGCTCATTCTGTACATGCCACAGATATACAAAGTGATGTGAGTATTCCAGTAAGGCTACAACTGAATGAAGTTACATGAATGTGAGTTTGAGAGGTCATGCTCAAGCGATTGATCAACTTTCTCTCTCCTTAGCTCAAATACAAAAAAGAGTCTTCTAAGGCGCATTCTCAGTTCCATCTACCAATGGATATGTTGGATGTGCTCCATGCTAAGAAGGCTCAGTCTCTGATCAGTGATCAGGACTACAGACTTACACTACACAAGTACACAACACTGCCCGATGACCTCAAAGTGCAGGCTGCCAAGAGAGCGTATGAACTGCAGAGTGAGGTAATGTCTTATTCAATGCTTTTTTCACTAATATGGCAACTAATACTCATTGCTCCACAGAATGCCTCTGAAAGTTGGGTGCTCTTGAACTTATTGTGTTTATACAACAGAAAATCTACCGTTCTGATCTGAACTATCTTCGTGGTGCGGCCTGGATTGCCACCGGTGCCTTACAGATTGAGGGATCTAAACACGCTACAGATCTAATCAGTGAGGTATAAATGGCAAAAGTTTGAATGTTCAAAAGTTTGGGCTCATTAAGATTTTTTTTTAAAGATATTAATAGTTTTATTTTTTACGGATGCATTCATTTGATCAAAAGTGAAATTTAAAACGTTTGCAAGGTTACAAAAAAATTATACTTCAAATACTAATACTAATACTCAACTTATTCTCTAATGAGAGTTAGTATACATGTAGGTGCAACTTTACTTATAGTCAACAGAATGTGTTAAAAGGACCCTCAAAATAAAGTGAAACCCATTTGAATTTTTTATTTATCAAAGAATCTGAAAATAAGTATATTGGTTTTATCAACGGTTTAAAATTGTTTCAGTTCAACTGTTTCTAAAATTTATAATAATAAGAAATATTTCATGTGACAATGAAGACTGGATAATGATGCTGAAATGTCACCTTTTCTGTCACAAATAAATTATTAAAAATATATATATATATATTACAATAGAAAACATTTATTTTAAATTGCAATAGTATTTCACAGTGTTGCTGTTTTTTTTACTGTGCTTTTGATCAAAGAAATGCAGCATTGGTCAGCATAAGAAACATTATTAAAAAACATAAAAACATTGTACCATCTTTAAACTTTTGAACAGTAGTGCATGTATTTTTAATTATATATTTATTAATTTATTTTGCCTAACAGAAAAAGTATCGCCAGCAACCTTACTCTTTCAAACACACATCTGTCACGGATTCTCCGGATATTGTACATGCTAAGACCAGTAGCAAGATCACTAATGAGGTAAGAGGACATGTAATATTATCTCTGTTTTGTGATTAGCAGTGAAAGAGAGATAATAATGACTTGTGGTCTGATATTCTTTAGCGTTTGTACAAAGAAAAGGCAGAGAACTTCAAGCACAACTACACCATTACCGCTGTGAGACCTGAAATCACCCAGGCCAAGATTAACGCTGCTAACTTCAGTGACGTAAGATGAGCCTTCCAAGCCTATTTTTGTGTTTATGGGTATTGCCACATCATAAAACCCACTATTCTTAACTGAACTTTATAGCTAATTTGAAAGACATCCTAAAGAAGAATTTATTAAACTGAACATGCATGCAAGACATTACCGACAAAACATTTTCTGTTTCATTTCAGATTAAGTACAAGGAGTCATGGAATGTGCTAAGAGCTCAGGGTTATAAACTCACCATGAAGGATATCCCCTTCCAGGCTGCAAAAGCCTCCACCAGCATTGCTAGTGATGTAAGATTACACTCTCTAAATTTACATACATTTATGGGCAAAAACAGCTCTGATAAACGCATGCATTAATAGTTAAGCAATCATGCTGCCAAGTGGTAACCAACATTTTCTGCATGTACACCAAACATCCAGTCGATTATATTTACCTCCTTTGCCCTGATAGGTTCAATACAAGCACACCCATGTATTGGAGAAGGGCAAGCACATCGGAGCTCGTAGTGTTCTGGAGGACTCGCACTTAATGCACTGCATGGAGATGGGTCGTCTGCAAAGTGACCAGCATTATCGCAAAGATGCTGCGTCCACCAGCGGCCAGTATCAGCTGCCTCTAGACATGGTGAACTTAGTTCATGCCAAGAAAGCCCAGGCCTTAGCCAGTGACCAGGATTACAAGACTCAAATCCACTCTTATACCGTTCTACCTGATGATATAAAAGTGCAGTGGGCCAAAAAGGCATATGACCTGCAGAGTCAGGTGAGAACGAGTAAGGCTATAAAACATTAAGAGCCTGATCTTGAGTTGTGGCTTTATACCATAAAGGAGTGACCGGGCAAAGTATCTCAATAAAACATTATAATCTTGTCGTCTTTGTCTTTTCAAAGAATGTATACAAATCAGATCTGAACTTCATGAAGGGAGTGGCCTGGGATTCGGTAGGCGCACCCCAACTGGAGTCTGCGAAGAAAGCTGGAGAGCTCATTAGTGATGTAAGTAGCACTTCCATTCAACATTACATCAGAAATGACTCTATTTTCTTTCTTTTTGCAATTATCTGGTCTTATCATGAATTAATCACCCATACACATTATTCCAAAAATTAAAAATGTTTATAGTCATAATTTCGCTAGCATACTATAGTAAAATGATACCTCATAAAATCATGGTTAATGATGAATTCTTCGCTTCACCGTTACCCTCTGTAGAAGAAGTACCGTCAACATCCTGACAGCCTGAAGTTTACTCAAATTGCTGATTCACCAGATATCCTCCATGCAAAGAACAGCTACATGCAGTGTAGTGAGGTAAGGTTCACCCAGCATGCTTGCTGCATGTATGTAACCAGTGATTGTTTTGGGTAATGTTAATAACAAGACTTTTATTCTGTTTCAGAGGATGTACAAGTCTGGAGACTCTGACTCTATGCATAAATACACATTACACTCTGATAATCCTGACTTCATTAGAGCAAAGATCAATGCTCAGCAAATTAGCGATGTAAGTTTTTTGAGTCTCTTACAAGAGGTATTTCAATGTATTTCAATGCATTTGTTTGATCAGTATTACTATTTTAATATATTTTTAAATATAGTTTATTCTTGTGATGCCAATGCTGAATTTTCAGCATCATTAATCCAGTCTTCAGTGTCACATGATCCTTCAGAATTCATTATATTATTAGAACTCATTATTATTAATGTTGAAAACTGTTTATTTTTTCAACACAGGAAAAATGTACATTAAAATATATTAATATATTACTTATTTTAAATTGTAATAATATGTCACAATACTACTTTTTTACTACTGTTAAATGCAGCCTTCGTGAGCATGAGGAACTTCTTGCAAATATATTTAAAAAAAGGTCTTAAACATTTGAATGATAATGTACATCCCTTAATATAGCATTTCTCTTTCACTTTGCAGAAAGTGTATAAAACATCAGGTGAGCAGGTGAAGTCTGCAGGTTACGACTTCAGGTTAGATGCCATTCCGTTCCAGACAGCCAAGGCCTCTAGAGAAATTGCTAGTGATGTAAGTAAAAATCCAAATGTTTTTCTGCCAAATTGTGTGCTATTTGTAAATGTACTAAGTAAGACCACATATATAAAACATATAACCATATATCCATATATGTTGTACCAATCCTTCTCAGTTCCGCTATAAGGAGGCATTTGTTAAAGAGAAGGGCCATCAGGTGGGCCTCCTCAGCGTTGAGGATGACCCCAAGATGAAGCACTCATTGGCTGTAGGGAAGCTCCAGAGCAACAACGAGTACAAGAAGCAGTCCCGGGAGACACGCTCTCAGTTTAAGATCCATGTCGACCAGCCTGATTTCCAGCATGCTAAGAAAAGCCAGGCTCAGCTCAGCAACGTCAACTATCGCCAGCATCTCCATGACTACACCTGTGATCCTAATCAGCTCAACGTCAAACACGCTAAACAAGCCTACCAGCTGCAGAGCGATGTGAGAACTGAGTTTTTGGATTATTAAGAATGTTATGAAGTTATGAACTGTATTGATGCCACTCTAAGGTAATGTCTCTGATGAAATGTGGTTGACATGAGACCCTTTGCCAATGAAAATATAACCTTGCAGTGACTTGGTAGCAATGTTTGCCCAGAGTTTCTCAGATTACATTATTTTGACTTAATTGTTTTATAATTTTATAATTTGTCCTCATGCAACAAGTTTAATGGTCATGACTCTGTGGTTGCAGGTCAACTACAAATCAGATCTGAACTGGATTAAAGGTGTGGGCTGGACCCCACCAGGCTCTCTTAAGGTAGAAATGGCCCGTCGTGCAGCAGAACTGGGCCTTGCAGAAGGAGTGACCACTGACGAGGCTATCGCCCAGTATCAGCACCTAATGGTGAGACTGAACTGTACATCACGATATTACTTAATATCTGAAGATATCTTAATATGATTATTTCAAACCCTAGTGAGCTCCATTACTTGCATCCTAAGCATCATGAAACCTGATAAGTGGAATGCTCTATGTGGGCAGCAACGTCTGTGAATTGATTTCAACAGAGATAGGCAAAATATTTTATCAGTTCTGAATAAAAGACAAATTTCCCAATTGTAATTTATAAAGGTTTATTTTCTTGCAAGAAAAGGTCAACACTCATACAAACATCTGAAGCTGCCCTGCAGAGTGTGACAAAGAAGGGAGGGCTGCTCCAGCATTTATATATCTTGTCAAGGCTAAAGGCCTAGTTGTAATTTTCCATTCCTTATTAGGAACACATTACCCTCTGTATAACTCAAGCGTATTTCTTCAGACTTATTATATTTTATTAGTTCTACAGAATAGAAATACAATTAATGTCACACAATAATCAAAAATGTCAAGAAACAAAATATAATCATATATAACAAGGAAAAAGAAAACATATTTATAAAATTCCATCACAGATGCTAGCATGTTGCTAACCTAAGAGCACAATACTCTAATACAAATACACAACACACACTATCTAAAATGATGGATAACATTTTATAACATTAGACTGAACAAATATTTATTGACAATTTTAGTATTGAATGAAATTTAAAGTTACAGTGAAATGTAAGTAGCAACATATTTTTTTCCATATTATGAACGTTATGTAACGGATTGTTCTATTAACTGGTTGCTGACTGAATTTTGAGTTGTGGGCTTTGGACTCAAAAATGGAGGTAGATGAAAACAAGCTTTCAGAGGCAGGGTTTAAACCGACTAAATTATTGGAAAAGTCCTGCATTCGTCGCCTGAGAGAAGATTAAAACGTATGCGCAGATTATTATTAAGATCGCACATTAAGATCGCAATGACGTACATTTAGATAATAGATGAAATTTTGTTTAATGCCGATATAGTTGTATTATGGGATACATTCCATGCTGCTTTAGAATTTGGCTAAAACAAGGTATCTTAGTAAGTATCTTATATTAAGCTACAGTTTTTTTTTTTCAACTGTAGCGCATTAGGTTTTGGAACACAGCAATTATCATATTTTTTGCATTTTTACCACATTACCAACTTGACTGTTTCCTCTCCCCATAATGAATTTGATTTTAAAAAATCTGTCTCAGATGCTCCAGAGACAGCAGGAGTTCCAGGAGCAACAGGAATCCACCGCAGAGCAGACGGAGACCACAAAGGAGTTCCAGCAGCCAGGAGTCAATCCTGATGCTATGGAGATCCTCCACGTCAAGAGGAAGAAGACTATTCACACCACATTCAAGCAGGCCAAGACCACAAAATCCATCACGTCACAGTCTGTTGCTTCCCATTCAACCACAAGTCAGTCTATCACCAACCAGTCCACCAAGAAACAATCCATTATGAGCCAGTCTCATGCTGATGAATCCACCGCAAGACAGATGAGTGAAAACCGGGCCATTACAGATCAGGCTGCTGCAAAGTCAGGAACAATGTAATCTGTCATTTTTGACTTCCTTACTTTTTTTTTTTTTAACTATTATTATTTAATTTATGAGCATCATGTAGATCCTGATGTTCTTTGATTGTATTTTGAATGAATCCATATATGAGGGATATCTAGATGAAAGCTATAATTGAAAAGTGAACTTGAAGATGGTTAAAGTAAGTGCATACTGTACGCAATGAAAATCATGGTTTGTTGATTTGATGATGATAATAGTTGTTTGTTGTGATTGTAGTTATTACTGTATTGGAAATATATCAAACAAAGCTGCAAGTATGGCCAATGTATGTAAAGAATTAAGGTAAGAGAGAGTTTGAACAAGTGCCCTCACACTGTTTAAGAGTAAGATCCATGTTTCTTTGGTGGATTTGACCATTGTCTCTGGTTGTTCTGAAATAGATCAATTATAATTGAGTTATTGGATATATTGTATGGGAATCAAGCTGCACTTTAAGAGAAAGCACCGTAACTCTGCTAGCAGAGTTAAAACAGCTTAACTCTAAGTGTGAACTATGGCACATGGTGATAATAAAAGTTTTGTTTTCAAATATCATTCACAAAACATTTGATCATTTTAACAATCTTGAGCACTAGAGGGCAGTCACGGACAGTTTTATTGAGTTTCTTGGGATAAACTTGTTGGCAAAAGGGCATTTCTGTTCAAAAGACAGACAGACAGACAGACAGAGAGATGGACAGATAGACAGATAGATAGATAGATAGATAGATAGATAGACAGACAGACAGACAGACAGACAGACAGACAGACATAGATAGATAGATAGATAGATAGATAGATAGATAGATAGATAGATAGATAGATAGATAGATAGATAGATAGATAGATAGATAGATAGATAGATAGATAGATAGATAGATGAATGACTATAAAATGTTTAAAATAGAATTCCTCCCAGCATTTGGAGGAACTGCTCAGCGGGGCCTCAATGACTATTGCTGCAACATAATGAAAATCAGTTTGAGGAAATAAATCATGTTTATTTTCTTGTTTTTCCAATGCAAGTGTTGACCCATAATGCCTAAAGCAGAGGTGAACTATAGTGATGAAGGAACTGGTGATGCTTAACCCATAGGGACACTCGTGAATGTGAGTTCACAGCTGAGTTCTGGGCATTGGACTATTTTAATTGGTTACGGGAATCTAGGTGGAAAAACCCTCTCAATAGAAAAAAAATAGGTCTATTTGCTTCACTGCATTTTAGCATATGGAATTTTCTGGTTAATGTATGATGCGTGTTTATTTTAACTTCAAGCACTATTATAGTTGTCATCATATTCATGCAATATATCTCTTAGGATTAGTACAGCTGGGGCTTTCTAAATACATCTTTTTAACAGTGATGTGATTCCTCAAGAGTGGTGAGAGGATAAATACAAAGGATGATTAATTATGTCAATATTTTGGAATTAATGCATATTTTGCATGCATATAAAAGCACAAATGTCAAGCGTTTAAAACAGAAAAAGCAGCATCCCCTCAGTCAAAGTTCGCAGTCCAGGAAGAGCAGTGTCACTGCTTCGTGGTTGTTACGTTTACCTGCTAGTTCCCCATTGTTCGTTCCTCATGTCATCAGTATCACCTGTATTGTCATTAATCACCTCCTCAGTGTCGTCAGCTGTTCCCTTTTCCCTAATCATCCTCTGTGTATTTAAGCCCTGTCTTGGTCTTAGTCTGTGTCTGTTCCAGTTGATACTGTTGTGTGAATCTTTGTAATTGGCATGTAAAGGAAAATAATATGTATTGTTCATAATACATTTTATGAACAATAAGTTGAAGACATTGTCTTAATCCCACACACACCCCTGACAGAAGAACGGACCAAACAAACACAATGGAAACTTTGGATTACACCTCTCCATCATAGCGTGTACCTTCATCCCATACACACCCCTGACAAGCAGAGCCTGGCATCTCGAAAGAAAGCTTTGGGTAATGTGACCATTTTCCTAGAGACAAGAACTTCCCCTGAGTCAATAGTTTTGTGGTTAAAGCGGTAGTAAAATCATCTGTGTGTGCAGGCATCATTCCACCCCTCTTAATTTGGTGCCTCAGCCCTGCAAACCCCTTTGTCACCCAAGGTGCTTCATGCATCTAACTGGACCTTTAAGAGTGATTTTGTATTGCTTTTGTGCTTGCTACTTTACAAATACCCATGTGTGATTAGACTGAGTCACAACAAGGAGCTGGACTGAATTCCGCTAATGCAAACCCGATTGAGAAAGGCTGGCATTATCTTGAACGGCTCACAAAGGCAATTGTGCTCTGACGTTTCTGGAATTTCTCTGAAATGAAATCCTTGATCTGAACTAGCTTAAACAGAAGTTTTATGATCTTTCGTGATGGAGATCAATTGCTAAATTCATAACATAACCAGCACAACCCAAGAGCATTAGCCACTTGGCTCTGTAGTTAGTTTGCTTTTGCAAAGTACATGAATGTTCCAAAGATCTTGGGAAACACTGCCCTTTGAGTATAGTTTACACATGTTGTAAATTTCAAGTGTACCTTCAAGCTCATTTTGAAAAGGAAACACTGTGTATTTTCTGCAGCCAGTGAGGGGGACCAGCGGACACACATAAAAAAGGACATGGTGGCCAGTCAGTTCTGTCCAGTCTGAAGTGAACCCTGTCCGTTTAAAGAGTGCCACATGGCTTGTATAAAAAGGCCTGACTTAATGAGTTGTATTCCACTGAAGTATTGGCTTTCATGAATCGGCCTTTCCAAATGGAAAATAAGGACATTCCTGAGTCTTCTGTGCTGCAATGCAAACTGTCAGAATTAGATCCATAGATGGAAAAATGAACACATGCTCTCTGCCTAAGAACTGTAATGCAACACCAGTGATATTTACAGAAGGGGTTCTCAACTGGTGGGTTGCGACCCAAAAATGGTACTCGGGTCCGTTCTGATAGAGTCGTGGGGAAAAGAAATAGTACCAAAAATAAATGAAGAAAATTCTGAAAAAATCTTTTGTTGATTGCCAAATCAAATTCTACTCAATTTTGCTGTGAATTCATCTGTCACATGGTTTTTACCAAAGCCAAATCAGACTAATGTTAACAGGTTAGCAGTTTGCTTAATCACAATTTGCTTTGCAACGTAAATTGTGGTAAGCTTGAAACAATTTATCCTGTACCATAATAATCTATGAATCATTTGCATATTTATGCTGTTGTTTCTTGTTGCATTATATTATTTAATGTTTATACAAATACTTAATGTTTATACAAAAGGGATAGTTGAAGGGATAGTTAACTAATTTAAAATTCAATTACTTATTCAGTTCAATTAATTATTAAAGTATCATGTACTCATCTTCATTTCAATCCAAATCTGCAAGACTGTGTTTTTTCAGTCTGTATAATGGAAGTAAACATTCTACGAAGTATTTTATCTTGTTCCACAGAAGAAAGAAGGTCATGCAAGTTTAGAACAACATAAGGCTGAGTAAATTATGACATCATTTTCATTTTTGGATCAACTATTCCTTTAAAGGTAGGGCAGGCAATTTTGGAGAGGCTAGCTTTGGAATCATGAGATCCCACCCTCCCCTCAGAGTGCTCACGAAGCCACATTTTCTCCAAAACACATGGACTGCGTTTGAAAACGTCTCGGGTTACATATGTAACCATGGTTCCCTAACGGGAACGTGACGCTGCGTCTTCAGCCTCAGCTCCTTGCGCCTCTGGGCTCTCCTCAGACACTTAATCCAGGTATCGCTTCCGGGTTCCGGCGCCTTTCCATGACCTGGTTCATGACGTCACTGACCCGTGAGGCGCATTTACACAGCGCTCGTTTTATCAATTACACAGTGCTTCACAGGATTATCGTCAAGGTATTCCCGTAACGCTTTTGACACGGCTAGAGTTCCCATGAAAGGGAACTCATGTAGATGACTTATCTACATAGTAGTAGCATGTAGGCATGTAGTTGCTTCGTTGCCTTTTCAGGTAATGATTTTTTAGGCAGTGAAGAATACATCTATGCATCTTCAAAAATCGATGAGATGCAGGTTTCTCAGGAGACAGAAAGTGAAGCTAACTTTGGATTCTGACGTGCCTCAATGCCTTCCTACTTTGGAATGCAGCCTAGAAGATAGAACTTTTAAGTTTTCGGATGCAGCCATGAACACACACAGCAAGGACAGTTAGCAAAGTCTCATGTGAGACGCCGTTAAATTAAATCTCTAAGCACATGAAAAATAATGAGCGTAAAGATCTCTGACTTATAATTTGTCTGCTCTAGATTCATTTTTGCATTAACAGTGTTTCCATAGAAACAATTAAATCCGAGTGAGTATAAAGTCATGGGTTGCTCTTATTAATGTCTTATTATGATTACTGCATGGGGAAAATGAAGCATAAGCTGGTTTTGGTTCAGGGAGAACTGTAAAAGATGGCTGCTGTTTGTGTGCGGCACTTGGCCTACAACTCCTCACAAACTCAACTCTCTAATGATACAAATACATACGTTGACAGGCAGGTTGGGCATCCTAACTAAATGCAATGATGGAATGAATATTTTTTGCTCGTCTTCCACACAAGATGTTGTAAATTTTCTGTCGATATTTATATTTAGGCCACTTCTATTTGCTGTCAGGATGTGAAGAGAGTTTCAACCGGTAGGTCTACATTGCCTATCCTGCCTTTAAGGACATTTTTGTCAATATTTATGTCAATTTTAAAATAAACCGTTTTGGCACTGTGTTGGGTAAAACCTTCAAGGACAATGTGATTGTAGCTAAAATTATATACAGTACTTGATTCACCAGCCCTTTTATGTGTTTACATGGTTGGCTCTTCCTTAATGTCCCATACGTAATGCATTAAAGATCTCCCTTTCCTTCTATCTCTCTTTCTTTCACGTTTTCTTTGTAGTCTTTGGCAAGAGGGACAGAATAAATAAGAGCATGGAAGAGCTAAGGATTTTCCTCTAGGTGCCAGGGCAGGGTGACCTAAGTGTGAAAATCAGAACAGGATGCAAGAGAACGGTTGCTATGACAGACCTCTGGGATTCCCAGCAGAGCGAGGTTTTCTTATGAGTTTTTACTGGACACGGTTCCATAAGAAAACCAACCTTTGTAATAGCTGTTAATCATGTGCACAAATTAAACGTGTAACATACTTCACTTTTGCGTCGTTTCCATGACATGACATTTAAAGCTAATTTGATGGCTGCCTGCTTTTGCTCCTGTCTCACCACAATGCCCAAGCTCCCCGTTTGTGACTTGCAGGTTCACAGAACCACTGTGGGATCCCGCAGAGAGGGAAACGGACATACGGGAG
Organism: Rhodeus uyekii; assembly: GCA_037043235.1. Taxonomy (NCBI): domain Eukaryota; kingdom Metazoa; phylum Chordata; class Actinopteri; order Cypriniformes; family Acheilognathidae; genus Rhodeus; species Rhodeus uyekii. Next base: position 631,561 of record JAWRVZ010000072.1, on the reverse strand, counting down.
CCATAAAACCAAACAAATCTATAATCGGCCATTTTCCACTGTGCATTTACTGATAAAACTCATCTTTGTTTGATCATGTTGAATCAAAGGGACTTTTTCAGGTGCACCAATCCAAGGTAATCCCACTCATTCCCATCACATAGCTTGCTGGGGTCATTTCACAAAACCTCTCAAAAATATAACCTAATTGCTGAGTTATTTATTTTGGCTCTAAAACCATGTCTTTCTTCAATAAATTTGAGAGTCCCCCTGGGGTCCAGTTATAGCTTGGTTTGGTGAATTACAATTTCTCATGAAGTAATAAGAAGCATTAGGCTTGGCAGAGAATACTGTGGAAAACAGATATCCGAAACTGGTAAGTTTTTCCATACTGTGTTCAATGCTATGTGCAAGGGTCTACGTAAAGTCACGTAACTTTCAGCAGCAAACATTAATTAAGTTAGGGATAATGAACTGAGGGGGTTTATTTTACAATAATGACATGCTGACTCTACATTTTCCTGCTTATTACATGACTATGCACCAAATAAATCTAATATGTGGACATGAAATATTGATTCGAGTTGAAATTATTTGATTGCTGTAGCTTTATAATAAGCCATTTTGTTAAACACATAAAAAGTGGTATAATGCACATGTGTGGTTGGAGTTTATGAGATACAGACCAACAGAAGCGCTAATAAACAATATATTATTACTGGTTTAGAGTTGATTATTACTGGTTTAGAGTTGATTATTACTGGTTTAGAGTTGATATTGGATTCTGAAGTCAGGGTTATTGTGCTTTCACAGCACTGACTTGATGGGCCATTCCAGTTGAAAGATTCTATTGGGAACGAGGAATCTCCAACTTCTCATGACAAATGGAAGCCTCCACTAAGAAAAAAATAGTCAACTTCAATGTACAAAACTAGTAATACTAGAAATGTGTAAAACTAACACTAAAATAAGTGAAATCCTTTGCTAAGGTGACTTCCACAGTCCACAGTTTGAGAAAAGAAACATCCACATTTTATGTTTTTCTCTTGTTTTAATAGGAATCAACTTGATATGGCATTTTGCATGAGGGCGAAACATTTTCACAGGCAGATTTCGCAATAAGTTTGAGTTGGTCCTGTGGATTCACCAGGTTTACAAACAGAAACCCATTTGCATTGAAAAAGTGACTTGTATGTGAGCTGTATATGTCACTATGCTATTAAAAATTTGCCTAAATTCTGCTAATGTGACCCTATCTTAATAGGAAATATTAGACTGCTGGATGGTGGCTTACCGAATCGAGTATTACAGAGAGCCGTGTAATAGATATTAACATTCAGAAGGTTTGACTGCATTTAACCTAAGATTAAGCTAATGTGATCTTGGCTAATGAGTTATTTTGACTAAAATGCATCCAAAAATCACTTTTTTGTAAATTCTGAGAAATCAATTTAATGTTTCCAATTGATGTTATTCAGAAGCGTCTGTTTTATGACCAGATAATTAACCAAGCGATTTCAAAACCACTATATTTTTTGACAAATTACTTTTCTAGTTAGCTTTTGACACATTTTTTGTTAACTGACTAGCTTTTACGATCACAATCTAATAAAACAAACCTCTGCTGTAAATTTATAGAGTTTGAGGATAAAAATTGGCCATCAATTGTATCCTTCTTAAATTGATATACCAATTATTAGCTCAAAAATATATTAAACTGAATATGAACTCATCTACCAGATGATTTGTTATGCAGAACACCTTATGTGGAAATGTTGCCACAGTTCATGTCAGTGTAATTTGCGCAACACGCTAATGTTTAGTCCCCAAAACCCCTATATTGTTTTAGACATGCGAATGGTTTACTTTTGTTCTAACACAAAGTTTAAGGTTTATTTTGGGAGCTATTCAGAATTCCATCTGTACAAGTCATTATTTTTCCTGGACAAATGTATCTAAACTGGAAAATGTTTTCCTTGCGCAAGATGGAGGATGGAGGATGTTTCCATATTTACCGTAATTGTGGTGAACAAAACAAAAGAGTTTAAAATGCACGTTAAATAAAACATTACTAATTATTCGACTGGAACAGAGGAGATGAAAAGGAAAACATTTACAGAGAAAAGGCCTCTGTCAACAGATGGTACTGGAAACGATTTTATGTTTGGACTGCAGCGTCAGCACATTCTTTAGAAACTGGCAGTATGTTTGAAACATCATGCTACCTTGCATATTTCCTCGGAAGAATCACCTTGGACAGTAGCCTCTGTCAAACGACTAAATTATATTCATTAGCTTGACAGCGTCCTTAACTGAACTCACATTGCCTGATAGCAGGACCTTAAAAACCCAGCATCAATTCAGTCATCTCATAACCTTTTATACCTCACATTGTTCCCCATATGTCTTTGATAAGTGCAAGAGCTTTTAAAAGAGGCTCCAAAACATGCTCATATTTGGACTATCGTTAAGAGACAAGATTTAATATCAAGCACACAATGTTATCTAAATATATATCAAGGTATATCAAGGTATCTAAAGTGTCATTTTTAATTGAATAACATTGCTCATTTGTTTAAATGCTTTTCATGTCACATTGATTTTTGCGCATTTGATATCACAGCTAACCAAAAACGTTCTCAGAACCTTAGCTAATGTTCTGGCAATGTTATCTGGTCTTCAATAATGTTCTCAAAACGTTAGCTCAAAAATGTTATTGATGTTTTTCCTGAAAAGTTTTAGTTGTAAGGTTCTCAATGTTTACTGCATGATAAAATTGAATGTTTCCTTAAAGTCTGCATAACCAAGAGAAAAGTCTTTGAAACGTTAAAAAACTGTACATTCAGAGAACATTCTGAAATAACATTTTCATAACTTAGTGGGAATGTTAGCAAAACGTTCTTAGAACATATTTTTGCTAGCTGGGATATCAGCCATGTCACGCCAACAACATGGAACATGGATAGCCACAACATGTGTGTTTGCAGCATCATCATAATCTAAAAGGATGGAATTAGTTTTGATGTACGTTTACTCATGAAACTGATACACCTCTGGCACTTAAGTGGCTCTTGGCAGTTTGTTTAAAAAATATTTTATTACAGCTAATAAAAGATCTCAACTTTTTCCTTTCAGTCTTAGTTTATGATTAGTACCTCTGAAACAGAGCTGTGGTCAGTGCCCCAAACTCACCCTGCTATTACACACATCTGCAAAATGGCAATTAACCAGCTCACCCTTGCTTTCAATAAGGGGTTATTCTGAGGAGTTCTTCTTTAAACATACACAAAGGCCTATGTTTATATATAAAGCGTATATTTAGAAAGCACATTTTAAATGGTAGGACCAGAGCTGTGTTTGCCAAAACCATTGTAAGCCTAAGTAGATCGTAGGCACCATTGCCACCAATGGTCTCTACGATCAACTTAGCTCACCTCAAGATGGTTTTGAGAAACCCAGCCTAGATCATTTGCAGGGTCTGGTAAGCTAAAAGAAAAACCCTAATAAAGCTAGAAGCAGAAAACACAATGATGTAAATTATTGCATCCATTTGCTACTTTTATAGCCTTTACCGTTTATTTAAAGCTGAAGGTTCTTCTGATTGGATGAAAGCACTAATGGCCTTTGACCCTGTACAAGCTTTCCAGTGTTTTCACAGCCCTCTCATTTTCCCCCAAAGACTGCACACCATAAATTGACACCATGAGACAGCTATGTTCCTGCAAGACCATGTTGCAAACAAGAAACATGATCTGAGAAGTCTCAAATCATGATATTTCCTTTTATGCCCTGCTTGCTTGTAGCCATTCAAGGATGGTTTGATGTTTGATATGAGAGTGTTTTCCTCTGTCTGATTATTTCTAGATAACCAACGTGATTGTGGATAGATCAGGCAGTTTCATGTAAACTAATTGAGTGAGATATGTCAGAGGATCATGGAACAGCAAACATAAAAATATCCCAAAGCAATGGTTCTTTAATACAGATATGCAAAACCTGCTGATCCTGCTAGATGGATTGTTTTACAGTGTTTCACATGATAATTCACTAATATGAATTGCAAATGCTCGCCTGGAGCAAAATATAAAAATATGCAGTGTTAAAAAGATATCTGTTTAGCATGTGTACAGGCATATGTCATTCACTGCACATTTAATTTCCATGCATTCTGTCAGTCAGGGGATTTGACTTCATTCTCCTCATTGAAATGTAGTGTCTGTTTTATTCATTAATGAGAGAGTTTGTCCTCAGCCAAGGCTGGAATGCCAGCACCTTAGCCATGCATGGTACGATAATAATTACAAAGCCAGATTCTGGACTGATGTTATCCCCTTTTGAATGTGGGTTAGCTAAGCCAAATCAAACTCTTTGATATAGAGGTTTTAATGTCCTGATGCTTATGTAGGTCATTTTCATTTGCCCTGGTAATAAATTCTTGTCTATAGAAGTAAGAGGTCTCTTAAAAGCCATTTTAAAATGGGTTTCACATCTTTTGAAATCTGTCAGTACTGTATTGTCATTTTTTTTCTTATGTTCATTGGCCCTCATTCACTAGCCCTTGTTCATTGGCCCTCAACAAAAAAAGATTAGACAGACTCTCAGCTTTGAAGAGAACGATTCATAGTGTAAAACTGTTTGTTACATTCCTTTTTAATAGGTCAAAGTTTTCTCTGACCCCTTTCTCTTATAAAGAGAAATACAGTATAAAGACTTATATAAAACATATATATATGTAACTGTAGACTATTATTTAAAACTGTAATGTAAATAACGAGCATCTAACTTTTTATGAGTTAGCTTGCATCTCACAATTCTAAAAATATTTTTTTTTTTTGAGGGAGCAGGTGCTCTGGAGATCATCATGTGAAATGAAACAATACCCAATCAGAAAGCGGGCTAAGATTAGATTCACCTCTAGCTCGTGCTGTAACATGTAAAGTTCAATGTTCACACGGTCTCAACGACTTCATCTAAACATTAACATTACCTACTCTGATTGGCTTGATCTTCTTTCATGGGCATAGGTGATAGCAAATGTGTTGTATATGTTGTTCAAATCTACATTTGAACTTGAAAAACTGCAGTTTCACTAAAGTTTCAGTATAATGTATGGAAGAAACATTAGTCTGTATCTCACATTTTCACTGAAATTATTGTTTTGCTAAATGAAGCTGGTCAAAGGTGCATTAAGCTGCCTCATTCTGCAGGCTGGAACCATGTCCTTCTCAGGGTTTTGATTGATATATGCAAAACTTTTGATTAAACTTTTACTCCACAAATTAATGTGTCCAGGTGGAGCTCACTGACTGACTCAGGGAGCCCATCTCCCTCTGTGACTTTTTTGCTGAATGGCCAATGGTCCATGCTGGAATCGTGGATGGGAGGAGCATAGGTGAGGGAGTCAAGGAGACCGGTTGAGGAGGAGTGATGTCTAGCGATTGTTCCCAGCTGACCCGAGGTAGATCCGAGCCACTGAGAGGAGTGAAGATGGAGCCTGGTGGGAGACGGTGACAAATGGGTGGTAAGAATGACTGAGAACAATGGAGGAGAGATAAAAATAGTCCAATTGTAAGGGTCCATTTTTTGAAAAGGTGGTGGTAAAGGGAGGCTCGGTGGGACTAATGGAAGAGATGAAGACTCAGTAGATTGAAGGTCTGAATAATGTGCAGCGGGACAGTGGATGGGACTCTCCTCCTTGTCTTCCAGATTCCTGACAGCTCCCTTGGTGTCGAAGACACAGCTGGCACGCACACCTGGTCAGACTTGTGCATCTCAGGCAACGGGCTCGGCGTCTGCGGTGGGCTCAAACTGCATTATCCCGACCAATGGGTTTTGGCTGCTCACTGGGTTTGGAGTCGGCAGGTAACATCAACTTCTGACGCACAACTGCGCTCAAGTGGCATTGTTAAGTTCCAAACGTAGAAATGTGCAGAGGTAGTCGTTCGGGAAGGTGGTCTAGTGTCCTAGACCCAGGAACACCTCCAGATGTTTCTCGAGGGAACGATCTCACTGCTCAAGGCAAAGCAGCTGAACAGCAGGGATGTCCATGGCCAATGGGGAAAACAGCTGGAGACAACAAATGAACAAATCACTGCGTCTTCTGTCACGGTTTGTGACGAGCATGAAGACAAAGACAAAAATGATGAAAACTGCTATAAAATACTTTACTTATGCTCTCAGGTAACAGGCAGGAGGAATACACATCCAAAAGTCATTCAATACACAACAACAAGACCCAACCAAGATGAGTGAGTGAAGCAGACGTAAATGAGGTGAAGCTAATGAGGGTGAGTGATCACTGGTGTGGATGATGCGAAATGGTGTGCAGGTGATGACCAGGGAGGATCATGGGAGTTATAGTGCTGAGGTGACAGGTGAAGTATGACAATTACCTTCTGCAGTATCCAACCCATTTTTTAAAATAATAATTTGATAAGGTCTTGCAGACTGTATTGGTCAATGCGCTTTTATGTTTTAACTTCAGGTGTTGACCTTTACAGTATGGTGGATGCTCAAATTCTGTATCGCACTAATCAGCAACCTAATAATGTGGATTTTAATTATTTATATCTTTGAAATTAACTCATAAAAAATTTCTGCATAACAAAAATGCACAAATTAAATGCAATTATTATTAGCTAATGATATCCACTGTTCTCTCCACAATACAATCTTCCATCTTAAAAAAGGGAAAACAGAATTACATTTTCTTTCTGAGAACTTTGACAATTATATATGCGTATGGCTAGATCTTACTATTTGTAAAAACTGCCAAACCAAGAAAGACAATCTCCATGATTTCCACAGAGAGGGTAGAGAGTTCCACAAAACACTGACAGGCTAATTCAAAGTTATCAAGAGAGTTCTTATTGGCCCAATTCTTTTCAGTTGTCTTCATATTTTACAGCACGTTTCCATATCAGGGCTTTTAAAATAGCTGTTGTGGAGACCCAGGTTTCCTGACCACAAATGTTCACAGCTACTGCAGCTCTGGATGGTGATTTTGGAGAGTGTCTGAGATAGCCATTGGACTGCATTTGACAAAAGCAAACTGTGTAAACAGATTGGATGGAAAGACTCTAAGAAGGTCTCCTCTGGTGTATTCACAGCCACTACAAACAATCCCCTCAATAGATATCTTAGAGGGCAAATTCTAAACTGCGTTTTTGCACCCTTGAAGAGCACATCAGGAAGGGTATGACCTTTTTTGGGACGTTCCAAATGAAGGTGATCAACTGAATTTCAATTTACGAAGGGCCCTTCCACAAGTCTGTTTGCAAACGGAAAATGTGATGGTAAATGTGATGGTGGCTTCAAGAAAGTAATTTAATTATTTATGATCATGTGACCTAGGATAGCAAATCCTTTCGATTCTTTTTACATTTAGATATGGCAGGAGAGTTTCTATATAAGCAGAATAATTCAATTTGTTTTATTGGGACGTAGTGACGCATTATGGTCATTTCATATTTAGTTGAAAAAAAGTTAATCCTAACTTGTAAAATAAAGAGCAGACGCACACACAACATTTAAAAAACTTTATTGTAAATGTACGTTTCTTTGTATATGTAATCATATTAACAGCAATAATAAGTTATGGAAATTGGAAATTATACAGAATATGGAAATTATTAAAAAGCCTTCACTTAAAGGGCTCAGTAAGTAGACCATAGAGTAACCGATTAGCCTTGTTAGCGACATTCACGTCTACTGTGGTTTCAGAGTTTGCAATAACAGATGGATGTCCCTGTTTGTGATATGTTATTCTAGTGTCAACTCCAGGATGATGCTGTATTGAAGGGAGCCAAAATGGAAAACACCTGTGGTGATTCTGGTGATGCTCTGTCTGGTAGAAAAATGTCTCAACATCTGGTTTTGTCTGAACTCTCTGAAGACTGCGGATGATTCCTTGTCCCTTTCTCTCAAACTCCAGCATCCCTCGTTCCTTAACCCCCCTTCTTTGTTTTATTCAATATCATATGGAAAATTTATCTTCTCCCCAAAGTAAGGCCAGAAAAATAATCTCATCTGGATTCTTCTACAGCAGTAGTGGTGATTGATAGAGATGTAGCTGTTTTCATCTTAAAATGTTGGACAAAACAAATAGCTATAAATTTTAAACAGGGAGACCGAGAGAAAACAAGGACGAGCGGAGTGAAAACTTTATGGCAGCAACAACGTTAATGGCAGCATTGGATGATTTCAGGGGCCCAGCAGAATCAGACTCAAAGTACTGATGCCAGTAAAAGGTGATTACATTCATCTCCCATAGCAGATTGATTTCTCCTTAAGTAACAGCCGTAGATGTCTTCCAGTTTGGCATTCCGAAATGCTTACATATTGCTATAGTTTATTTAACATATGTTTGGGTCATCATAACAGTGTTTTATTTATTTACTTTTCATTCAGATTCATGCAAGTGACCATCTAGTCTAAACATGGCCTGAGGTTTATTTGGTTTGCACCATCTAAATGTTTCAGAACACTGTGTGAGTGATTATGTGCATGTGTGTTTCTCTGGCAAGTCACATCTGAAGTCGGCTAAAGAGAAATGAATTTATTTCTGTCTGGAAAACATGACGCACCGTTTTTACTTCCACAGGTGCAAAACAGGATGGGGACATCTTGTATTTTTCCTCCAGCTTCCTAAAATTCAAATCCCCCAGTCGTCGTGATTTATCCTTCCCCTGAGAGAACGCAGTCGAGACGCATCAAACCAGGAACATCTACGGAGTTCTAGGTTGTCTGTCAACATTTCTTCCATTTTGCCAAAAAAGGATAGCCCACCCCATAAGATAAAATATATCTGCTGGATGGTACAGGATCACTCAGTCAGGTCAGAATTCTTTGATGAAATACAACCTGAGGGTGATGCTATTGATGCACTATTTTGATTTCTTTCAACAGTCTGGCAATTCTCTTTGACAACTAATCATTTTATGATTGAAGAAAAGCAAGCTACGCTTAAAAGGGAATGTTGGAACTTTCCAAGGCTGCTTCTGGAACTCTCAGGTTCCACGGAGGGCTTAGATTTTAATGATATCTCAAGGCCTGTCTCCTGTGCTGTTTGGATGGAGTTTGGCATGATGAACAAAGTCCTGTGTGATGACCTCACAGGATCAGAATAAGTAGCAATCCTGTGCGATGATCTGACCCAAAGGTCCTGGAGAACGGAAAAGACTTCTGATGGTTTTTTATTTGTTGCGTTAGGCTCCCACACTCGAAGAACATCAATATAAAGATAACACTTCCTATTGTTTATATCCGCAGACAGTAATGTCTTTCAGATGTGTTCTCCATTCATAAGTGCATTTAAAAACTGTCGCAGAAAGTTGGTGAGCTGTGTATGAGCTTTTTAATTAATCAGATTCAAAACGTCATTGCATAAAGAATAATCCGTCTTTGACTGTTTATTTTAGCTTTTCCAGGCATGTTGTCCAACCTCAAAGTGTTTTGTATTTTATTATTTTTTTATATTTTCCAGTCCTTGTCAAACGCTGCTCAATTACATAACTCTTAAATTATGGACATTATCATTTTTGGGGATAATTGAAGGCCAGGAACCTAGAATAAATTAAGATATTTAAAAATACATGAAGAGGAAAAATATATGGCTTCCCATTTCCATATATCATTTCAAAGTGATAATCTGATGTCGCTCAGATAATCTAAAGTATCTGCTGATTTAAAAAGGTAAATGTCTCTAAGGTAAATTTAAAAAACAGTTCAGAGCTTATAATAATGTTGCATAGACACTCATATTCACAAACTGCAAATGCATCATGCCATAAGGAATATGTTCAAATAAACAGTATGAGATGGATAAGAATCAAGTGTTGAACTACTTGAGTTAGTAGACTAGAGAAAACCAAAGAACACATTGAGCAAACAGAAGAAAAAAGTTGTTAGTTTCTCCTGAGTCACCAATGCCTGACAGGGTTTTGCTGTCTTGTTTCCTCTCCTGTACTGGACAAAAGTGCTTTTCAAGAGGGGGTTGGGACTCTCAGTATGTTAAAGTAATCATATTCTACTTGTGGACCTCACCACAGCCTTGGGAGTTCTCTCCAGGGCTTTTCCTGAGTCACTGGATCTGGGGCAAAGTAGCAGGCGTGCATCTCCATCTTGCCTCTTAAACCTGTCCGCCTGTCAGACAGCCGGGAAAAATCCGTCTTTGTGTCCTGCTGTAGTGTATTCTTTACTTCAGACGGCATGATTAGAGACTTGAATCTTCCTCCTCTAACCACATAGCTTACATCTTTTTTGAATGAGTTAGGTTTAATTTGAGGGCACATTCTTGAAAACCAAGAGGTTTTTCAGTATGTCAGGATGGAATTTACTAAAATCTAAACTACATTGTAGGTAGTTTGTGAGTAAGTCGCAGGTTTTTAACGCTGCAATACCATGCAAAAATGTTGCTGATTTCCCCCCTGAAGAAAGCATGAGATTTTCTAATCATAAAGGGACTGACTGCAGTTTGTAAACGTGCCAACACAGTTGTTGTCCCGCTTGGTGTGGAAGCTCAATTTAAAAGTATGTCAAATAAATGTTTATCCAGCATAAACTCTTCTTAGAATCCAACCAGATTTCAGTGCCAGCTTTTACAGGGCTGCTTTCTATGGACAATTGATTACTTTGCTCTAAATCCAGTTTTTTTTTTTGTTTTTTTTTTTAAATAATGTTTGCTTCATTTTTGAAGTCCTCTAATGCTCACTTAAGATTAATGTCTCAGAGCACTAATAAAATAATAGTTAAAGCAATAATAATTAAATTTAATATAACATATTCATTTTCAAACTGTACATTGACATGATGCCTAAATTCACTTGTATCATTTAAAATTGAATTCATTGTAAAGTGTTTTATTTATATAAACAAAAGCCATTGTTATTACTGGGTGATCTAATGTTGAGGTCACAGCCCTTGATTTAGTGTTTTATTACTAGAGAAAAAATGAAGAACTAAAGCCAGGGTAAATGAAGAGGTGAATAAAAAGTCAAAGCAAATCAAACTGATTTGTAAATGGAAACATCATGATAAAGTTTCAGTGCAGTTTTGCCAGGTTTTCCTTCTGTACAGACATCTTGATTACCAAATGAAAAGAGATTAATAACGAACAGACAATGACCTTTGGTGAAGCAGTCACATGCCACACTTTCTCTTGTGTAATTCACATATTTCAAGAAGAGATGTTTTTTGTTTTGTTTTACAGGTGCACACCATTCTGCTAAACACCCCATCATTCTTCCAGGATTCTCCCCTTGGACATTTACAACATAAGAGATAAAAGGAAAAGCCGGTAGGTTGTACATCTTTCATACTTCATGCCTCAGACCTGCGTTGTCTGGGAATTTCTGAGATTTTATAACTGGAATGATAGAGTGAGACTTGGCTTCCCGCTCTTATAAAAGAAGATTCTCACCATCCCAGATTTATGATGTGCTCCATGAGCTAGTTTTAACCAGTATTACATGTACAGCTTGACCCAAAGACTGAGCTCTTCATACAGGAAGTAGATGGCATCAAGTATTAGTAATGTCTGTTTTAAGATATTTGGACCTCCAATGGCTGTCTAATAAGCCTGTGACCTGCATGGCCCTGATTATTTGTGAATATGTGAGCTTATTTTCTATTACAAGTATTTCTAGGCTTGTAAATCTGTTTGTAACTGTTTATGCAAGCTAATAATACCCAAAAGAACGCTAGATTGCTGAACAATTTGAAAAGTTTGGCAGTATGTTTTTATATCAATCACTTCATAAATGTAGGTGCTTTTTTATGATTTTCAAAAACAGCCAAGTTTAAGAAAGAGAAAACTTTTCGAAACTGCTTCAGCTGGCTTCGATGGTTTTGACTTGCAAGAGTGTTGATGGTTTTATGTAGGCTCTTAAACAGTCCACAAGACAGAACAGCAGGTCCTAGCCATGTTGCAATTAGGAATGCAAATACGGTCTAGACACGGCATCCACTAGAAGAAAGAAAACGATTCACAGACGCATTCCCTAAGCTGCATCATCTCAACAAGAGCCCACATGCTCTCCAAATTTCTGAGTTTCCTTAGTTTGTTTTCTTTCTTTCACATGTGTCTCTTTGTCTTGGCTTCCCACCACTTGTCAGTCGCCATGGACACTAATATGATTCGTCATGTTTATCAGATGTGTTCATCCCCATTTCACCCCAGCATTGGTGGAAAACTTCACAAGAAATATGAGCCTCTGCAGGAGTTTTGGTGCATCTATAAAATAAATTAGTAGGCTAATGTAATGGTCTTGTGACTATGTGCTGAATGATCATACGTATCTATATAACTCAATATTAAGTTTACAAACAAGCACAATGTTATGAATACGAGCTCTGCGCCTCCCCTCTCTGGCAACAGGAGGGAGCTCACACGTATACTGACACACACACGCACTACATTTCCCATGATTCTGTTCATTGGACTGCATATTGCACCAACTGCGAACCATTACATGGACTATAAAGGACTCACACCAATGCACACACATTGCGAAGTCTTGTTCTAGCATTGCTAACATTTCTGAGCGTTTATTCCTGTGCCTGATCTCCTGTTACCGTTTCTGCTGTTTACCCGTCGTTGATTCTGTCTGCCTGCCCCGACCTGTGCCTGGATTATCGCTTGTGTATGTTATCTGCCAGTCTTGACTTCCCCGCCTGGATTATCGTACCTGATTCTGTCTGCCTGCCTTTCTGACCCTTGCCTGGAATATCGTTTATTACTAATATATTTATTACTATTAATATCGTGATTACCCTGCCTGTACGACGACTATTATTAAAGACAAGCATTTGGATTTCTGCCTGTGAGTACCTTTTGTTACACACAACAAGTGGGAACTCCTGAACCATTTATAATAGTCCACATTGCATGTAATTACAACATAATTAATCTTGATACATATTCATTGATTTTTTTCACTTTTTTCATATTGGGGAGGCAAAATATTGCAGATACTGGGGTAGGTTTTGGCCTTAGTTCCACACTGATGGCTTGTATTACATTTCGCACACTGGTTTGGGTTATAGGAATTGCTCCATCAAAAAATAATGTATAATGTAACTAAGCCTAATTTTATTTTGCTTTCAGCTACCTATAACATTTCAGCCTCATTTAACACATTATCGTGTTGAAAAACATTTCACAGAATTTGGCCTAGAAGGTTTTCTCCTCACTTTTTTCACAGAGCCTTTTGTCTGGATGAAAGAGAACGACTTCCATGAGAAAACATAATGGTGTGCTATGCCATTATATTTAGAGATGTCTCTCACCATTTTGCATTCATGCAAAACCTTCACAGCTTGGGTAAGCGTGTTAAAGAGTTTCACTGGGGCACATTTGTGGAGCAGGGCCTCTGATTTCCTTTATTTGTGGTGGAGCCCTGGAGGGAGAGCTGTCACTCAAAATATGCTGGTCTGCAGAGACTTGGGTATCACCACAGGAAGCTAGTGCTGATTATGGGAAATGGAGACTGATCTCATGTTTGGAATGAGCAGTCATGTACTTAAACTGAAGGGCAGAGAAATGGGCCACTAAGACATGAATGGAATATTAAAGCTTCATTGCTTGTGTCTATTTATCTACCCCTGGAACTATATGTTTAGGCTTGATGCTATCAATCATCTGATTGAAGTTTAAATGTATGACCTGTTGTACTAATAACTTTTGACAGGAGGATCAAGAACATATTGAAAATGATTTCTCTTCCTTAGTCCACGCAGCCATTTTCCACTCTCTGAACTTGCCTATATCACAGCTAGTCATTTGGGTGCGTCAGGCTGTGAAAGCCGTGAGTCACCATCTCCAGTGCCTCTCCACAGGAATGTTCCTCTACCTCTGTGTGAGGCTGAATTCACATCTGGATATGGAGATGGAGCTTAATTCCCTGAATCTCAGCACTGGAACTCTTTTCTGTGTGACACATCAGCTGCCAAAGCCTGGTAAACCAACTTCTCACCTGTTTTCCTATTTAATCGGTTTCAAAGACCTCAAGAAATGGAGTGTTAATGTGCTACAGTCATGATTAAGTGAATATTAAGTGTTTTTTCTCATCACAGTCACACATGGAAGCCTCCTATGTGCCTGACTCAATATATTTTTGCACCAGAAGAACAAACTGAAGAGATTATGAAAATGCCAACCAAACAGAAAACTGGTAGTCTTTATGAACAGCATGTCTTTTTTTTCTTTGGAAAAACAAAAAAGTGCTGCTTTTGCAAACTGGTAGTGGAACTAACACATGAACCTGGCAGAAGACTCTCAAGTACCCTTGTCTTTGACATCCAACACTGGTTTCTCTGTTGAAAATTTGGACAGCCTGGAGGATATAAAGCTGAGCTGCTCATGTGTACAACTTGCACAAAAAAAGTACTTTCTAAAAAAGTCGATGAGTTCCTGTGTTCTTTTGGACACATCAATTTTTTTGTTTTTGTTTTTGTATCGACAAGCACAGTTGACGCAATCTTCAGAAATCCTCACAGAGGAAAGAAATGAGACATGAGAGTGAGTAGATAAAGACAAAATTTTAATTTCTGGGTGAACTATCCCTTTAATGGTTCAGTCAGAATGCATGTGAAAGGAGCAAGTTGTACATGAGCAGCTCAGCTTTATGTTCTCCAGGCTGTCCAAATTCTCCACAGAGAAACCAGTATTGGATCTTAAAGACAAGAGTCACAGGTTCATGTATGAGTTCCACAATACCAATTTGAAAAAGAAGCATCTGGGTTTGTTTAGTTCCAATTAACCAAATTCAAGCAGTTGCCACAGAGAGGAAGGACAATTCATGGGGGAATGTTCTAGTGAACTTGTGACATTGTTTGGTGAAGGATCCCCATTGCACACTCTGAGGCAGGTTAGGAATGCATTTCATGTCCGAGAAAAGAAATAAAACCTCAGCACGTCCACAGTGGAGAAGAAACTCTAAACAGCCTCTTGCTCCATGAGATTATTCTTGGGGCTGGGCGGATGGAAGAAATGTTTAATATTGTGTAATTCATTATTTAATCTAGGTTTAATCAGTCATCTCAAGTAAGGTTGTATGTGTCTCAAGTGTGTCTGGAGAGGTCAAACGTTTAACTGAAGGTTGTTAGGTTCAAATTCCTCCATGAGGTTTTGACAAATGAAACCCTGGGATAAGTGACCCAGTATACCATCAGAAATCTGATCTTATCACCATGAAAAAATGTCTGGCTACATTTCTTCCAAAGAAAAAAGGTTTCACTTTATGTTGATGGTCCCTTCAACACATTCTTTTGACTATAATTTACTCTCATTTGAGTATTAGTAGACTTAGGGTTACTGTAACTCAACATGTACTTGCAAAGTACTTAAAGAGCAGAATGTCTGTTGGAGGACCATCACAATAAAGAGTTAGCAGATATTAAGCAGATGGTCTATTTATAGTCAAATTAATTTCCATCAAAATAAAATGTTTCCGAAAAAAATATCTGACTTCATAGTTTGTCAGATATGTTGATCAAAACTATCCCTTTGTATGACCAAGCAGGGAGATATCTTTAAATAACATTGATAAATACAAATACCCATGAACTGTCAAAATTGAGACACAAACTGAGTAAGCAGCCAGGGGCAAGTGTTTTAAGACGCCTGAACCTTGAACCAGTGTACTAGTTTTGCAAAACTATTTTAGGCGCCCAAGGGCAAGGCCAGGAATGCGTACACACAGTAGGAAGGTAAAATATGAAAAACAAGGAATGATGCAATATCGTAATATCATCTCCCAGTCTCTTTTTTGTTCTGAGTACCAAAAAATAAAATGAATGCCTCTCCCACTGTTCATCCATTTCTCTCCTGCTTCAGTGGTCATGCAATGGGGTCCAAAAGTCTGAGACCACATAAAAATGTTTCATTGTTTACCCCATTTAAACCTTGAAATAAACATTTAAAAATGGTAAAATGTATAATTTTAAAACAAAGAAACCTGACAAAATTAATGAGAAATATAGATATAGATAAGATTAAGAAGAAGAGTCTATGACTTTTGGACGTTTTTTAAGCCAAAAAAGGAAAATTATTTTGTCGATTATATTGCCGATTATAAAATAATTTTACAGTTAATTGAGTTTTATGTTGCAAATAACATATTTATCATATAATAGGTGTTTCCAAGTTCTATAGTCATTGGCTATAAAATAGATACTACTAAATACTAATGATTATTTAAAAATTGAAAAAACACAAAATCCTTCAAATATTATCATAAGAAAATTGAATTGAGGAGATCTAGGAATTGATTTCAGTAACCTAAATACTTTTAAAATAAGATTCATCGCACAAAAAAAACTCTAAATGTGCCTGATGCTTAGACTTTGGTTTTAGTCTAAAGAAAACTGAAAAAAGGGTTACACTTTATTTTCAGGTGAGGTTGTACATTGTACTCACATAGTAATATTAATTAACTACATGTACTGTACTTACAATTGTCACGAGGGTGGTTGAATAACCGCACACAAAGACGAAGATCAGGGGAAAAAGGCAATATTTAAGAAATCCATAGGATAATCCACAAGCACAGAGAAAGCACTGAGAACCATCCAACTCATCCATCAACTGACAACACCAGACACTGAACTGAAACACAACCAAACATACATACAGGTGATAATGATGAGTGCACAGCTGAACATAATTAGTGTCCGTGACTACAAATGAGTGACGAAGGCAGACGATGATAAAACACAACGAATCCAAACCAAATTCATTGTGAGAACTATAAAGTTAGGATTGGTAACTTGTAATTATGCATACTTTACTTTTATTATGGTAAGTACATGTAGTAAAGTACGTCATCTTAAAAAAAAGTGTTACCAAAAAACTAACAAAGTCTTCTTTAAGGATAAGGTCAGACAGATGTGTCTCTCTGTGGAAAATGATTGCACAATTATGTTTTAGTTGCAGTGGCAGTGTTTTTAAGCGTCAAATCTTGAGAATTTAGAAAAGTCTAAATATAAGTGAACCACCACAGGCCAGACTTTCCGCTTCAGTAGGGGAACCAGATTTATCTTACTTACTGATCCAATGACATCACCTCTCTTTTCCTGACAAAGAAATATTACCCACAAGCCTGATTTATGTTGACTGTCACACAGTTTGAATAAGGGAATCCAACTGTGAAACTGGAAACTAAAAATAATTAAATGCTTTTAATTAGGCTGTAGTGCACTTATTTAATGGATGATGCTTTAAGTCAACGTCGTCTTTCTTCAGAAGTAACAACAACATTAAGTTTAATCATTCCGAGCGAAACATGAGCCAATACACAAATGACGTTTCAGAAGAATTTGTGAACTGTGATTGTCTCACACGGTTCATGACATTTGGTGCTTCTTTCACTTTGCATTACTCAAAAAATTATGAAATCACACATACCCATTTCTGACTTTTACAAGATTGGAAACTGTGTAAATTGCCCAAGCGGAAAGGAACATAAAAAATAAATTGGTAACAAAGTGAGAGAAACAGACAAAAATATATTATAACAATAAAAAAAGATTTCCCCAGGGTTTAAGACGTAAAATGGCTGAGATAAAACGGTAATTCTAAAGACTTTGCTAGCATTCTCTCATTGTTAGCTCATAGAGTGCAATGTCAATCTGGAAGTCATTAGCTAAATGTTCCGTTTTTATGGCAGATATATGAATACTTTGGGAGGTGAAGAAAGGGGAAGGTAATCTGCTTATGTAATGTGGGCATTAGATTCTGTGACGTAAGGAGGATCAGCGTCAATGGACGTGCGCGGTTTCGAACCAGTGTCGACCCGTGTCCCGCGCATAGTCACGCATACTCGACTCATAAACTACGCACGCCGACTCATGAATAACGCAAACATTTTAAACGAAACGAAAATAAAACAAACATTTTTGAACCATTCAAAACTCAAAATCAAAATCATCACTGATGGTCCACATTCGTTCCACCGACGAAATACGCATACGACACACGCTCTGCGCAGATGTGCGTAATTCGTGCGTGATTCATGCGTTTTCGCTGTGTTACTGGCCCTTAAGGCCTTTTTTATTTGGGAATATTAAGCAAAAGCAATACTTGCAAAACCATCTTAATGTTGCCAGACTCTCGTAGATGTAACTGTCCATTCTTTTAAGATGTATCTGTTATGTGCATCATTTTACTGTATCATTGCTTTACTTATCAGTTTGACAGTTTCCCAGAAAGTATTTGTCTTTCTAACAATCCCATTTTTATTATATGTACAACATTTTCAAAAGGCAACAAGAAAGAATTTGATGATAAAGATGAATGATTGTGCTGAAGATTTCCTTTGAACATGGAAACACATTGGACCAAAATCAATATGGTAAGCTTCCCAGTTGGGACAGTCTAGTGGTCAGAATATCCTGTCTGCCTGTTCTAATTTTTAGGTATGAAGTACTTCCCATAGTCATCAGTATTATATAGTATATTTAACAGCTCGGAAAATTTATTTAGCATCAAAGTGATAGTTCTATAATGCATTTAAAGAAGCAATTATAAAATCTTATGAATGTATTTAATGTTGCAAATGGCCTTTAAGAGCAAACCTGACTATTTAACGTATAGCTACACATAAAAAAGGTAAGCTCATGACCGTATGATGTATGTGCTTTGGCAGGCCACCTTGTTCTCTGTGTATTATGTAATTAACAAGGAACCTTTCACCTCAAGAGCTGATTATAAAACACACATCTTGGCAAAAACAGCATCAGAAACTGTTTGAAAAACCTGGAACTGTAATCTAGACTCCATGGACTCAAGGAAGGAAGATTTATTATTTTGCTCACTCTAATCACGCACTTTAAAGAGGGCAGAACTCAGGGGGATACTTTCTCATTTTAGACATACACAGGATATAATCGCATTTCCAACACATAGTAGTGAAATATACGATGATGTTGATCTTTTAGGAAGATTTTGTGAGATTCCTCATGTTTTTTTTCGCCTAAGGCAAATTGTAAACATGTACATCATCTGTCTCATCTGCTGTAGTACGTCTCCACTTCATGTGCTTTTGTAAGATGTTCCCACTCAACAAAAACTGATAGAATGTCTACCTTTGTGCTTTCAGAAAGGGATGGAGCATATTTTCAAAGGAATGTAACGCTCTTGATAGAACAGGTCAAATTAAAGTCATACATCTTAAATGGTAAATGCCACGTTGTGCTGTGCTGTGTTCTTTGTATCTACTCAGTGTAAATAAAAATTGATAAAGACCATCTCAGGTTTTAATTGTTTTGGTTTTACGTTCATTTTCATGGACATTTACTTTGATTTTATTCCGTTTCATTTTTCCTTTGTTTAAATTGCCGTCAGTCTTTAGTTGCCATGAGTTTCTGAGTTGATTGTTTCATTATGTTCAAGTGTGCTTCCTTAATTACCTTATTTGCTCTGTGTATTTAAGTTCCCCTGACATGATGAGTGTCAGGGGAACCTCCTCCAGCCTCCTCCTCCTCAGGGGAACCTCCTCCACCCCCTCCAGCCTTGGAATGCTCTGTTCCACCTCAACCCTTCATCCTGGCGCCTGCGCTGCTTCCTCCCTCAACTCCAGCATGGACCGTCGGCCATTCGGCCACGACCTATTCACTCGGTCTGTTGGCTCCACCTGGTTCGGAGATCACTATGCCTCCGCTGCTCTCTGTCACGTTGTTAACTTTGGCCAGGTCCGCCCTTCCCCAGGCTCCACCTCCAGCCTCGGTCGCTCCAATCAACCCTCTAGATCCCCACTTCCATCTTGGGGGTTCTTCATTGCTGCTCCATCTGCTTCATCTGCGTCTCATCGCTCCCTCCGCTCTACGTCTGTGCGAGAGGCTCTTCTCCCAGCGACTACCTTTCTATTGATCATCCCCAGGATATCGCTTGTCAAGTCAACATCATGTCTCCTTCCTCCGTCAACTTTGCCATAGGGTATCATCCTGGTTGCACTCTGGATCAGCAACATCCGGCCACTCATCCTATCCTCTCTTCCATGGTTGCTGCCACCATCTACTCCTCGTCTGCCTGTTCTCACCATACCTTCACCTGCTCCTCTCACCAACCCATAGCAATGGGTTGTCGTCCGCCTCCAAAACCTCTTTGTGTCCTCATCTCGTCGGCTATGGTGCAAGGTCACACCTTCCTGGAAGGAGCGTACTGTCACGGAAATTAGTTGTTTTGTCATATTTAGTTTCACTGTCATGGACGTTTAGTTTGTTTCTATTAATTTTCCTTTTTCCTTTGCTCATGTTTCCGCCAGTCTTTAGTCATTATAGTTACCTAATTGACTGTGCCATTCTACTCAAGTGCGCATTATTAATTATCTTGTTTGTTCTGTGTATTTAAGTTCTCCTTGTTTCAGTTCAGTTTGTCCAGTCTTGTCATTACATATGTGTGTGTTACCCTTGTGTTTGGATTGTCTAAGTCTTCTATCAAAGCCTTGTGAACCTTTATCATCATCAACATCCACATCATCATCATCATCATCTCTGTGCCTTTGTCTACCACGAGTTGCCACAAAAATAAGAAGCATCACAACACTGAAAATACGAAATGTTTCAGAAATCAGCATATTAGATTGGTTTATGAAGACTAGAGTAATGATGCAAAAAAATTGCAGAAATAAATCACAGTTTATATTCACATAGAAAAATATTTCAAATTCACAATATTATCATTGGGACATTTCTTATATATTCATTTATGTTTTGGAGACATGATCATGTGCTGCACAGTAAAAATCACCACAAAAGGCTTTTTCTTTTTTCTTTTTTGGCATGAAGTATCTGGCATTTGTCCAGGGACACTTCTTTTTTTAATTCATTTTCAATATAAACCTGACCTCAGTCTTAGCCTTCTCACATACCTATGCTCACATTTAGGTCTTCACCCCTACCCTTGCAGCCCAAGGCTTCAGAACTCCATTAGCTAATGAAAACAGCCATGACATGCTGTCACAGCAACAACCAGAACCTCTCCAGCCACAGAGCAACCCGCCTCCAGCACCCCCAAACCCTCCCCTTTGAAACTAAATATGCGTGCCCCTCATGATAAAATTCAAGAGAGATCAGCTATGAGGAGGGAGCCCGTGAGTCCGGCATCATCTGGATTTATCACTTATCAGCTTTGGAGACACATTGTTCAGTAACACCTCATGATTGACTGCATTTGTCCGTGAACTGTGTAAACCCGCTTCGTGCGCGAAGTTTAAATTTTGCGCTTGGGGACCCGTGGCATCTCCAGGTTTTTACGCAATGAAGTTTTGAACATTATCGTGGGTTTATCCACATTATCCATTGTGGAACTGACTGAGGAGTAGGGCGATTAGTTATTTTCGTATTGTTCAGAAATTAAACTATTTTGTTAGTTAGTTTTTGCCGCAAAAACAACAACAACAACAATAACAACAACAAAGAATTACGGAGTTTGCCTTTTATTCGGGTAAGTGAGATTCCCGTCACTATTATATTGTTGCTGCTTTAAGGAAAATCAGAACAAATGCGATTATTTTTGCGCAGGCTATATAGGCCTATACGTTTTAAAGGATTTTACTGATTGTTTTCACAACCACAAAAGTTACATTGCATTTTAATCAGAGTGCAGCAAATTGACGCTCGTTTAACATTTACGCATGTCAATGAACGGCTTGATAGGGGAGTTGAGCCTGTCTAATAATGTGTTTTAATTCTAGGTGAGGTATCCTGGTTTTCAGGTAATTGAATTAACGTGAACAATTAATATTTGGTCACTACTGAGATCCATAGAAGAATGATTCTCCGAAGATGCCTCCGAATTTTGTCCCTTTTGCTTCTGTACACCTCTGTAAAATCTCAAGGTAATATTTTAGGATTTTTCTATGTATTCTGTATCTGAATAATCTGTATTACGTTTTTGTGTAATGAATTTATCATCCTAAAACCCAAAATATTTCTTTACATCTGTACATTATCATAGTTACGTTACATTTTTATTTTGTTTATTTATTTATTTGGTAACATTTTACTATATAGTTTCGTTAGTTCACATAAACTAAAAATGAAACATATTTTTAAAGCACATTTCTTTTTTTATTAATCTCAGTTAATGTTAATCTCAACATTTACTAATGCATGATTAAAATCAAAAGTTGTATCTGGTTAATTAAGCTAAACTAACATGAAGAACAATGAACATTTGTATCTCTATTAATTAATGTGAAGAAAGATTAATAAGTACTGTAACAAATGTGTTTAGTTAATATTAGTTAATGCATCAACTAACATTAACGAATGGAAACTTATTGTAAAGTGTTACCATTTTTCTGTTGTTACTTTGATTTTACTATAGCAATTATGTCATTATTATATATACAACAGAATAATATTGGCTACAGCCCCAATTGTTTGGTATCAAAGAATAGTCCAGGATGTCCTTTGTAAGACTTAAAATGATGGCAAGCATGATTCTGGATTAAGGTTGTTCACATTGACTTGTCCATGAACTTTCAGTCATATTAAAGAAATGTACATATGGCCTAGGCTTTGTACAAGAGAACATGTGTTTTTATGTCCTGTGACTAGTCATCATTTAAATTCTTACGCCATGTTAAACTACCTTTTTGCCATCATTTTAAACGATAAAAATATCTCATGTAGTTATATATGAAGTCAAAGTTCATTTCAACTAACAGAACAACCAAACGTAAAATAACAGCAAAACATATACCCTTTCTTAGATGCACAACTGGAAGATGAAACAGTTTTTGACTTGTTTGAAACCAGTGGGATCACACGCAAGACTATCGGTGTGAAGCATTTCAAGGGTCTGGACAGCGATGCTCCAGCATACCGTTTCATCCGTTTCGACCAGCTCCCCTCTGTCAGCTCCTCGGCGCTACAACAACTTCTTTTGCAAATACAAAACAATGAAGGCTTTATTCTGACGGCCACTCTGCGCCAGGACCGTACCTCCCGTGGCACCATTCTTGCACTGGAAGGCCCCGGAGAGCGCAGGCAGTTCGAGGTCGTTTCGGATGGTCGAACCAACACTCTAGATTTGGTGTACTGGTGGGCCGATGGCTCACGCAACGTGATCTCTTTTGAGGATGTAGACCTCTCGGATTCACAATGGAAGAATGTCACACTCTATGTGCATGGAGAGACGGCAACTTTGTACATTGGTTGTGTACTCATTGATAGCTTCATTCTCGATGAACCTTTCTATGAACACCTGAGCGCCACTGGTGGCCGTATGTTTGTGGCCAAAGGGGCCACCCGAGAAAGCCATTTTAGGGTATGTTTGATGTCACGTTATTGAGAAGATTAAAGTGCATGCAAGTAGAATACATTAGCACATAATCTACAGGATATCAAGAATAGTAACTAATACATCTTTGCTCATTGTAAGGCAATTTAGTCAGCATTAGTAGTTGTAGAGCAAGCCAAGCAAGTGGCTGGAAAGTGAGTAATAAATTACAGCTGATCCTCCAGTGTTCAGTAAATCCAACCCAACTTCCCAGTCCTGGGAGATATATGTGAACGGTTGAAAACTGGCAACGTAAGCCTGACAACAGCTGTTGTTTCTTTCAGGGCTTGCTGCAGAATGTACGTTTTCTCTTTGACACCCCACTTGAGGACATTCTGGAGAGCAGGGGATGTGATCTTGGAAACCCAGGTAGGAGGGGCTTGTGAGTCTTAACATTCTTTTAACACTTTTAGCCAGCCAAAAACGATTTGTGGGATCAAGATAAAGTTCCTGTTTAATGGGAGCTGCTGTACTGAATATATAACTCACAGACAGGAAGGGATTTGTTCGGTAATGATGTCCGTTTTTGATGGAATATTTTGTGCTTCATTTTTTTTTTCTCAGTATCAGCCAATGGTGGCTATGGAAAGAATGGGTTCTGAAGCTACAGGCTTTGACATCCCTTGCTCAGGGGAAGGTTTTTTGGCTCTTGACGGTTAGCTCTATAAATAAACATGCTTAGAGGGTCTCATACCTGCGGAGACCTGCGAGCACTCACTCTGACTAGGAGCAACAAATCTGACTAAAGGAATTATTAGCATGGAATTTCCTTAATCTGCATGTATTACAAGCCTGTATTAGTCTAGGTCATCAATTAATCCGGTCTGACTTTGTATGTGTTTTCAGAGCACATCAACCATTGAGATAGTTTTATGATTTGTATGTTTTTGAAAATGTACAAATATTGCATTTATCCCACCTTTAAATGAATGTACCTTGTTAGAAGCAAAGGAACATGTGCTGGAGCAGATAGATGGGTCAGTAGGTCATAAGACCAAGAAAGGAGTTAAAGTGAATGCAACTATACAGAGAGAGAGAGAGAGTCACTTGAGGATCAAACGAGTTCCACAGATATAGAAAAACTGTCCTGGCTTCAGGGAAAGGCAGGTTTATTTATATAGCACATTTCACATAACAATGGTAATTTAAAGTGCTTTACATAAAAAGGAAATATGCAAAGAAATAAAAATATCATCCATAGAAATAAAAGCAGAGATAAAAATGATTAAAATGATTACTAAATTCAAGGTGCCCCTATCTGAATGGAGAGTTTTGCTTTGTGATTTTACACTAGTAGTGTAATCCTGGTCTTTTCACCCAATTGAGTGAAACACAAACTTATAAACCTTCCTTACACAAGTATATATTTACACATGGTGTCTATAAACTCATATCTGAGCGTGTGGCCAAAATGTTCGCTTTCCAATTCTCTAAAGCTTTCCCGTCATATATCCTAAATTTGGGATGCCCCTATCAAAATTGAAGAGTGAGAGTTTCGTTTGTGATTTTTCACTAGTAGCACTAATGTCTGTTCACCCCTAATGGAGTGCGAAAACTTTCACTTTCTGGCTTTGATGGCTTCTACTTTCTCTTCATGCATAATGGAGTGTGAAAACGTATACACCTGCTTTACACAAGTGAATATTCACATGAGGAAGTTCAAAGTTTTGAGTGTCTAAAGAATGTTCAACAAATACACAGTCTGATAACCTACATGTCATATATATATATATATATATATATATATATATATATATATATATATATATATATTATATATATATATAATTATGCCGCTATCTTTGATGCTGTTTCTTTGTTATCTGGCAATATCAAAGGCATCAATAAACATATTTACAGCATCTGATCTAGAAAGTAAATTCTATTTCATGTTAGACTTTTTAATAATAGTTCATTGGGGTAACTCACACTGCTGTCCCACCCAGACTTTAATATCATACTATGTTCCTTTGGAACTACTTAAAAATAACTTCAAATTGCGCTTCTAAAAATGGTGAACAAGAATTGCTGAGATAGGTCTGTGTGCCTAGAAATAGTGTGCTCGTGGTTACATGTGTGTTACATCACGGGAGCCCATGAAACGTTTTAATTTGACTTCCTATTACTATCTTCAAGCGCCTGAGTGTCGTGTAAAAAGAGACTTTATTGCTAACAGGTTTAATCGTCACGCTGTGAGATACCCAATGTCTGCATTCTCCATCCTTGTACTTGACTTAAAGGTGAAGTGTGTAATTTTTCAACATTAAATTGTTTTCTCTAATGCCACCTTGCCATAAGTAAGCCATATGATTACTTTGAAAAGTGTAAACACTGTGGCTCTGTGGCTCTATCAAAACATAGCTGTGTTTGTTTGAGCATTTCAACCAACCCGACACAACATTGGCTTAACCAGTTCTGTGATTTAAGGGTAGAGCAAGTGACAAATTGTCTTTCAGTGACAACCATTTACAGGTTTAGGGTTTGCATGAAGTTTCTTTTAAGACTTCATTTATTTGAGATAATAATTATAAAAATATATAAATGTATATATTTTTAATAACTGTTTTCTTTTTCTTTATATATATATATATATACACATATAAAGAAAAAGAAAACAGTTATTTAAAAATATATTTATATATTTTATAACATTATATATATATATATATATATATATTTTATAACATTATATATATATATATATATATATATATATATTTTATTTTTTTATGTCAATGTTGCTTAATATTTTTACGGAAACTATGATACATTTTTTTCAGGATACTTTGATGAGCAGAAAATAAATATTTTGTAACTGTCTTTACTGTCACCTTTAATCAATGTAATGCATCCTATCCTTGCTTTTATAGTGTATAAACAGCCTGCGGTCACTATTTAATTGTTGTCCTGTGGTTTTTGAACCAGCACATCAGAATTCATGCTGATTCTTCATCTAATTAGCATTTCTACTGTCTTTTCCCAGTGGAGGCAAATGTAGTAAGTGAGAGCGCAGAGGAGGCGGAAATCCCATCTTCAATAGCCAGCAATGTGATTGGCCAGAATACAGATGTCCCAGCAACCAGCTCCTCAGAAATGATGTGTGAACGTTCTTGTGAAGAACTGGCCAACCTCTTCCAGGAGCTCAAGGGTCTCAGAGTCGTCGTTAGCAACCTCATAGATGGTCTGCAGAAAGTGGTGAGTCCTGTTGTGTTGACAGCTTTGACAGATTCACATGTACATCTTCTGCTACATCTTAATAGGCCTAAACAAGATTAGTCACCATATAACTGCTGTCATTTAGAAAGAGATGTTTCCCTTGCCTCTAAGATCACACATGCAGATATAGCATATCATATTTTTAATGTTAACTGTGCTTGACAGATGTTTAAAAAACCTGAGCTCTCTGCAGCGAGGGCAGTTATGTTTGTGGGCACATGAATGCAAATGTCGTACCATAATTTGATATGTACTCACATAACTGTGGCATGAATGTGAGCTCAGTAAATCACTGTGCTAGACGATTTCAAAAAATTTCAGTGCATGAAAATGTATAGTTATTTTGACTACTTTGCTAATTTACTGTTATGTTTGAATGTGTAGAAAACCTGAATCATTTGTCATTGCAGTATGAAGATAGACAGTTAATTTCCAACTGTTTTTTTTTAGACAGAGGAAAACACTGCGATGAAGGAGGCACTAAATAAGATGCAGAATCTTTCAGAGCAGAGTATGTGTTGGCAAGATGGCCGTATGTTTGAGGACAAAGAGGACTGGATTGTGGATAGTTGTACTAAATGTACCTGCCAAGAAGGGAAAGTTGTCTGTCGTCAGATCACATGTCCTCCAGTGGCATGTGCCAATCCATCCTTCATCGATGGTGAATGCTGCCCAGTGTGCCTTCGTAAGTGTTCACTCAAACACAAGACACACAGTACACCCAGTACTAGTTGTTTCTAGTCTTTATTTATGTGTTTTTGACAGCAACGATTCCATGGCTGATTCAACAAGCCGGCATTAAATTGATCAAAAGTGACAGAAATGTATGAATTTACAAAAGATAAATATTTAAAATAAATGCTATTCTTTTGAACTTTCTGTTCATCGATGAATCCTGAAAAATGTATCATGATTTCAACAAAAATATTATCAACTGATGATAACAAGACATGTTTCTTAAGTTGCAAATCAGTATATTATTTTAATTCCATAAAATATATTTAAATAGAAAGACATATTTTAAATTGCAATAATAATTCGCAATAATACTTTTTACTGTATTTTTGATCTTTAGTGTGTCAAAATTCTCGTACACCAAAACAATTTTCCCCATAAGAAGGCACTAAAAATCACTTGATTCGTTCCACATGACCATAAATGCCCAGTTTTAAATATTGTTTTGGTTTTACCCTATTAATTACAGTTAAAATTATAACCATTAAGATCTCATTTAAATACTAATTAATAATTGACAATTAAACTCTAAAAATACTTGACAATTTACTGTAACACACTTTACCTTTGAGTAGCGTCACTACTGGTATGAAGGAGACGAGAGGAGGGTTTTACTACATACAGGGATAATTTCGTACCTTCTTTCTTACTCATCTTGAGGTCATTCTCTATATGCTGTTCTGTACGAATATATTTCACTACGTGAACAATAGTGATCACAATTAATGTTAACAACACGAGGTAAAACTGCTGTAAATCACTTATAAAAGAATGCACTGTGCTGAAAGATGCAACCAAACCGAGCGACGCTGAGAGAATTAACGAGTTAAGGGGTGATAGGCTTTGTGAGAGACTGTCGTTAGGATATTTCCAGTAAAAATGCGCGCGAAGATGATAAGCGTTAGGACTTTTCCACCCAAAAAATGCGCGTGGGCGAGGGAAAAATTCTTGCACTCCGATACAATGCTCGTATTTGACTTTCCATGCTCGTACACTGATTTGCTCGTATACAAAGTCACTCGTAAACCAAGGTGTTACTGTAGTAGTTTTTACAGTCTTCTAAATCATGCAAAATGTATATTGCATTTGTACATTCTTATGATGTTGTATACATCTTTGTCTAGCAATGGACAGTGAGGACGGCTGGTCTCCGTGGTCAGAGTGGACTCAGTGCACAGTCACGTGTGGGAGCGGCACTCAACAGAGGGGGCGCTCTTGTGATGACACAAGCAATACATGTTCTGGACCCTCGATTCAGACACGCAAGTGCAGTTTGGGAAAATGTGACCGCAGAGGTACGAATACAATCACTGTATGTGTGATAGCTCGTACTGGGTCATTACGGCACGCTTATAGTAACATTGTTTTGCACTCACAGTTCGTCAGGATGGTGGCTGGAGCTTATGGTCTCCCTGGTCGTCCTGCTCAGTGACATGTGGGGAGGGACTGATCACACGCATCCGTCACTGCAATGCTCCTGTTCCACAAAGAGGTGGCAAAGACTGTGAAGGTGATGGACGAGAGACACAGAGCTGCCATGCAGACCCCTGTCCGAGTGAGTATTAAACAGGGTTCACAAATTTAATCAACCATCGTTCTATTTAAGCATTTAAAAAATGTAACGCTGTTAAACAGCTATATAAGCTTTAAAGCTCAACCTCCAAATTGAGCCCAACCACACACATACTCATATAGAAACCATCTCCACCCTGCTGTTCAGATCTTAACTGGAAAACAGAGAAGATGATGTCAGTCTTTCCATGGCTTATATTATCATTAGAGCAGGCATGCTACACAGATTTCGGCAATTTGTTCTTCAGAGGATTGTGACAAAGATGCTTATGACATGGCCAATGAATGAGATTCACCTTGGAGACACAGCAGATGCTTGGGAACACCCTGAGATCAGGGCTATTGAATGTTTAGGATCTTGGCTAGCATTTATTTTCAGTGAACAGCAGGGACAGAGGAAGGAGAGCTGTGTGCATTGTGCCTGCTTATTCAGGGCATTTATGTGTTATTTCCACATTATCAGGGAATGTGCAATAGAACAGATTGTGTTATTTTAGTGTTGCATAACATAGCATGGGGTCCAAAATAAAATCCAAGTTCATTCATATCTAAAAACGGTATTCATTAGTTAGTTTCATTACATCAGTGCAAGTTCTTTGAAGTCTGCACTACAATATCTTATAAAATTGCATAAGCTGATCAATGCCACAATAACATCCATTTTAGTAAAAACACAAAACTGAATAACAAGCACCTTGTTTGTGGATTTTGTCACATTAAAACAGCCGAGTGCTTTACGTTATGCAATAACATAAAAATTAATTTCATGAATTTCAGATGCTGTGGATACACTGTGAATCTAACTTCTAGGCTGGGATATCTAATAAACGGAGGTGTCAATGCATGTTGTGTCTGTTTGTCCAATTAGTTGATGGTGGCTGGGGTCCATGGTCTCCCTGGGCATTGTGTTCAGCTACATGTGGAGGGGGTCTGAAGAGTCGTGTTAGAGAGTGCAACAGCCCTGAACCGCAGCATGGAGGAAGGAAGTGTCTTGGAGACTCCATTGAAAATGAAGTTTGCAACCGACTGGAGTGTCCAATAGGTAAGAAAAACAAAATTAGGAACATATTGCCTTTTTAAAGTGCCTTTCCTTTTAAAACTGCTAAAATCTCTTTCCTTAGCATTAAGTAAGAAAGAATAATATGTGATGTTATACCTAAAATGAGCGCTGTGTTGATTTCACAGACGGCTGTCTTTCAAACCCTTGCTTCTCTGGGGTCGAGTGTAGCACAGCTTCTGATGGATCCTGGGAGTGTGGGCCTTGCCCGAATGGTTACCGTGGAAATGGAACTTCTTGTGAAGATGTCAATGAGGTGAACAAAATGAGATCATACAAATTAGTTCAAAATTCTTACTTTTGAGCGAACCTGTAACCAATGGTCAAATTGAAAAAACTGCCTTGTTTGAAATTGCGCTCCAGAGGCTATGGGTTTGCTTCAGTTGTTGTATCTCGGGAGTGGGGTAGTTAGCGTACCTGGCAACATAAGAGAACTGCTGGCATGCAACAAAAAGTGAGGGTACACTACAGATTAAGATATACAACTGCCGACCCACTTTGAGCACTGTCTATAATCCTAAGTATTAAAATTGGCTTGTTAAAGTGCTGTCACATAAGGAAAAATTCTGTGAAATTTTGCGGTGGAAAAAGGTCCATTGTCTATAGTCAGTGTTGTAGCAGTCTGTTGGCGAACATGGCAAATTCAAACAAGCATCCAAACCTGATGTGAAATCTTATGTAAAAATTCCAATTACTTGGATAATAAAAACGAATGCATTTCGGTTTATGAAAATTCAACAGACAATGGTATTGGTGACTGCACCTTAACTTGTCCTGGATGCTTGTGCTACAGACATGAATGATGGTTGACATGAATGATGACAAATCATGGCTTGCCGAAGTGAGGTGTGCATTGGTTTTCAATTGGTGTACAATAAAACTAGTGAAAAATCACATATATTTACATGGAGGAAAGAACCAAAGCCATATCTAGAGGCCAGAACATCATGGAGACTACATGGAAATCACCTAACAATGCTCTAGCAACTACCTAAAAAACAAATCGTTAGCCTCATAGCATAATTGCCTATGTAGTTTTTTGGCCAAATTGTGATATCTGCCTATTTTTACTGTCCTTCCACTACTGAATCATCCTGCCTTTCTGCCAATGTCCTTAGCCAATCACAACACTTATTAGGATCCAAAAACACTATCAATTAGTCATCTCTTTGACTTGGGCAGTTTTGAGTTTTTTCGTGTTTTCCAAAAACATAGAAATATGACTTAGGCAATTATGCTATGAGGCTAACGAAATGCTTCACAATAAGCAAATGTTCAAGTGAAATTTTGCAGGCAAAAAAGGTCCATTATCTATTGTCAATAGTGTAGCCATGTGTGAAGCTCACAGTCAACCAAACAACTGTCTATTGGCCAATGCGACAAATTAACAACCAACTGAAGTGATGTGAAATGTTATGGAACTGCAAAGCAATGCATTAAAAATCACTCGCAACAATTTAGCAATTCCCTGCGACCATATAGATGAGTTTTGCAATGGCAAAAACCACTGTGTGTAGACATATGTATATATAATCTGACAATCCTGATCCTTGTACTACTTCTTCTCTCTCTCTCTCTCTCTCTCTCTCTCTCTCTCTCTCTCTCTCTCCCTTTGCATTCTACGGTGTGCAGTGTGATATGGTTTCAGATCTATGTCATAAAATGGGTGGCCAACAGCAATGTGTAAACACAGACCCTGGATTCCACTGTCTCCCCTGCCCCCCACGTTACAAAGGGACTCAGCCCTACGGCATGGGAGTGGAGTCGGCTAAAACCAACAAACAGGTCAGTCACACGCATCACCTCACATTCCACTTACCAGGCGGCTAATTTATGTCAATCCTCCCAACCGATACCCTCAGATTCTCAAGGTTCTGCTTCATGCTTGTTTAAATATAGACAAAGTTTCAGTGTCTGTTTTCCCCCTCATGAATAGGTGTGTGAACCCTACAACCCCTGTAAGGACAACAGCCACAGTTGCCACAAGTATGCTGAATGCATCTTCCTCAGTCACTTCAGCGACCCAATGTACAAGTGCGAGTGCCGTATTGGTTATGCTGGAGATGGCATCATCTGTGGAGAGGACTTTGATCTGGATGGATGGCCCAACCAGGACCTAGTATGTGGAGCAAATGCCACCTACCATTGCAAAAAGGTACTATATAACTCAAGATTAACCAATGTCATGTAGACCTCCCTTTGGGACCTGATGTCAATTTTACAGCAAAAATGTATAGAGCATTCAAATATATTGAAGACAATGTTTTCTGATGGTAAGAGTAAAGCAGTAAATGTTTTTTGTTTAATTTAATGCAAGCCAGACCCTAAGGTTTAGTTGGTGACTGCTATGAAATGGTTTCTAAGGAATATAAAATGGAAAATAATATCATTTCACCTTAATAAACCCCACAGGACAATGGCATCAAGTCAGGCAGGGGGCCCAGTGACCATGAACTAGAGGAATTTTCTGATTTGGCCCAGAGTTTATTGTCCGTTGTGCCTTTCGGAATCGTATATTTTATGTCCTTTAAATGTCTTTGTGGTGAAATATTTAGCCAAAGGGAGGGAGAGCAAAAGTAATAATTACATCATTCTTCTCCTGTGATGGATAATTGCTTGATTATGTCATGATACACCGTGGAGAAAAACCAGGACCAGAATCTGCAAGACATCAGAGATCTGAAGCCTGGGAAGCAAAGAGAGCCAAGCGAGAAAGCAATAAAGGATGAAATATGTGCACATAACAAATAAAGGAAAATATCGGTAATGCACAGGATGAAGAATTGAGAACTCATAGCAGAAGAAGCTTGAAATTCTTAGTACTTTGTGTAGGTGATTTGATGTGGTTCATTTGATGTGAGTAAATATTAGTGTCAGGTGGTTTCTGGAGGAAGACACATACGCAACACACATATGCAAAGCAGTAGTGGGACAGCTGAGGCTCAAAATTTACTTAAATACTGATAAATGAATCCCCCAGAATTAATTCATGAAACAGCATAATTTTATATATATATATATATATATATATATATATATATATATATATATATATATATATATATATATAAAATTATGCTGTTTCATGAATTAATTCTGGGGGATTAATGAGTGGGCAGTTTCACTTAATTCATGAAACAGCATAATTATATATATATATATATATATATATATATATATATATATATATATATATATATAATTATGCTGTTTCATGAATTAATTCTGGGGGATTCATTTATCAGTATTTAAGTAATATATATATATATATATATATATATATATATATATATATATATATATATGCTGCTCACTGACAATATATATACTGTATATTCAAAGGTTTGGGTTTAATAAAATTTTTGGTAAGGTATTCAAAAATACAGGGACTGTTGTAAAATATTATGTAAAAATGTAAAATAATTGTAAATGCATTTCCAAAGAATAGGATGAGTTGGTTGTGACAGATTTTTTTCAGATTTTAGGTCTTTAAAATTATTTAGATCAATATTCATTGCTTATGCTTGCACTGTGATTTGTTTCTGCAATTTAAAAAATATATTTAATTATTTTGCAATTTCTGCAGGACAACTGCCCCACTCTGCCCAACTCTGGTCAGGAGGACTTTGATAATGATGGGCAAGGAGATGCTTGTGATAAAGATGATGATAACGATGAAATTGTGGATGAAAGGGTGAGGAAATTTTGTATATGTGATTGTGCTGTGATATGTGATTATGTATAAGAGTGTGTGCTGTTCATATTGACACACAGGCCTTTATGATATATTTCTTCCAGGACAACTGCCCGCTAATGTATAACCCCAGGCAGTATGATTATGACAAGGATGATGTTGGAGACCGTTGTGATAACTGCCCGTATGAACACAACCCTGCTCAGACCGACACCGACAACAATGGGGAAGGAGACGCCTGTTCTATTGATATGGATGGCGATGGTATAAAAAGCTTTGATCTGCCTTTTATAATCAGTCTGACTCTATTTAGATTGCGACGGATGTGTGAATCTAACGGACACTTCTTATTTCTGTTCACAGAGATTCTAAACGAGCGGGACAACTGCCCACTTATTTACAACACTGACCAGAAAGACACAGATTTAGATGGTGTCGGAGACCAGTGTGATAACTGCCCCTTAGTCCACAACCCACAACAGGTCTGGAGGAAAATGTAGACTGGTTGTTTTCAAAAAAAATTTAAACATGTTTCTAACAAGAATGTTACCATTTTGTGTTTATAGACCGATACAGATAATGATCTAATTGGAGACCAGTGTGATGACAACCAGGACATAGATGAAGATGGCCATCAAAATAACATGGATAACTGCCCATACATAGCCAATGCTAACCAAGCAGACCATGACGGAGATGGGAAAGGAGATGCTTGTGATCATGATGATGATAATGATGGCATTCCTGATGACCGTGATAATTGCAGACTAGTTCCCAACAAGGATCAAGTGGACTCTAATGGTAAAACACTGTTAAATGTACTATATTAAAATAGACACCCCTAATTTTGGTCTCTGACTATAGTGATTATAGATTATTTTAATTTTTTTATTTTTTTTATTTTTTTTTACAGATGAGTGATAAATTAATACCATGTCAGTTATTGGCCAAAATAGAATAGGTTAAATAAAAACAAATAGAACACAAATATTCTATTAAACATTAAATATATTTGCATAAAAATAATATTACTTTTGGATTTTGCACCATTACACTAACATGTCCTACTGTATACTTAAATCATATCTCACTTCTGTTATTTATCCTTTCACTCCAGAGTAAGGAATGCATGGAAGTAATGATGTGTCTAATTACTGATATACGGCACTGGCGCTGAAGCATCATGTGAACATTTGTTCTGCAGATTATCAGAAAATGGACATAAACCGATAAACAACGTCCAGAATTTTCCTCTGGGCTTCTCACACCTGTTTGTCTCGATACACAATCCTGCATTCAATTTTTGTGTCATGTGAGCGTCTGTTGTTTTGGACGTTGTTCATATTTCCTACAAGCGTCGTCCAAGAATCTGTCCCATAAAAAAGAAAATCAAAGACAAGGCATGAAAAGCAGGCAGATAAGAAATGCGTAAATTTCTCGCTGACATCAGAAATGCCGAAGAGTTTTGCAGTAGTCCCCGTCTCTTTGTGTTTTATGAGGTATTTTAGACACACATACACGCAGCTTGATGTTAAGCCTAGATGCTATAATGGTGGAATAAGTCCTCTGTTGTCAGGCCATGCGTACTGCTTGGGTTTTCTTTTATAAAGTGGATTTGAAATTTAAGTGGGGTGAAATTTGCCTTGGCATTCCGAAGGGTGTTCTTTTTAGCGGCCCTCTGAACTCCAAGTTGCTAGCTGAAGCTGTCACGTCTATGGGGAGATTGGAGATCTTTGAGGTTTTGTTGGCTTAGAGAGACTATCCTTAAGCTTTGGGAAAAGCCATTGTTTTCCAAAATGAAAAGTACCTCTTGGCTAGGATTACACAGTGATGCCAGTAGTTTGCAGATCAAAATGATTGAACGTTTTGAAGCTTAGATTTGAATTTTCTAGGTCAGTGGCTTTTCTGAAGTGGTTATACTGATAGTCTTAGTACGAGAAGTGTATACGGCTTCATATAGTCTCAAAAGCTCATAATGGTTTGTTTTTAATATTTTGTGTGTCTGATTCTCAAAATAGTGGGCAAGCATTTAACATTCCTATATTTTCTCCAAGGTAATGGTCGTGGTGATGCTTGTGAGAATGACTTCGATAATGACAATGTCCCAGATATCTTTGATGCATGCCCGGAAAACAGCGGCATCAGTATTACAGACTTCCGGAAGTTTCAAATGGTTCACCTCGACCCCAAGGGAACTACGCAGATTGATCCCAACTGGGTGGTCCGGAACCAGGGCAAAGAGCTTGTGCAGACTGCCAACTCTGACCCTGGCATTGCAGTGGGTAAGTGAGGTGTAATGCAAACATTTCCAAACATAAAAAGGTGAAACGTTCCAATATTGATTTTGGATCCTGATCTTTCCGCACAATGACAACAGGCTTTGATGAGTTCAGCGCTGTGGATTTCAGTGGGACCTTCTATGTGAATACAGACAGGGATGATGACTATGCAGGTTTTGTGTTTGGATACCAGTCTAGCCGACGTTTTTACGTAGTAATGTGGAAACAGATCACGCAGACGTACTGGGAAGACAAGCCGTCAAAGGCGTTTGGCATCTCTGGCGTATCTCTCAAAGTGGTCAACTCCACCACAGGCACTGGGGAAAATCTACGCAATGCATTATGGCACACAGGCAACACCAAGCAACAGGTGAACTCTCGCTTCACTTTTATTAGTCCTGACAGATTTCTCTTTTCGTGCCATTACTAACAATAAACTGTCCAATAAATTCCCATGATTCAAAGCAGTGCTGTCTGTCTTGGTCCTTAAAATGATGAATGGATTTACAATCCATCGTTTAGGTGCGCACTCTGTGGCACGACCCGAAAAATATCGGATGGAAAGACTTTACTGCCTACCGCTGGCATCTCATCCACAGACCGAAGACTGGCTTCATTAGGTATGGACTCACACTCCATCTTCTTTAAGGCAGCAGCACACTTCATATTGTTTTCCAAGACACGTTTTGTGATCATAAAGCAAAAAATATTACACTTCTAATCTAATATGTTTATTATAATAAATAATAATATAGTTAATAAGCTTAATTTCCCCCCAGGGTTGTTGTGTATGAAGGCAAGCAGATCATGGCAGACTCCGGTCCCATTTATGACAAGACGTTTGCAGGTGGAAGACTCGGGTTATTCGTTTTCTCCCAGGAGGCCGTCTTCTTCTCTGACCTCAAATATGAATGCAGAGGTGAACAAATATGACTTCTTTTACAGATAAATATAATAACAATCTTCCACTATCTTGTGATCTTTCATTTTGAGATTTTCTTTCTTTTTGCAGATAATTGAGTGCGATTGGAGTACATATTGTATCTCCTGTCACGGACTGTTTTGATTATAGCAATACCGAATCAATGTAGTGCCTTCGTAAAAGAAGAAACTTTGCCTTTCTGCAATAAGGTGGACCAGAGGTGCCTTCAAGAGGTGAATATACCTTCCGCTGGACAAGTATAAAAGAAAACAAATATTTGGTCAGCATTGCTTTAGATTC
The DNA here is from genome assembly GCA_037043235.1 of Rhodeus uyekii. Taxonomy (NCBI): domain Eukaryota; kingdom Metazoa; phylum Chordata; class Actinopteri; order Cypriniformes; family Acheilognathidae; genus Rhodeus; species Rhodeus uyekii. The sequence continues at coordinate 594,523 of JAWRVZ010000072.1, read as the reverse complement.
TCAGTTAATTGTTGCACAAATAATATTTGTAATGCTACAATGAGTCCTGCCATCTTGAATATAAACCCAAGGCTCTGAGTGTTGAGGGTTTATAGTTTTTCATTTTATATCCTTTATATGTCTTTCTAGTCGCTCTTATGGAGAAAATGTTTGTGCTTTTTGTGTTTGTTGCAAGCGTTTAAGGGAGATGTATTATATTCAGACATTTTCTATTATCTACTGTAACTTATTTGCCTTTTTTCTGGTTATTAGTTAGCATTCCTTTTGTATTGTATCCCTTGCTGACAAATTGTAAATACTTATTTATTTGTTTACATTGACAACTTTTTACAAATGAGGTTTAAAAAGATATTTTGCATATGTTATCAAATTGCATTCATGTCAGTAAGGCTCCATCATTGGCTATTAACTGTATCTACAGAAAGTGAATGTGACAAGAGGAACTGTAATTCCTGAACATTTCAGAAGTATCAAGGTGTTTCACATTTCTTTTATTAAACTGCAGAGGCTGCATGAAAGTAACCATCACCTAACACTTGTCCTCGGTGACAACAGCAGCAGAGACTTTCCTTGTTCTCATAGGTACAATGGTGACAAACCAGGATTGTGATGTCAGTAACTATCCAGTTTCTAGGTCACCAGAACTTGGCATTGAACCAGCAATATTTGAGGTAGCCCCTCTACCCACACTCTCTTTTGTATGCCTTTATGTTCAATAATGATAAGCACCGTTCAGGAAATGTCAGTGAGAGAGTTAATATAATTTCTTTTCTTTTTTTAATGAGCTGATACGTGAAAATATACATTATGTCTCTCATGTACATGCTTTAAACCAATTAATAGGTTTCATTTACAGTCATTTCATTCACTATGACGCACTACATAAATGTTAGATTCAAGATTCATCTACAGGCTTGCTGCTCATCACATTTTTATCATAAGTGTTTGTATTACTAACAAACAAACAGTTGTTTTTTATATTTTCTCACTCACATGTGTTTTCATGGAAAATATTTGATGAAATCACTTTTTGTCAATAAAATTATACACACAAATCAGTATAGTCTAATAAAATGGTGTACTACATGTGCACACACACACAAACGCCTACATTTATGATTTATGTATTTGAATTGCATATAAAATTTCTATATACAGTATTTGGATTTATGGTTTTAACAAAAACTAAAATGCGATGCATATTTGTAAGTAAAACATAAATAAATCTGCACTCAAAAAAGCCATAGCCATATCTGCATATATCTTGTGAAACAAGCAATATTCAATAATTATTTAACATGTATGAGATTGAAACAAACTTGACTGATGATAAATATGTAAAACTATTTTATTTATTTTTGCTCACAGAATAAATCATGCCTGTGTTTAGTAAATTTCTGCAATGGCATCAGGAACCAAAAACTATATTTTTGCATAGCGCTATACATCCATGCTGGTAAGATTAAGATTTGTAAGATTGCTGAGTGCATCTTTAATTAATCTTTTCTTAATAATTAATTAAATTTGTGGTTTTATTCATTCTAGTAAATAAAGTCATGGACTGCTAGAAATCATTCCAAATGTTCTAACCATGTCCAATTTTGGTAGTGTTTTTCTGTCTTCCATCTGGTGATCCTCTGGCTCTTTGGAGCACTTAGGGGAAAACAGTACTTGGTAGAATTAAGGCGGCATGCTGTCCTCCAGTAATTCTTGTCTCTGAAATACTGCCCATATTTCACTGCTTTCAGATGCTGCTGAGTATTCAACAAAGTATTTAGAGGTCGATGTGGTAAAAATACGCAAACACACGAAAAATATTTAGTGTGCATGCAAGTTGACACAACTGTGCAATTAGGGCATAATTAAGGGGAAGTGTCTGTGTTAAATCTAATGATTGGGCCACATAGCAACAGGAAAACAGACATTTTTGCTAAGAGACATGGAGACATGCATGTGGAGGATTTCAAGCTGATTCTGATACCTTTCATGTGGAGAGTCTGTGGTTCTTGAAAGCAGAGGATTTTAGACATGGAGAACATCATGAAATATGTTCTCCTTGTACTTGATGCAAATCAATGATGCTCTATAACACTTGGTTGTTGTGTTACCGTTATTTAGTAGGCCTATAAACAGATCCAGCTGAGCTCACGGTACACTGCAAACCCAATCACACAGACAGCATTATGCTTCTGCCGTAATTTTAATGTGGAGGAAGCTGAGCTGCATGTCTCCTGAGGAGATATCAGACATAGTTCTTGTTCAAGGGACAGGCACAAAACTGAAAAGAGAGGAAGAGAGAAATCTCAGAGGAAGCTTCTAAGAAGTTATTTACCGTAGTCTCTTTTTCTGGAAAGCACCTTTAAAATCAAAAGCTATTTGCATGATTGAAACATATAGTTAATAAAACGAAACATAAATTAATTGAAATTTAAGTCTTTACTCTTGTCTTTATTGCTCATATAAATACATTTTAGAGTATTACTGCTTCTCACTTTTTTATTTCCAGGCTCATCATAAGAACCATAATGAAAAAGAACCATACAGGCGGAAATAAATTAGATAAAATTAGATTAGATAAATTTGATAAAATACAAGATATAAGGTAGCTGAGATTTATTAAACAGTATAAGGACAGGTCAGAAATAGTTTCCTCTTTATAGACAAAATAGTACAGTATGGGAAAATCTGTATTAAAATTTACTTAAATATTTTTCATATACAGGGATAATTATGAAAATGTTTGGGTACTATATATAAACACACACAAACACACACACACACACAGACTGCTGTTCAAAGGTTTGGGGTCAGTAAAAGTTTTCAATGGTTTTCATTATTATTGCTCATCAAGGCTGTAAAATTTGATCAAATTATAGTAAAAATTGTGATATTGTGAAATATCTAATTATTGTAATTATTGTAATTTGAAGTAACTGTTTTAACAAATCTATAAAATATAACAATCATGTTGTTGTAGAGATAAATTATTCATTAATTGAATGGTCAAGACCCATCCATTTTTCTGAAGGCCAATCCAAATTGATATTGTTTATATAGAGATAACGCATAGTTCAAAAGTGCAGCATATCAGAAATGGATGGCTTCACATTATCACCTTTAACTCTGTACTTAGTGTGACTGTGTAAATGTGGACAAGGACAAATTACTGCAGTAAAACAATTTCCTAAAATCCACATAGACCTACAAACCTGGGAAAGGGGCCTAGAATTATCACCGCAGGTCATAAGTGCACAGAAAGAACGATGAGAGCGCTTTTATCACATCAGTATGTTTTTGAAATGATTTTGACTGCTGTTGTCGTTCTTATTCCAGCAGGGGTAAAGTGCAGAAGACTAATGGGTCGTGGTGAATAGAGCGGTCCAGTGCTGTTTTTGAACATTAAAATGCCGTCATCTGAGCAGTGCATTTCCTCTCAAGACCCAAAATGACTACTTCCAAAGTTCATTATTATAATCACCTTTTAAAACATTATACTTTCATCCTGTTACGAGAGAATATTGCAGAGGCCAAGCAAGCAGAACATTTTCCATTTCATGTTTTTATAATTACTCTTTCAGAAACACGAGTCTGCCATATGTAGCAAGATGGTCCTGTTTTGCAGTAAAAGATATTTTATGGAAATTGAGGGCAAAGATTAGGGTTTACGAACTTCTTTATCATCTGCTGTGACCACATAAACGATGCAATGATTACATAATATAAAAAACAATAGAGTGATGTAATCTGGACCACCCTGTTGTTTTTAGTGGCCTCAATATTTGGGCGATGAACAAATGAATTAACACACAATGCAAAAATGTTTTTTGAATTAACACACAATGCAAAAAAACGTTTTCCGCGAAAGAACTCAACAGAAACAATTCCTTCACTCAAAAGAATGTAAATTAGTTCAAAATTAGTTCACCCTCAAACTGTAACTTCAAACTATATGACTTATGAACTGTATGAACATGAAATAATATTTTACAATAATATTTTAATAATCTAATAGTACAAAAATCTTTTCAATAACGTTTTTAACTTTTGTGTGTTTTTTTGTTTTAACATCTTTTTCATTTTCTGGTTAAACTATCCCATAAACTCATCTATGGTGTTCAAATGATAATTGGTTGTCTTAAAATTGGCAGATATTAGTGTACAGTTAGCAGACTAAATGTCTTTCACACATGTTCTGCTATAATAACTATATAGGTTCATCTAACTAATACTGGCCAAAAACAACAGCTTGTTTTGTAGACACCCATTGAGCAGGAGGAACTGAACTGTCACAACAGTAGTTGAGCTCTCACTAATCACACACTGGTTATTACATGCTTAATTACATTTTCTCACTCATATTACTCCTATTTGTCCTACAGGTCCAGGGTTATTTCAAGCAAACGTTTGAACATATCACAACAGTTTGGCCGGTTAAACAAATCTCATGACCCAGAAACGTCTAAACTAATTCATCTAAACAGCTTCACAAAAAGCATACCGGCCATCATTAATTACCTTCATTAATCATACTTTGCTGACAGGCAGACTCATTTTTTGAGCAAGATATAGGACCAGAAGTGGGAACAAGTTCAAAATTGTTGCTTTACTTTAATCTTAAGGTCGGCAAAATTACTTTCTTATGCTTATATCTAAACAACACAAGCCTTCATCACAATTCTGTGTCAAAATACATGCCGTTCCCTTTTTTTTTAGGACCAAGGGAGTTTAAAACAGCTTGATCCAAAGAACTTCTCAGCTCATTAGGGAACCACATGGAAAAACCCGTCTGTTTCATTCATTCACATAAAGGTATAAGTCATCTGCAAAGGTAACACTCGTTTAAATGTGTTTGATGTTGGTGCAAACAACTTAATCAAAGACACCAGTCTGACTTCACTATTGGCAGGCAAATAAAGATGAATTAATGCTGCAAGGGTGCCAGTTTCAATGTTTTGAAAATAGAGGGACCACAAGACAAAGTATTCATTTCAGTGTATATTACAGATGCATCTTTTCAGTTGTCGTACAGAGGCATGGCAAATTGATGATGTATGATTCAGGGTAGATTAAGAGGATATTAACTTTGCCACATTCTGGACATAAAATGAGCTCATGGAGGAAGTTCAGCACATTTCAAACACCAGCCACTTTCACATTTCTGTGAACGAAGCCAGTCATCTGTCTGAGAAGTGAAGCTGATTAGCTCTGTATTCAAAACACCCAAAAATGGTGTTGAGGTCATGAGGGAAGGTGGCAGATTATATTATGAAAGCTTTACAAAAAGCAGACTCTCCAAATGTTAAGAGTTGTTAACTTCATGGGCCAATCTCGGTGGCTACTGTGGTTTAAAAAAAGTAACTGCAGCCTCTCGTTTTTACTTCTCTTGTATTTTTTATGTTCCTTTGACATTTAAAACCCAGTAGTAAGAGACTATTGATAGGATAAAATTTATCGATTTCCAGATTAATCGTGATCTTTATTTGAACTACCAAATGAACATGGTGCAAACACACCTGCACTAATAAGTCTACACCTACGCTATTGACTCTACAATAAAATAAGTCACATTTTACCCAAGTTTGCCATCTGAATTGAATGTAAGATAAGGGGAAGATAATTAATAAGGGCATTTCCCCAATATAAAATGACAGGAAAACACGACAACACACTTTATGACCTATGAGACCAATTAAGGATCAATAACTTGGATGACCTGATTCTCCACTGAATGAAACATTCAAAACTAATCATTTTGTTCATAGATAGATAGATAGATAGATAGATAGATAGAACACCAAGACACAAACGGATCACAAACAGTGATAAGAAATTAATCTTTCTTGGTTTTAGTAATTCCGTATATAGTTTTTCTAACATTAACTGCAGAAGTGCATTCAAGAATGCCAGTGAGTTTTCTGCATGTGGCCTTAAAAAGGGGCGATATAAATCAGACGAGGTAATGCAGGCTTTATTCTCAAAGGAGTCTAGAGAATGCAGTGTGCTCGCCCCAGCTCTTCATGAACTAGACCTAGCATAAGAGCCCCTGTGGGTTAGACCTGCCGGCTGGGATGTCTTTTCCAGATGCCGGCAGGGATGTCTATTCTGCGTCCTGACTACAAGCTACATGCCCAAAGTGAACCACAGAAGTTGGTGAGCCAGGAAGCTTCCACTGCGCTCAACCTGAAACATACGCACGTATATGCAGCATGTGGCCCCAATCAATGACGTGCCCCAAAAAGTGCAGCTGAAAACATACATGCTGAGTGGCAGCTCCTGCCAAAGCACGCAACCCAGCTAACAAGCGGCCTGCCTGGCGGGCACATGGCGTCAGGGTTCTTGTGCGTCACAAAAGGATGACAAACCGAGGCCAGCTGTCAGATTGTTCCTGATCTTAATTTCAGCACTATTGCAGCATAAGCCTGGGAATTGGTCAACAGCCCAGAGATGGTCAAAAACAACACTAACAGAAGGCACAATCGCAAATGCCAACCATTGAGAATGAATGTTGACATTGGCTGGAGAGCTCTGCACATGTTCACTTCCTGTCTGAGAGGCTATGCCATGGTTACATTGAGCGGCCTGTTACATGGCGTAAGAGACAAACGATAGACTAAAAACAAGGTTAGTTGGAGACTCACAACATGATCTCCTTTGATTTATGAAGGAACCTCATGTTGGGTTTTTTGGGAAGTTCTTGTTTTCAACAAATAGGACATTTGATCCCTATGTGCACAAACTGTGCACTGACATTTAATCCGTCTTTCTTTTCAGCCAATAACTGGAAGAAAAAGGCCTTCTGTGAAGCACTAAAACAAAGTTGGAATGCTTTGAAGCATTTATGCTTCTCTGCTGTTCCTTTATGCGCACAGGTGTAGATCAACAGAAGTGTCGACAAAGCCACTGATTAATCTTCATTATGTGTCCTCCCTTTGACATAGAAAATATCAGGACTTTACGAGATCTAAAAAATATGATTAAGGCACAAGTGAGTAATGGAAATGCTTTTGAATAATGGATTAACCATGTGAAATAGCTTTAAACAGTAGGCGATAACCTAATGGTAGCCTCATAAAACACAACCCAGCAATTCAAAACACTTAACAAACAACTTCCTTTGTATTTAAAGTGGCTAAACAGGGGAAAATCATAAGCTTTTAAAATATAACACTTACCACAGTACAGTAGACAAGGGAACATCAAAGGTCTGCGGGCCGTGAAACAGGAACGATAAATTATACCCAGGTGTAAGGTTGATGGTGTTCTAGACAGACTTTAAAAGACTATAACTCTACAGATGTGGCATGGTAAACTTAGATATTTTTCCACTCACAGTAGAGGATGCTTTCAAAAGCATTGTCAGCTGAATACCCAGACCAGGATATAGACACTTTTTAGACACATTTCCCCCCAGTTTTTGGAGACACAGCACTCTCTGGTGGTCATTGAAAGGAACAGTAATGCAATCAATGCAATCATTTAAATTCCCTATTTAATATCTCTTTTTTGGCTTTTAGTATGAACATGCTAGTCTAACTGTTATCTATAAACTAATGTGCTCCAACACAATGACAATATTTTGCATTTAGAAGATATGAAAACACACTGAAAACGCACCTAACATGACACACGCACACACCTCATTAATGAATAAAAAAAATTTCCCTCTCTATTCCCCATGCTTGTACTACTCGTGTATAAAATGTTCGAAACTTTGTATTGTAAGCACTTGTATTTTTGTATCCTCAGGATAAATTGCTTCTATACTCCTCAAATTGTAAGTCGCTTTGGATAAAAACGTCTGCTAAATGAATAAATGTAAATGTAGATTTAAGAATTCAAAACGTACAGTTTCTCATAGCATAAATAGCAACCTCAATAGCATAAAGCATATGGATCATATGCGCAAGCCGGAGAAGACCACAAAAAATATCAGAACCATTTGAATTCTACACAGAGTGCTAGATTTTAAAGGCCTATGGAGGAATTTAGGAAAAGAAATGGTTATAGATTAGTCTGGACGAGCTGTGATATAAATTATGATATAAACTTATAAATAGGAGAGTAGCTGTCCCACCCTGTCTTCCAGTTTCAGTGGAAATTACACCGTGTGCATAATTATTAGGCAAGTTGTATTTTTGAGGATTACTTTTGTTATTGTACAACTACCATGCTCTTGGTCAATCCAAAATGTTAACAAACCCTCAAATGTTAAAATTTAAGTAGTAAAAGTGAAGTTTTGGCTTTCTTAAGAGAATATTTAGATGTACACCGTTATTAGGCAACTATTAGTGTGCAGAATTATTGATGATATGGTTTATACTGTTTATACTGATTTATACTGTGATAAAATGATGATATAGTCAAAATAATCACTTGCCTAATAATTGTGCACACAGTGTGCGTCAACACATTGAATAATGCGCCTCTAAATAGGTGGGCCTCTAAATTGAAGTCCCTGAGTGGCACTATAAATGCCCTTGACTTAAAGAAGAAGTAGGCTATGTATGTCGGGGCCAAATTCCAAGAAGACTGACAGAGCCTAACACTTAGAACTTGAGTTTAAGGCATCCCTGAAAAGAGGAGGCCTCAAAAAGGAAGCCCTAGGAAACAATCTAACTCAAAAGATTTAAGCTCTTTTAAGAGTGGAGGCCTCAATACGTCAACTCTCATAATGAGAGAAACCCTAACAACAATCCACACTTGATGTAAGTAGTCACGCTCAGGACAGCTTACAAGGAGGTTCACAAAGACCCTAACAACTTCTACCTTTAGTAGAGCAATAGGAGCGGAGGTCTCAGTATGATGACTCTCTAAATCAATAAGGAGACCCAACCATGTCCTACACTCAGGACAGCTTATAAGGAAGCTCACAAAGAGCCTACAACTCACAATTGCTATCCCAGCTGAGTTCAAGAGAGCGGAGGCCTCAGTATGATGACTCTCTAAATCGAGAGAAGACCTAACAACGCCTCAACACTCAAGGCAGCTTACAAGGAGGCTCATAGAGTTATGAGCAAATGCTATCCTAGAGCAGATATGGAGGTCTCAATAAGGAAACTCTCTCTAGTGAGAAGAGGACTGATGATGCTCACAGTAGCCAAGATGGCGCAGAGGTAGCCTACCAACTTCGCAACACAGCCAAGCTCTAGGACTGGAATAACAACTAGGCCTCAGCATAACAACTCTTTAAATTGAGAGGAGACCTACTAATGCCCCACATTCAGGATATCTTGCAAGGACACACACAGTGAGTCTATCACTCGCAATCGCTACCCTATCAGAGCTCAAAGGAGCAAAGGCCTCGATAAAGATAACTCTACCAAGAGGAGGCCTAGCAATGCTTGCAATATCCAAAGAGACTCACAGAGAGCATAACACTTTAGCAGACATTAACCAACCTCTAAACGCAGAGGCATCAGCATGACGATTCAAAATCAAGAGGACACGAGTTCCCCCCTACGTAAGGACGTTTCATATAGAGTCTGCAACTCTCAATTGCTATCCTAGAGGTGCTCTGGGCTCTGGAGGCCTGACAACGCTTGCAGTACCCAAGAGAATGCTTGGAATGTCGACTCTCGAATTGAGAGGAGACCTAACGATGCCCTATGCTCAAGATAACTGATAAGGAGGCTCTCTGAGAACCTAGCAATTGCTCTCCCAGCAGATCTCTTGAGGGGTGGAGGCCTCAATAAGCCAATTCTCTAGCGAGAGGAAGCCTGGCAATGCTCACAGTTTTTGGACAAAAGTGACCACCTGCCAGGCTGAGCTTGGAGGACGAAGGCCTAAAGAGGCCTAGTTACATTCAAAGTTTGTCAAGGATGCTTAGAGAGGGGCTAGCAACTTTACACTAAAAAAATATATCTGGGGGTCAGGCCAAACTAGATGCACTAGAGGAGGTTCAAGAAGGAGCCTACAACTCAGTGCTATTACCCAAATCTGACTCCCAAAACGGAGGTCTTAATAAGCTTACTTTCTACTATGAGAGGAGGCCTAACTATGTTCTATACCCAAAGCAGCTACAAAGAGGCTCATAAGGGAGCCTACAACTTAGAAATGTATGGTGGCAGAGTTCTGAACGTATTATAGCCAACCTCTGAAGCCGAACCATCAGTAATAATAATGATAATAATTCATTACATTTGTATAGTGCTTTTCACGACACTCAAATCACTTTACATGGAATCTCCTCAACCACCACCATAGTGCAGCATCCACCTGGATGATGCGACGGCAGCCATATTGCGCCAGAACACTCACCACACACCAGTTTATTGGTGGAGAGGAGAGAGAGCAATTAAGCCAATTAGAGTATGGGGATGATTAGGAAGCCACGATGAACAAATTTGGCCAGGATGCCGTGGTTAAACCCTTACTCTTTACGAAGGACATCCTGGGATTTTGAATGACCACAGAGAGTCAGGATTTAGCATCTCATCCGAAGGACGGATAGAGTGTAGGACAGACGTGGAAATAAAAGCGCACTGCCAAAAACATCAAAAGTCCAGCTTCAGGACCAGGTTTACAGAGCCCCACCTGACATAGCCAAGGAATGGAGGAAGGGGAAAGGGGGAGTGGAAGACAGCAGATGTTAATGTGCCTCTGGGATCCCAAAACGCTGTTCGCGTTTGTTCTTTGGTTAATGTGCCCTTTGGCTTCACGCCTACTTCGAGGGGGAGATTGGAAGGCTGCACTAGTCTTCTGGTCCTGTCTCCGGTCCTGATACTGGGCTGAAACAGACCCACTCGCGTACGTGGTATGATGGTTTTCAACGCAGTAAATATAAACATGTAATATAAATGTAAACATGCACATTGCTTGTTTCTTTTGCAGTGTTTGATGACCTTATAGTAAAATGAACATGACCTCATAATAAAAGTTTAAAAGGTAAAAGCAGTTCAGCTCAAAAACACATTCTTTGTGAATCATCCCTTATGGTTAGTGGATTAAACAACCTCAGCGGATGGTGATTATTTTCTAAAGAATAACATAGTTTGATATTAATGTTATTGCCAGTGACATTTACGTAAATAATTGTCATAGTAGATTAGTTTTAACATATCACTTAGAGTGTAACAATAACATTGACTCTGAGTGCAGTTGTCTAAGGCTGTGTGTGAAAGCAACAACCTTGACTGCTCTCTGGTCTAGCCAGAGGTCTCACATTTCACTGGAGCATCCAGAAATAACCCAAAGGAGCAGAGCAAAATATAAAAAGGAAGCTCTAGCAATTTGACTTCTATGCAATACCAAGAATGAATTGTACAGTCATCCTATGATGCAGCAACACTGCAGAATGGCAAAAGCCCACAGGAAGTACAGATGCCAAATCAAGCTGTCCAACCACTTCCCTGAGAATAAATCTTGCAGTAAAAAGGCACTAAAATTATGACCAGAGCATTGTTTGAGAGAGTTTATGATTGTAAAACAGTTGAATAAGATAAAAGTACACTGAGAATTGAGCCAGTGTCATTCAAGGAACAAGTCGTTGTAAGCAGTGTGATGATGTCAGATGTATTAGCTGCTGCTTTTGTGCATTAGTGGCTTTAGGATGTGCACAGACCGGTTTATTAAGATATGCATCTCCTGATGTGTAATGCTGACACGCAGGGTGGAGTCGTGTTTTTAAAAGGAAGACATGTTTCAAATGGTGTGATGAGTTAAAGGGATGGTTCACAAAAAAAGAATTTTCTATCATCATATCATTCCAGCCTTGGATGACTTTAATTCTTCTTGAACAAACAAGGTCAATTTTGGAAGTGAATGAGGACAGAGGCTGTCAAGCTGCAACAAGCAATATAAAATTGTTATAAAAGTGGTCAACTTCTGAGGCATATTACTGGTGGGCAATATGCCCTAAAAAGCTTTTTTTTGTGATGAAAAGACCTACATTAGGTCATTATTCAATAACAATCTTGACATTCATCCTAGCTCTGTTCGTGTTTTGTGATTGAATTGTTCTTTTGTGTCAGATATTTTCAGTTAATCGGATGACCGAATAACAAAACTGGACTGAATTATTCATTTGTGAATCAAAGTGATGTTGTTTTGGAGTTTATAATATTAGCTACCAGTCTATAATGACTTTTATATTTAGTTTGTAATGCAGCAAAGAGACATGAAACAGTTCAGTTGTTGATGAACCACTTTTATGATTCTATTATATTGCGCTTTTATACTCTGGATTCATTTTCATCTTTTTATCACATGATAGACTGAAAAGGTCACTGAACTATAGCTGAAATGTAGACATTGCACCTCACAACTGCACACAACAGAAATTAGACACGAGTTTTGGCTATACAGAACAATTGGCATTAAGCTTTTGACACATAGAAACAATAGGAGGCAGAGGAAGTCCAAGCAACACTTTTGCTTGAGGTCACTTTCAAAACTTTTGTCATGATCAGACCATCCAATCACCACCTGGTCAAACTTGTTCTACCAGGTAACAGAAACTGTACACTAGCCTGTCTTTCAGTAAGACGCGGACTCTAATGAGCTTTTCACTTATAATATTGAGATAGCTGCTTAACTGTCTCTATCTTCTAAAGGCAAATTCCTCAGGTTTACCTAACTAGGTGCGCCCAGGCGCGATAAACGTGATGAATGGCCTTAACCTGCGTAAGGTGAGGCGCGGAGGAACGAAACGTCATGAGCCTGACGCGAAATCGGAATCTACTACGGCGAAGGCAATCTTATGAATATTAATCAGGTAACGCTGACGCTGGTGGTAGCCTTCCAATGGCGAAGGCTTATATATGCATATTCATTAGGTAGTGCTGACGTTGCGACTGTAACTTCTACAGGCGAACGTTCGGTTCAAACCCCTTCGCCATAATACGATTTGTAAACGCGGCTCCTCATCAGGTCGTCACATCAGCTCCGCGAGACCGGCAAGAGAAAAACAGGAAATTACAACTGATATACAGCTGTAAGAGTTTATTTGTTTTTAAGAAGCGAGTGCATTCCTGTTATTGGACTAACTGTATTAATTACCTCACCTATTTTGTCGCGGAGACAATGCTTCAGTGTCTGTCGGGAAGTTCGTGCGCGCGTGTCATAGAAGGTTACAAGTCTACGTGGTATTTCTTGGTCTTGGTACTGGCGTATCTGGTGTATCTGATATTTGGTGCTCTGGTGTTTTCCGCGGTGGAACTGCCGTATGAGGAGCAGCTTCGACAGGAGCTTCGCACCGTGAAGCAGCAGTTTCTAAATGACAATGAATGCCTGTCCGATGAAAGACTGGAGGAGTTTCTGACCAAAGCGTTAGAGGCGAGTAATTACGGTGTGTCGGTTCTCAATAATGCCTCCATTAGCTGGAATTGGGATTTCACATCTGCGCTCTTCTTTGCCAGCACTGTGCTTTCCACGACAGGTAAGACATTCTCTTGAAAACACTATGCATGATAGGATTTTGTTTTTGGTATTAAAACCCAGTTGATTTAACTGATATAATAATTTAGCATCTGAAGTTATTCTTTATCATGTTTAACCCAAGAGACTCAATGACAGGAGAGGCTAGTGATGCCATTTATAAGCTCTCTGATCTGTGATAAAATGTTTTTTATATTTGTAGACATGCTAAAATATGCTTTAAAACAAGGATATGACTCTAGAAACTTTGTGCAAATATACTTGGTAATAGATCTGTCTTATTCTGATTCTGAAAGGAAACCTGCCTGTGTGTATTGGGTTCACTCCCTCAAAGTCAACAAAGCTTTATGACCCTGATTGCTAATATTTACAATTTATTTAAGTAGTTGTAGACAATAAATAAATTGATCAAATAAAATATGTTCTTAGCCTGCAAAAGGATCAGGTAAAAATACATAAAAAAAGGGATACATGTACTTTATTCTACATGGACTAAGTGGTTTTTAATACCTTAACAGCAGTGTCATGCAATTGAGTTACTAGTAACTGTAAAGTTTCAGTCAGTGCTCAAGATGCTTTGTAAAATCAGTATAAAAGTAGTACCAATAAAACACCAAATGTAATGGCACTTGAATGAACCTTATTTGTACTAAAGATAATGACCATCCTCACAATATGTATTACATATATGGGTATGCATTTGTGTTGCTGTATAAGATAACCTACTATTACAAATACAGCAATGAGTGCATACTCATATATTTACAGTTCCACTGGAGGACTTGTGGTTCTGTAAAGCTTTTGTGCAATTTGAAGGGTGTCTGAAGGATAAGCATTTAGCACGTATACATCCATAGATTATGTAACTTAGTCCAGCAGGATTTAAGTACTACAACATTCAAGACCTTTGGCATCCCTGTTGACATTTCATTATTTCATTAAGATGGTGTTCATAACTGATTCATTTGAGTAATTGATTGTCTCCGAATGTATAAAAGATATCTTCAAAGAGCTTTGTATGTTGTTTTTACTTCTCCAGGGTATGGCCACACCGTTCCTCTGTCGGATGGTGGTAAGGCCTTCTGCATCATTTACTCAGTGGTGGGAATCCCGTTCACCCTGCTGTTCCTGACTGCAGTGGTCCAGAGGATCATGGAGTTCAGTACCCGTAGGCCCGTGGAGTATCTGCACCGGCGCTGGGGCATGTCTAAACATCTGCTGGCCGCCATGCACGCTGCCCTACTGGCCATTATTACCATCTCCTGCTTCTTCCTTATACCTGCCATCATCTTCTCAGTTCTGGAAGAGGAATGGAATTTCCTAGAGTCCTTCTATTTCTGCTTCATTTCTCTTAGTACTATTGGCTTGGGTGACTATGTGCCAGGAGAGGGGTACCACCAGAGGTTCAGAGAACTCTATAAATTGGGCATTACCTGTAAGTGCACAGTCAGTTGAATCAGCCATTACTCCAGTTTCAGTGTTACATAATCATTTGTAATATGCAGATTTGCTCAAGTAGCATGTCTAATTATTATCAATGTTGAAAACTACATTTACATTTATGCCTTTGGCAAACTCTTTTATCCAAAGCAACTTTCAAAATACACACTGATGTTCTAATCACTCCTTGCTTTCCCTGGAAATCGAACCCATGACCTTGGTGTTGCAAGTGCCATGCTTTACTGTTTGAGTTAAAGGAAAGCAAAACTAGAGAATAGTTTTTGTAACAGTGCTGAAGTTTTACTTTCACTTTTGATCAATTTAATGCATTCTTGTAGTAATTGTTTTTTTAGTTGTTTTTTTACTTACTGACCATTTGAATGGTAGTGTATGTGGTAGGGGCAATAAAACATGTAGCAGGACTTTAACATTTAACTTTGGGCTTGAACTTTAGCTTTTTAACTTTGGTTGAACTTTAGCTTAGTTTCCTTAAGAAATTCCTCAAGGATCATTCTCCATCTCTCTTTAACCCTATCTGTCTTTCTCCTATACAGTCTATCTGATATTGGGCTTGATCGCGATGTTGGTGGTTCTGGAAACCTTCTGTGAACTTCAGCAGCTGAAGAAGCTCAGGAAGGTCTTCTACCTAAGGAAGCCAAAAACGGAGGACCAACTTAACATCGTGGATCATGATCACCTCTCCTTTGCCTCTGTGTCTGACCAGGCTGCCTCATTTAGAGAGGATAAGACTGATCCGTTTGCTGAGGACATGGTCTCTACCTCACCTACTACTACCTCCAATGGACCAATGGACTAATCCTGAAATTCTGTATCTAGAACCAGGCACGTTAATGTTTCTGAAGCATCTCCACTAAGAGCATAAATGTATTGTTAGTGTACTCTGCTGTCAAGTTAGCTGAAACCTACCATAGATATGGATACTTGAAACACCGGCTAAAGGTAAGTTACAGTACTGTGGGAAAAGAGTGTATGAAGTTGAAGAATAATACATAACATCATATATTCTTCCTGCAGCTGCTGAACTGAAAAATATATTGTGACCAGGTTTTTATGTGTGTGTGTGTGTGTGTGTGTGTGTGTGTGTGTGTGTGTGTGTGTGTGTGTGTGTGTGTGTGTGTGTGTGTGTGTGTGTGTGTGTGTGTGTGTGTGTGTGTGTGTGTGTGTGTATATATATATATATATATATATATATATATATATATATATATATATATATATATATATATATATATATATATGTTACAGATAAATCCATCCATGAATTCTGAAAATAAATAGTTAACTGGTAAGTGGTCATAGACTAGCTCTACATATTCCATGAACTGTTCTTATTAGGTAACTTTAAAAGGGATCCATATCCGTTATTCTAGTTTTAAAGATGTAATAATGTAAATCATGTTTTTGGTTACCGGTATACTAATTTGAAGAAATTAGTAATGATTACAGGTTGTTGTTGTTGTTTTTAATTTGAGGATTGGACAAGTCAACACCCCACTCTTAAAAATAAAGGTTCTTTCTTGATCCATTAAGAACCTTTAACATGCATGGAAAAAGGTTCTTTGGGTAACCAAATATGGAATATTTTGGAACATTTATTTTAAAAGCCTGAGCCAGTCTTCCAATTTTAGGCAATCGCTATGGAAAGATTTAACAGAAAATCATAAAAAAATGTAAGTTTTAGACTTAGATGCCATCCATTCAGAGGATATCAAACATGATATTAAACTGTTCACTTGTCAGCAACAAGGGACACAATTATCCATAAGTTTGTTGTTTTCATAACTTGAAAGTTTGGTAGTGTTTGATCCTCAGTCGTTTAGTGTAAAGGTTGTCTAGTGTATTTTAGCCTGAACCCTATTCAAAGTCTGTAAGTGTACAATGCCTAGCATGTTGTTTTTATTTGATTTAGTTTTTTCCTTAATTCGATTTTTAGACAGGGGCAGGTCCCTGTCTGTGGACAACAATCTGAGACATTGCCGAACCTCTTAAAGAGACACTTGTGAGAATTATTTTTATTTTTTTACATTCCATAACGTGTTACGGGAATATAAAATACTGTATATATGTTTAGTAGAGGCATCAGACAATCAAAATGCTGCATAATTTATTTCTCTACTGAAGGGATTTTTTGTTTTGCTTTGTTTTTTGCCTTTAGTCATGTTGGCTTTTCTGAAGCAGTTCTGTTTGTTGCAGTAGGCATTGTCCACCACCTAAGGGTGCTGTAGTGCATTGAGTGCCATTACTGCTGTATTGGAAGCAAAGAACAGAAGTCACAACAGTGCGTCAGTATGCTCTTTTGAGTGACTGGGTATATTGCAGAATAAAATTCTTCTTTTATCATTATTTATAATTTTCAGTTTTATATTTAAATTTTATTTCACATGCCTAAAGATGCTAAAAGTTGTGCATTTATTGTGTGTTTCAAGCTGCACTTTAACAAAACCGAATAAATTGGTAATAGATAATGTGATTTGTATTGTGTCCATTCTTCCGCCAACTTGCAGCACACATATTAAAAATAATCTCCTTCTCCTTTTAGAGTTTACCTTTGCTAGACTATATCGGTGTGTTAAAACCTCGCTGGGGGTGAAGAGGCTTTGTGGACGCGAGCAGCTGTAAGGTCTGTTAACAGTCTATCAGGATGCCTGCCCAGTGCTGTTAAAAGAGATATTTACTCTGCTGTTCGAAAGTGAATTTGATGCCATCCTGTAATAGTGGTGCTGAAATTGAGCCGAGGTTATGTTAACAAGGCCCCGCAGCTGTGCTCACCTTGAACAGGACATATTTCAATAAGTCGTCCTCTGCTAAGAGCATGTGAAACTATAAGAGACCTTCTTGAGTTCCCCTAGACATTCATCTGAATGTTACACTCACTATCATCACAGCATAAGATATTTTTGAGAACAATGAGTTTGTCAATGGAAAATGTATTTTGCTTGTAGGCGATATAGGAGGTTATATTTCAGAGGGTTCTCCAAAGGTAACTAGTTCTTTCATATCATGGGAAAATTTTGTTTTTGAGTATATATGGTATTCAGAATGATTTCTTGTTAGTGTTTTTATTTTTGATGCACTATTAATGCTTCATTTACTGGAGGTCTTGACTTAGTATGAGGTGTTTCTCTTAAAATTTGAGAAATAAAATGCTGAAAAGCAGCACACATCTCAATATTAATGTCAATATGGAAAATTAAATACGTTTGAATAATAAAAAAGTGAGAATAATATAAAATAGTTGGCATCATGAGTATTTGATTAGAAATATTTGAGATCTCTGACTGTGAACGACAATTTGTGACATCGAGGAGACACGTGAGATTGCAAGGATCCGTTTCTCAGGATGATGCACAAGGTCAAAAATCTCAATTTGATCTCCATTCTGTCTCACTGTTATCCAGGAGAAAGAACAGAGATGACAAAGAGAGCTCTTGGTTTGTCTTTTACGTTTAAGTACCACACATCGAAAGTCCATAACAGCAACACTAGGAATTAAATTTGAATGATTTCACTCAGTTTATAGGCTAGACGTCTGAAATGTGCATTTAACTTATGGAATTACTGAATATGACCCCATGAATTTCAATAAATATGAAATTAAAAACAATAACACTAACATGCAATTCTGGTCCTTCTGTGCCAAATCATGAGGTAACCATCTTACCCCAAGGGTCTAATTTATCTTTTCACTTTGAAGAAAAAAAACATCTTGCCCCAGGCGGCATCTTACCCTTCGGTTCTCCTTGAAGAGAATTAACTATTGAATACTGCAGTTACTATTTATAAATGTCTCCTTTTAACTTTGCCTTTGGTCTGTCATTGATAAATGTGAATGATCAATGACACCAGGGCGCTTGGATAGTTCTCACCCAAGATTTTTCAATTAAACTCCCTCTCCCATGACCTGTTTATCCAAGCCAGTCTACCTCATTAGATGTCAGGTCTCCTTACAGTGTGTGCCAAGCTCAATTTTGAGTTAAGCATATGCAGTGCAGACCTCATGACTTCTACCCACAGCGTTCTCCGACGGAAGGCGTCGGGAGGGTATTGACGGCACTGTCAGAAGTTTTTGCTTAGCTAAGCACAGGTCTCTCGACTGAGGCTTGTGTGGGGTGGAGACGGTTCTTCCGATCGATAGGTGCCAACCAGTTACAATGAACTCCTCTTCACACACACACACCATGGCTCACACCCCCGCTGCTAGTCATCTTTCAAAACCTGGCCGTGGACCGTGAAGCTGCCACACTGCAGGGAAAAGATCCCCACACATGATGTGCCGGCACAATGCAGAAAGGGGACGAAACTCCAGCAGCCTGTGTACAACTGTGTCCTCAGAAAGACAGGTAAGTGCTGAAAAAATAATCTGAGGGAGAATTTAAGGAGCAAATGGCATAATGATGCTTTTAAGGTATTTTATGAAGACACCTTTTGAAAACAAGCATAGATATTTTAATCTTCAACTTACAGTCTTGCAATTCTTTCCTCTGCAATTTGATTTAGAAATCTGGCTTTAAAACATTTTTATAACAGGCAGCAATTTCACAGGTTTATGCTGCAATTTTTTCCATTTAAAATATAGAATTGGTTATTTGTGTTTGTTATATTTGCTAAAATAAGGGTTCAATGGGTAACGTATTATTTAACATGGGCAATGAACAATACTTCTACAGTTTTGTTAATCATAGCCAAAATTTATTTCAACATTTATTAATGCATTTTTTAAATCAAAAGTTGTATTAGTTTTATTATATTGCTCGTGATTAATTTAAGCGTTATGCATGGTTAGTTTGTTAATGTATTAACTATGTTAACAAATGAGACTTTTTTGTAAACTGCTACAAAATAACAATGATTTTAAACAGCTGTAATGAAAAATGCCGTAAACTATAATGAAAAAGCAACTTATTAAAAAGTTATGTATTTATGAAATTATAAAAACTAACATATGTCTGTATCACAATTATGTTATAATTCCTCATTTAATAGGTATAGAAATTAGACTTTGTATTAATCTTTGGCATGTAACTCCCTTCCGCAACGTTTACGTTACAGTCATGAATGAGATATTGTTGTGATATGCACTTTTCATAGCAATCAGATTTAAGAATTTAATCTGGAGGAAAATAAAATAGAGTCAAAAAATAATTCTCATATAGATTTACACTGGAGGATAAAACGGACATTATATTGACTCCAGACGTATGACCAGATGGTAAAACACAAAACATGCCAGTAACCAGTCACAATGCCTTAGCAACCGCATAGCAACACCCTAGTAAGCACCCACAGCACGCTAGAATTGTGTTGCATGGTCAGGTACCACTCACATATCTACTGAAATGTAAAAAATATTCAGAGCATGTATGAGATCTAAAACTTTGAGAGAAAAAAATCTGGCTTTGCAATGACGTCTTCTTGGGTAGCCACCCTAAAAGAGCCACTTCCTTCCTCATCTACTCTTGGCAAGTTTCCTTCTTTTCCCCCTGCCATGCACTGGCACCTCTGCTGTGCCAGACAGATGGGCTGTGCTGGGCTGCTGTGTTTGCAGCAATGGAGCTGTTCACCAAAAGGAAAACACATTTAAGCAAGCTTAATGTGTATCACAAATGCAACACAGCAAGTGTGTTGAAATTATTGCGGTAAAAGTCTCACAACTCTAGTTTCAGACTCCGCTATAATCAGTCAGCAGTTATAAAGGTTTTTTGCAAATAATGCAATAAATATCTGTGTGCATTTTATCATGATGATTTATGCACGTGCACTATTGGACATTGTTATTGATCAAATTAAATAAATTAGCGTGAGTCTGAAAAGTGTGTTTTAAGAAGGTTTATTGGTGATCCACATGGGTAAAGTCCATTGAAAATGGAACATCCATATGGATGGATTGGAAGCTCATGACTTCAAGGGAATAATAATTTGGGTTTGCGCAGGCGCACTGCTTTCACAGGTGGTCGTGATACAGCGAAGCTCCAGCTATGGATCTCCTTTTGACTATATACCCTGAACAATCACGATTTTTAAACGCTTATTTTTTTTATACTTCTTAAAATGGGTTCATCGGAGTGCCGAATTAAACAGAACTTCCCAGTCTCCGTCTCAGCGTGAGTTAGCCTATACATTTCTATCAAAATAAAAACGAGAGGCTTCAAAATGAGTGCGTGCGCACGAACCGCTCATTGAATTTAAAAGCATTCTTAATCCTCAGTCTTTAAAAAAAATGTATTTTTTCAACCTGCAATGACTTATACCATAGACAAGTTTATACTGTAGTCTGTTTAAGACACAACCGCAAGTTCTGACCCTCGCGAGCGCGCGCACTCGCAGTTTTGTACAGTTTCATTGATTGGCAGCGTTTTGTCGTATTGCGTTGTGTCGTGCCTCAAATTTGACGTTGTTTACATGCAGGTTGGTTCTTCTAAGCTCTACATTCCCGTTGTGATGTCTCTTCTTTAACTTCAGGGGGATGATAAAGCCTTCAGACATGAGTCCGCGCCGATTGTCAGACATCAGTCCTCAGATCAGACAGCTGAAATCCCTCGTCATTGATGAAGAACTAAATGAAGAACTGAAGTCGTCGAGATCGGTCGAGTACATCAACAACGCGTCCATAGAGGAGCGGATTCTGAGGATCACCGGCTACTATGGCTATGTGCCCTGGAACGCATCTCTCGGAGGTAGTGCACTTGATTTATTCTTCTGTTTATCATTTAAAGGTAAGAATGAAAGGAATTGTATATGAGTTAAAGTCACCGTGAAACACAAAAATAGTTATTCGGTATTTATTATAAAGGATTTATCTGTGCACATTATTATTATTATAAAAATGATTTATTCATGCACTTCACTGTTATTTTACTTCATGGCACATCTTTAATCAAAATAACTTCCCCTACCTTTTACAATGACGTTTTTTGTTCTCTGATGACATGTTTACTGGCGCGAGGGCGGGACAACCTGTCACACCAATAGCAAACCAATCAACTCCTGTTGGACAAAATCAAGTCCCGCCTTACATTTTACTTATTTGAGAAGCTGTTTCACTTAGATATGTATCAGAATAGGGAAGAAAAGACCTCACAGCTTCCATTTGTTGAGTACTTATACAGTAATACCTCTAGATACGAGCATAATCATAAGAGCATAAGAGCTCGTAACTCGAATTGTTCGTATCTCGAATCATGTTTTCCCATAAAAAATAATAGAAAACAAATTAATCCGTTCCAAACTCATAACAATGGGGGGGAATTTTTTTTTATTGGTATATAAATATATATACACACACACACACACAATTATAGTACATGTATACAGTGTGATACATGTGTGATATCAAATAAAATGTGGTTTTAATTATAAGTTTTCAAAGACAGTAGCGGCAGGTGCGGAGGAGGGAGGGAGGGGGTTGGTACAGAGACACTTGATTCCGTATCTTATCTTACACAAACACTATATAATTTAAATTAACATAACTTACGTTTTTTTCTCTTTTTTTTTTTACTTTTCTATTTCATATTATTGTTTAGAATTTTTGAATTTGTATTCTTTCTCAGCAAACACGTGAAGTGAACGTGCGTTGGCACGGCGTCAGTACGCATGCTCGTATCTCGAATATTTACTCATATCAAGGTATTGCTGTACTACAAGGCTGTAGTACATGTATTGAGCTAAAGTTTTTTTTTTTTTTGGTGTGGTGGTGGGGTGTTATTGGATTACTGGTCTCTTTTTTTAAGGGAATTTAATTATTAAAAGATTAAAAGGGATTTAAGGAAATAAAGAAAAAGACACAATAACGGTACAAATTCCAGATTTATTGTAGTTATGAAGTAATCAATTTAAACTATTTGTAAATAATATATATATTTAAAATAATCTTCATGATCTTATTTTGAATGTCTAATTTCTAATATGTAAAAAAAAAAAAAAAAAACAATTCTTGTCTCGACACATTCAGTTACATAAATCATATAAATAAATACACATTTAAATTCAAAACGGTAAACTTTCATTAAAAACGTCACTGGGTAATACTGTCGGTTGCTGAACATTTTTCTATCGTGAAATAGTATTGCAACGTGCTTTTTCACTACTAAAACTAAAGCGTTGCATTGTAATTTGCACTGTTTTTTTTGTGATTAGTAAGTACCAGCTTCTTTAATTTTTAATTGGCCATCTCAGTTGAGAGGGGGCTGGATTTTGGCTTTTTCACATAATTTTACATTTATGCATTTGGCAGACGCTTTTATCTAAAGCGACTTACATTGCATTCAAGGAACACCCTAACATTCAAATCAGTTCTTGCTTTCCCTGGGAGTCGAACCATGACCTTGGTGTTGCAAGCGCCACGCTCTACTGTTTAAACTACAGGAAAGCCTTGGGGGGGACTTGTTACCCTCAATGCCTATTGTGGTTTACAGCCCTGCTATACTATATAATTCACAGTTACAGTTATAGTTCTTTACCCTTAGCATATTATGTCATATGTAGACAAATAAAATAGTTTTACATTTATGTCATTATTGAATTATATGACTTTTACATACATTATGTAGTAAGTCCTTCTTAAAAGTTTAAAGGTGGCTGAAAGATTCAAGTGAGGACTGTTTCTTCTTGCTTTTCAGCTATTTGTACAGTCTATGAGTTTGATAGATGTCTTTTTTTTTACATGAGAAGTGAGCATCTATAAATGCTCTATGGTGTAAACAAACACATCAATCAGAGTCCAACTTTACACCCCTGCATCCATCTGAGCTCCTCCGCAACCCCACGCACAAACATTTCATTATTTCTTAAGAATTCTGTTGACACAGGCACAAGCAACAAAATCTGGGCCAAAACAGCTGAATCATTCGTAGACAACTTTCCATTATTTTTTATATGTGTATATATATAGTACTCAATAAAAAAACTAAATGCAATTTTTGTTATTTAAAAAATATATATAAACGTCTTGCATATTTGGAAAATACCTCATATTTAGTGAATAGGACTCCTGTTGTATTTGAGAGTTACAATGTGCAGCTGGCAATTATTCTACTATGCAGAAGAAGGTAACATCTGAGTCAGAGCCCAGATTTGCTGAGTCATCAGGGGCAGATGAGGTCCTCAGTCCTCATTCCCATTCCTCCACTGACTGCGTCATACCATTTTCTTTTTGGATTTCGTTCAAATTTGAGTAACTTGTGTGTTTTTGTCCATTTACAATATTTTACTTTTACTTATTTTAGTACTAGTTTCACTAAATGAACTGAAATAAGTTTTTAGTATTTCCAGATAACTAATAACCCATACACTATCATGTCTTTGTTGAGCTGTTAACTGAACCCTCTACTGCATGCACTCTAACTTACCACAGCAGTTCCTTAAATCCCCAAAAGCTGTTGAGACCTTTAAAACCCCTGAGAGTATAAGCTGCGATCTCACCATCTAGAACATTTGAAATGAGCAGATCTTCTATCATAATTTTTTTAGTTTAAATGATGCAACAACAGATCATTTTTAAAATACATTAAAGTTTGATTAAAGGTGGTTGGCATTGGTTTTCATCATACAAACGGGGGGATGTCATCACCACCTTTCACCCCTCTGGCGACAGCCTTAACAGGCCACAATGGAAATTGGGCAGTTCAGCAGGTTTTTAGTTCATAGATCATAGTTCATCACCTCGTAATACCTGGGTCAATGTGTGCATGGACGCGCTGCCACTTGTGTGGCATTATCTATTCCAGACTTTGGTCCCTGGTGTGGCTATGATTATAAGAGTCACATTCATTCTGTTGACTGACAGCTACTTGGGGACATTGTGTCTGCCTCCTTGTCCTCCTTGCTCTGACAGTTCTGTCCTTCAGACCTGTCTGGTTCTGGACAATATGTGCTAAATGTCTTCCTATAGGCCATGAGGACACATGAAGTATGGAATATACAAGAGAAATGAGATGACTTGTAATACAGTTAATAGTTTTCTACATGGCAGGAGAAACAATGTTCATCTTCAGTGCCATGAAGAGCAATACATTTGACGATTTTGTGAATGGCTTCTTGCTATCTGTTCTTGTGACTTGTTTTGTAATGTTTTATAGTAATGTCCTGCTTAAAAAGATGTGTATAAATAAAAAAATAAATAATCATGTTGGTGGTTAATGGCATTATGCCAAAAAAATATGGAGGACTATTTCCATCCCAGAGCAAAAAGAAATGTACTTTATTTCTTTCTACTGTAATTTTATCTCACTCATGTGACTTATAGTGAATTATATTTCTTATAACTGCAACTCTATATCTCACTATTGCACTTTTTTTTTTAAATGAATGCTTCTGAATTCTGCAAAGATGCATTAAATTGATCAAAAGTGACAGTAAATGCATTTATTGATACATTGATAATAAGAAATGTTAGCTGAGCAGTAAATCGTCATATCTAGCAAGCATTATGTGACATCGATGACTGCATTAATGGCTGCTGAAAGTTCAGCTTTGCCATCACAGGAATAAATAGTAAGAACTAATACCGTGAAATATTATTACTATTTAAAATAACTTTTTAACTATTTATTTGAAAATGTATCAAAACAGGAAACAGTCATTTTAAATTATTACTGTTTTTACTCAGTAAAAAAATTACCGTCTTTTTTTCAAATAAATGTAGCCCTGGAGAGCCTTAGATGAATATTATCATTATTTTTTTATTCTTACTGACCTCAAACTTTGCGTGATTCCTGCTGTCACATTCAAGGTTTATGTTGAAACATCATTTTACTTTTACATTTGGCAGACGCTTTTTTATTTATTTATCCGAAGCGACTTACATTGGATTCAAGGAACACATTGACATTCTAATCGGTTCTTACTTTTCCTTGGAATTGGACCCATGACCTTGAAAAAAGGTCATGAAAAAAAGTTTTTTTTGCAAGCACCAAACTCCACAATTTGAGCTACAGGAAACCACTTGATTTGAGTTGCCTTACTAAAGTTACAGTTCAGAAACTATATTATTATCCATCTTTTACATACTGCATTTAAGCTTTGTAAGCATCATATTTGTTATGCAAATTCCTCCTATTGTACTGCATGAAAGTTTATCGCTGAAAGAAAAGAGTTGGCAGTACAGTAATGCCTGTGGCTATTCTTATGATTTTGTATTATGCAATTATGTTGTCTGTATCTGCAGGGGAGGACCAGAACAGCAGTGAGAAGGTGGAAGTGAAGGAAGATGGCTATTCTGCTCCAGAAACAGTCAAGTCAGATTGTGTGAACAGGCTGCAGAGGCTCCGCTGCTGTTTGCTTACGACTGCAGTCCACCTGCGCAGAGCCCTGTGGGGCGTCGCTATGGTGATCTGCATCTGCGCATCTTGGTCTGGCTGCACTCAGTTGGCCAAAATAACCGTCAGACGCTTGAATGTCCCGTTCACCCTCACTTGGTTCTCTACCTCCTGGAACTGTGCCATCTTCCCTCTTTACTACCTGGGTCACCTGTGCTGTAGCAAGGACAGACAGACTCCCAGACAGCGCTTCAGGTGAGACGGGTTGTGATTCCTTTCATGCAAGGAGATCTTTCTATGACTCATTGTGTTTTAAAATGAAACTGCAAAAGTGCTGCACTGTGTAATAGTTTGGATTTATGCAGACACCTCAATTTAGCTTGCCGAACTAGAGTGACTGTTGACTTTGCAGTTTTGTTGGGCTAGGCTGCTCAGATATGGACTTGACCTTAACCTCATTTTCTTAACAATGTCCCATGGCGTTTTTGACCTTTTCATGAGTTCAGAACAACAGATTTAAAGGTTTAGTCTTTTGTACTGAGCAGCACTTTTGGAAGTGAGTATAGTTTAACAAAACCAGGGATTTCCTGGTTTGTATCTAAATCAGATAGTTGGTT
Organism: Rhodeus uyekii; assembly: GCA_037043235.1. Lineage (NCBI taxonomy): Eukaryota > Metazoa > Chordata > Actinopteri > Cypriniformes > Acheilognathidae > Rhodeus > Rhodeus uyekii. Next base: position 567,816 of record JAWRVZ010000072.1, on the reverse strand, counting down.
TTATCATGTCTAACACTAGTTATGAAAAACCTATGTATTAATATGTTCTCAATGGGCACATCTTATTTACATCAGTGCGTTTAATTTATAAGAAAGACATTTTTTTTTTGTTTTTGGAATCTTAAGAATATTATTATTTGCTCTGAAACGACCTTTCTTGCCTGATGTTGGTTAAAGCTACACATAATTCATAGACTTTTTTTTGTTTTGTTTACTATTGTAAGGTTTTAAATTAATTCTGATTAATTTAAGATAATACAATTTACAGCATTACTAGCAATAAACGCTTTAAAAATTTAAATACCGGGAATGTGTTTTTAAAAGAAGTCTCTTATGCTTATGCTGCAGAAATAATACTGTAAAAAAAAAAATTATTATATTAAATTATTACAATTTAAAATAGCTGTGATTAGATGGAATACAGAAAATAGTTTTACAATTTAAAATAGCTGTTTTCATTTTAATATATTTCACATGATCTTGGAAAAATCTTGTAAACAGTTATGCTGCTTAATAATTTTATAGTATACCCTTCTTATTTTCCTTCACTTTACAGTAAAAAAAGATTTTCTCTCTCTCTCGCGCTAAGTGATGTTTTAAAAATATGCATACGATTTTAGATCAACTGTTAAGATCAAGACCATCCATTCTGGAACATCATGTATGTTCTGTCACAAGAATGTACATTGTAAATGCTGAAACGATAAATTATTGTATGATTCATTATTTGCATGTGTGTGGATTCACAATAGAGAGTGTTGTCAGTTCTTGGGAGATGACGGACTGTCACTGAGAATGCTGCTGTCTCGCGTGGCCCCTTTTGGAGTGCTGTGGACTCTCACCAGCTACCTGTACCTGCAAGGCCTTCGCAGAATCCCCGCCACTGATGCCTGTGCCCTTTTCTGCTGTAGTCGTGCCTTTGTCTTCCTAATATCCTGGATTGTCCTGCGGGATCGCTTTATGGGAGTGCGGGTGAGTCCATAAGATGTATTATTTGTTATATAAAATGCTTTTTAGTTGCTATACTATTATGTGTAATTGAGAGTCTGTAAGCATTTTCCTTTTTATTAGAATGTATCGTTTAAACAGATTGTTCTGACGTTCGGATTACAGATTGTAGCGGCCATTTTAGCCATTGGGGGCATTGTTATGATGACGTATGCCGACGGTTTCCACAGCCATTCTGTGATTGGGATCTCCCTTGTGGTTGCATCTGCTTCAACAGCAGCTTTATACAAAGTAAGAGAAGATCACATACCGTATTTTCCAGCATATAACCCGCAGACGCAGATAACCCGCAACCTCATATAGCCTGCGGGGTTTGGGGTTTTGTGTAAAAAATTGCGGGCATAACCCGCACCTTCATATAACCCACACCCATAGATTTATGATTTTTTTTTTTTTAGTTCACATTTCGATTTTCAAATGTTGCTCGCATGACTTCAATTATCCATAACTGTTCAGGCTCGTCACACAGTGCAGTGTCTTCTTGCATGATTGACAGGTCAAACAGCCAATCGGCGCCAGCTGTCAGAGTGAGAGTACAAGCGCCAGAAACAACAACCCTCGCATGAAAGTAAAACAGAAATAAAATACAGCCAAAAAAAAAACCTTACGTCCTTAGGGACGTAACAAATATATTGAAATATTCTTTTACGTGGTTCAGCCCACACCCTTATATAACCCGCACCCCCCTAAGGGGTTTGTAAAATCTGGTATAACCCCCGGTGGTATGAGGGAAAATACGGTACACATCTTAGACAGTTATACACTTGTGTTTTAAATGTGTTTTAGTTATTTCATTCTCTCTTCAGCTTTTTCTGTATGTATAAATGTATAAATGTACGTGTTTCTTCAGGTTCTGTTCAAGCTTGTTCTGGGTAGTGCAAAGCTGGGTGAAGCAGCTGTATATCTTACAGTCCTCGGCGGAGCTAATTTGGTCTTCATTAGCGCTGTACCTCTGATCCTGCTTCTCACGGGGGCCGAGGACTTTGTTTCACCTAGAGATTTGCCATGGCCAAGCATCTGTGGCATGTCCGCTCTTCTGCTGGGTAAGACGATGGACACAAATACACAAGCGTCTCTTATGTGCTTGAATTGCCATCTTCCCTTATAATTAATGTCAGTGTTGATTTTCCTTTGGTTGCCTTCTTAGTGTTCAATTTCCTCTTGAATTTTGGTGTTCTGGTTACACTTCCTACTCTGATTTCTCTGGGCGTTGTCCTCAGTGTGCCTGTCAATGCTGGTGAGTCACTTGTTTTTTTAAAATTAGTTATACTGTGTGTTCTTACAATTTTGCATCATTTATTTCTTCACTAATCTGAAAAGGAGATACTAGACAGTATGTCAACTCTTCTCTTTTCTATGCATTGAAAGTACCGTAAATATTGACAGAACAGCACAGTAATCTTGAAAAATATAAGAGCAAGAAATTTATTCTGAAAATATCTTATGTAAAATCTAATTTGTTCAATTTATATATGTTTGTATGAAAGTTTTGTCTCTTGTCAGACCTGTTTGAGGATTTTAGTGGAATGTTGCTGTTGTTTTTCATATAAGGAATGTGACCATAGCACTTATGGATTACTTATTGTTTTTTTTTAGAAAAACAGCATCAACATTACAGGTGTAGAACAATATGAGGCTGAGTAAATTAGTTTATTTTCCTCCTTCAACCTCATTATATACAGTAGAATTTTCTGTCAGTAATTTTTTTGGTATTTGAAAAGTATTTTAATGCTGCATTTATTTGATCAAAAATACAGTAAAACATTAAACTTGTGAAATTTAAAATAACTGTTTATATTTTTATATATTTTAAAATATAATTGATTCCTTTGATGGCAAAGCAGAATTTTTCGCATCATTACTTCAGTGTTATGATCTTTCAGAAATCATTCTAATATACAGATTTGGTGCTCAATAAACATTTCTTATTATTATCAGTGTTAATATTTTGGTGGAAACCATGATACGTGTTTTTTTATTCTTTGAGTAGAAATTTCAATATAACAGCATTTGTTTGAAGTGGAAATCTTTTTATTATAAAAATTGTCAATGTCACTTGATTAATTGAATGCATCCTTGCAGAATAAACATATGAATTTCTTTCCCAAAAATAACTCTTACCCACCCCTAGTTACAGTAGCATCTTTGTATTTTTAAGGTCAAATTATTCAAACGTTTTAAAGTAATAACTGATTGACCACCATAAATCTTCTGCACTCCAGTCATAGATCGTTACATGTGTGAGATCCAGCTCAACAGTGTACGCGTCATTGCGGTGTCCATCATTTGTCTGGGCTTCCTTTTGCTCTTGCTGCCCGAGGATTGGGACCAGTGCCTACCACAGTTACGATCAATGCTGTACAACCGAGAAGAGCCACAAGAGTGTGCCAGAGACAAACACTCAGAGACGCTTCACATCAGGCCAAGAGAGTCTAAATACTGCAACTCCAAAACTACTCCCAGCGTCCACTGACTCAGCATTTTATCACCGTATGGGCACCAATCTTCCACATTTGCGATGAATTTAGATATATTGCACATCAAATTGAATGGAAATCACTGCTTAGAAATATTATACAAAGAAAAGTTGGTACAGATCCATAAAGGAGGGTTTTATAGATATAGAAGATATTGAATAATTCTATGCAAAGCTTTAGGATTTGATTGGTTCATCTGTTACGCCTTTAAGGACGAGCGATTTTTCATTTTTAAGCACTACTGTGAGTCTAGGTTTGAATAATTTACTGTTGCTTCATATGTTTAATGAAGTATGTTTGTATATTGCCAGTATCTCCACTACTGACTCTTCATCACGTTCTTCGGCATAACGTAGTACTCCTGATACGATCTGTAATCTCAGACCGGTTCTATATACTCTGCATATGTATTTGACAGTGTTATGGCCTCTCATATAATCTGTAAGAAAGGCTTACAGATAAATTCTTAGATAATTCTTTCATTATATCAGTGGCAATACTTGGTTGAAACATTCCTGTGGAATTAAGGCTTAATGTAAACCTTTGTAAGGATGATTTTGTTACTTCTTAGTAGCAATAGTAAAGAATGAATGTATATCCTATGTATATTGTAGCATATATATATCTGAAAGTATAATTTTATATACAGTGCACAGCATAAATGAGTTCACCCCCTGTGAACAGATGATCATTAATACAATTCAATGAACGTATTAAACATATTTAATAAAAACAGAGAAATATATCTTACTATCAGTAAAATAAGTAATTTTTTGTTTTGTTAAGTCAAAAAATTAAGTTAAGGATTGCAGAAATGAGTATGCCCTAGATTTTATTCAACATATGTCCTCCATTATTTTATATATTACTCTGACCCTTCTTGTTCATGACGTCACATTTCTCCTGTTTAACTCCTAGAATAAGATGATGTCCTTAACTGCCCTGGGGCCTCATTTATAAAACTGTCCATAGGATCACTACAAAGTTTACGTGCCAAAAATGGCATATGCCAAAAGATCACATTTATTATCTACAATCTAACTTCAGTTCACGACCTCACCATCTGTGCTGCCAATTCCCTCTGTCTCCAGAATGAGCGTACGCACTGCTCAAAGTTTGCTTAAAGGTGCGCACATTCTCCCGTCAAGTTTGTTTTTTATAGATCACAACCTTTGCGTGGGAACTGGCGTACGTACGTTTCCAGCCCCGTTTTCTGCGTACGCATGCTTTATAAATGAGATTCCTGATCTTTAATAAGACATGTTGCTCAGCTGTACTTTGTGCTCCTCCTCTAAAAACATAACATTTTGTATACTGTTAGATCCAAAATGACTGACTTGGTCTCATGAGACCAGATTATGATTCTTAGAAGTCTATATTTTGTAAATGGGGGACTTGGAAAAGACTTGATTGACTTTGTGATTCAGTTCCAGTGTGAACAGCAACCATGCATGTCACTTCTGCAGGCTGCATCTTACTCTGTGAGAAATACTTTTGCTGTATTTGCACACAATTTTAAACAATGATTTGGTGATTCTTTTGTGTCACGGTCCTCTTTTGTGCTAAGAAACAAATCTCCTGACAGTTCTGTCCCAAGTGGTTCTACCGTTGGCAACATTAAATGTGAGGATTAATCAGTGTATAACACTTAATCGTCAAGAAATTACTTTTCTTAAAATGTTTTTGTTCAACAGCTGCTTATACCAGATTTTTTAAAATTGGATTAGTACCTTTCAGGAAGTGCTTATTTTTGCAACACAATCACTTTAAAGAAAATGTTATTTTACTGAATAATCTGGACTATTTTTATCAATCAAGCAGACTTCCTGGCACATTATTCGTCTAAAGATCCCTAACATGGTGTATTCATTTATGCTGTGCACGGTATATATGGGGGTCAGTAAGATTTTGCGTTTTAATAGCATTCATCAAAGGACTTTAATTTGACTAAAATATATAACAAATAATAATTAATGTTACAAAAGAATTCAATGTAAAAAAAAAAAATTATTTTGAAACATAATTATGAATAAAATAAATACACAAACTTTTGTTGTTTGTTCATTTAATAGAAATTTGCTACAGGTAATGTTTAAATATATAAAAACAAAATCTCACAGCACTTTACATATCACTTCAGAGCCGTACACAGGAAATTCATATACAGAATGTGCGTTACAGAAACAGACATGAACATTATGTATTAAGCACAAAGGATTATTTTACCTCTCCTGTTATATCATTGCATGTAAAAACTATCTGTATATGTGTATATATAAAAAAAAACTACTGCAATACCATCCCCACCTCCCAAAAAAAGCAAGCAAGCACAAAAAAAACATACAATCACAGACCTAGCAAAACGTCCCTCCATTTTGCAATTTAAAAAAAATTAAAAAGTGCTTAAACAATGATATCCAGTGATATTCCGTTAACGTCAGACATTTCTTTATAAGTAAAAAAAAAAATAAAGACAAAAAAAAAGATACTGGCATCAAGATGTGCTTTTCTACACATACATTTTGAAATAGTTCATATAGACTAAAGGCACACAATATATTGAAATGGCAGTGCACTTTTCCTCTTTCATCCACCTTCCCAAAAGCTAAAACCTGTACTTCTGACTTCATTTTTAAGAAAACCTTAAGGGATCCCACAAAGGAATGGGAATCTGATGTCCCTTCAATTGAACCTGTAACTCTTCTCTCCCAAAACTTAGCCTTCACATGAGGTATGGCGTCCAAATTCTTTGAAAGGTAAAAACACTTGGATCAATTCAAACCATTACTTTTTCCCCCATCAGTATTAAGAGACCACATCAAAATATCTCTCTAAATGACGTCTTTCTGGGCTGTTCTAGTGGACTTATGGAAATACATGCAACCCAGAAGAGAGAGAACAAGTATAAAAAGTGTGAAGAAGACCATAAATGTGACGTATCCCCCATAAGGCATCAGTGGTGTGTCAGGAGCTTCAGCGGGGATCATGTTGGTCAGGTTAAGCATGTAACCTAATGTCCAGCCTGCATCACTGTCTTTTATCTGCACAGAAAAAGCAGTCGTCAAACAATTGTGTGGACCCAAAACCATTTTTTTTTTCCAAATCAAAGTAATTCTTCTGTAGTACAGAAGAATTAAATCGATCAAGTGTCTTAAGCGACTAAATACATTAAGGCTACAGTATTCTGTGAGAAGTAATAACACCATGCTCACCTTTTTAATGAAACTGATTTCTTTCCAGTTTTCAGAGGTGAAATTGTATCCATCTTCCAGAAGAGTGATTATGTATGTTCCTGAGAAGCAGTATTCTGAAAGGTATTTCTGTGGTGTTTTGGGATGATCTTCTACAAGCTATAAAATAAAAAGTTAAGCAAGTTCACATTTAAACAACCTATCCCAAAGACAGTAAATAAACCATTTCACCTTTTTCCATGGAGTAGAGCAGTATTTTGCCAGTTTCTCCTTTGTACTGGCTAATGAATCACTGGTCAGATCCAAAAAGTCCATCACAAAGAAAAAAGCAGAAAAGGCCTAGAAAGTAAAATAGCATGATTATTAACACTAGTTTTGATTTACAGCCAGTCAAACAATCTTCATTGATTCTTACCCCAAATGTTCCATCGACAGAAGGCTGGAAAACACCATTGAAAGAGCATTTAGAGTAAGTGCAACGGCTGGTATCAAAAACCTTTCTGATCGATTGTTGACACTGAGACCAATCCCCTATCCCTACATGGGAGAAAGCTCCATGTGTGATGTTCACTGCATTCATACAAGGGGTGTTGAACACACTTTGAACTGTCTTGGTGAAGTTATATCCCGGGTGGAAGCAAGGATCCCTCAACTCAATGGGGTATGTCTTAGGGAAGAAAAAACAACATTTAAGAACAAAAGATACAATAGGATGAGTCAAGTGTGGCCATATTTTATATACTTAAATATGCATAAAAAAACAGGTTAAAAAAAAAAAAACAGCCAAAGCTAACGCAAAGAAGCCAAAACAGTTTTACAGTCCTACCTAAGTTAAATTTGTTTGCTGTAAAATTGTGACTGCATCAATACAATTAATTTTAATGACTGTGCAATGCAGGGATCATAATGCACGGTAAATGCATTAATATAGTACTGTACACATATTGCTTCAATGAAATACTCCAATTTTATATATACAGTATGCAATAGGGGGCACCCTCTACACTTTAAAAAAAAATTATATATATATATATATATATATGTAGAGAATTTATTTAGCTAGGACAGTAGTCGCACAGACAGGAACCCATGTGTGAAGAGAGAGGGGAAATTGGACTTGGAAAGGACCTCAAAGTGCCCGAACAAGCTATGGCTGCAACACATTTTCTATTGCAATGACAAGCATACCTTGTCAACAGCATGTGTTGACAGTAATTTCTTGCCCATAGAAATCTTGAGAACTTGGTCCTTCCCGTAACAGAGAAAGCTGTGGGTGTACAGGTGATAGTTGTTTCCGTACAGCCTAAAGTCAATAGAATTATCAGCGGATTCAATTTTCTGTTGAGGTACGAAGGTTATCTGAGTAGAGGCGCCACCTAGGTCCAGAGCTCCAAGAGTCCCTGTGGGCTGCATGATAAACACAGGACTTTAATTCTTTCTCCTTTTCACACTGAAATAGTTTGTTTATTCTTATACTATATCTATATATTCTGCACTGCAATTCTGTGCCGAGCAGAGCTGTTTTGGTTAACAAAAATAAATAAATATTTTAAAATGCTAAATGTGAAACCCAGGTGAAAAAAAAATTACCTTATTTAAGTTTTTACTGAGGTAATTGACAGTGATCCATCCAAAAGCTCCCTCCTCTTGGCCTGAAATGATACGAGCTCCCTGATAGGAAAAGGGGTACGACTTCAGTGCATGTTCAACCGAGGCCAGGACCTTTTCTGAGGCCATTTCATTCTCCATCCTTCAGAAAATAAAGACTATTTAACTTCATCTGTAAACCATCGATTAAAAGTCTTTTTTTTATACATTTTATCTTATGCTCAAAGCTGCATAGATATACAGTAAAAATGACACTTCAATTGTCATGTTTTAAAATGTAATGTATTCTTGGGCTGTCAAAGCTGAGTTTTCAGCATCATTACTCCAGTCTTCAGTCATATGATCCCTCAGATATTATTTGAATACGTTTGGTGCTTAAATATTTATCATTAGTGTTGAAAACCGTTTCTGCTGCTTAACATTTATGTTAAAGACACTTATAATGTTACAAAATATTTCTATTTCAAATAAATGTTTTTGAACTTTTTTCTATTTGTCAAATAATCCTGAAAAAAATGCATTATGGTTTCCACACACACACACACACACACAAAACCCTTTATAAATAGCGGGCCGCCAATAAGGAGTGAAAATTTGCTGCTGAAAATTCAGCTTTGCCATTACAGAGGAAACAAAACAAAATTCATCGTTGTCTTTAGTTTGATTACTAAGAGTTCCAGGCTATTCCAAATTATTCTCTATACCTCCCTATACTCCTTTTTGATTCTTGAGAATATGGAGAAGGGATTACTTGAGCAGTCTCATGCCTGCTGTGGCTCCCAGGTACACCGGAGTTTCGTGGTGTCTGTAAGCAGGTATTTTTTGCTTGGCCTCCACCATGCACTTCTGCAGAGATTTGCCAGCCCCATCTGGATTAGCACTGTAACTGGAGATGCCTTTGCCTATAGTTTGCAAAAGTGTTGTTGGAAATTAGGTGGTGTTGACATAACTAAAGGGATAGCAAATTAACCCTCATCCTCTCCTCTAGTACCTGTACCAAATCCTTCCCTCGTGGCTCAGAATTACCAAAATTGTCCAGAACCTTATACAATTTCATTTTAATTCTATTTTTTTTTAAATACAGTTCATTTACCTCCAAATTATTAGATTTTAATCAATTTAATAAAATGGTAAATGACTCTCCTCTAAATGCTCAAGTCTTACATTGCCAACCTCTTGTGGAAAAGACAAATTTAACAATTCCACTCTTGCCACTAGATGGCCTCATAGCTATAATTGGAGCAATATGTTCATTAAATTAAATAAAAAAAATAAAAAAACAAGAGGGAAGGATTTGTATTTATTTTTTTACAACCACAACTCCACAAAGTTAAACTTCAACAAAAGTCCTAAGGTCTTGGAGCACTCCAACGAACAGTCAATTTTTACAACATTATACAAATTAATTTCGGGTCAAAATGACCCGAGGAGAGGATGAGGGTCCTGACTTTTTCTTTGTTATTCCATAAAAGACGTTGATAAGTGGATGGGGACCAGAAAGGACAATAAATAATTTTATATATTTATAGATAAGATATATATAGAGAGAGATGTGGTTAGAGTTATTGGCACCTCTGGTAAAAGATGGCTATAAAAAAAAGAAAGCTGTATTGTTTATCCTTTAATAAATAAATGCTAACCTTTCATTAAAGTACAAATTTAAAGTGAGGGGTGAATCACATTATGAAAAATGTTTCTCCAAAATACATAGGTTGGTCCGTTGTTAATAAATACTTTTTGAAACCTCCTTATGCCAAGATAACCGCTATGAGTTCTCTCCCATAATGGCTGAGGAGTTTAGAAGACACCAAACAAGAGCTCAGAGACAGTTCCTTCACAAAGAATCTCTCTGTTTGTGCATCTCATCTTCTGTTCAGGGGACTGGGGTGGTCATGGCTTTGTGCTTGGTAACACATTTTGTGCTGATTTTAATGTTTGTTTTGGATTGTCGTCTTTTTTCCATGTGGTGATGTAGGGGTTGCTCTTCCAGGCAAATTTGTAATTTGAAAATCTTTAGTTGTTTGGAATTTTTCATTTTACAGCCACTTTCTATTTTGTGACGCTCAATCTTTTGCTGCACATCAGAACTATATTATTTGGGGTTTATGTATTGTGATGAATGATAAAGGGAATTTGGACTTTGGGTTTCATTTATACTACTGTAAAAAAATAAAAATAATAATACATACATTTCAGAGATATTTTACTCAAAATAGATTATGTTGGTGCAATCTATTCTATGATGGAAGGTTAGAATATTTTAATTTTGGATGAAATACCAAAAGTATACACTGCAGATTTATTTATTTTTTGCTGTCATTTTTTTATCATATTTACCAAGGATGCCAATAATTCTGACCACAACTGTACATTTTTATACATATAAGACTTCAGAAAGACATGTGTGAGGAACAGGCTGAAATTTAAAATCTCTTCTCCCTTTCTTTTTTCCACACAAGAAAAAGTCACACAACAGTGTGGGTTGAGTAATTAATGATAGTTTTCATTTTTGGGAGGAGTATCCTTTTCATGTTGTTAAAAAAAAAAATTGAAATGCAATAAGTTTTAGTTGAAATGTAATCCAGATTCCATTAGATCATGACTTCTGCACAGAAAATCATGGATCATGTACCGTCTACATTGCAGGTGTGTTTCTGCTCTACCATGCCAGTGTTGTTCTCCTTCTCCGCAGGCCATTGATAGATAAACACAGAGGTGTGCGAGGAGCCTGCGTCCAGAACTATTCCATACTGTCAAGTGAACAGGAACCACTGCATCAGTGAAGTCTGTATAAACCTAATCAGTTTGATTATTAACACACAGTAAATGGCTCTCAAAGGGTCAATCATACCTTGTACTTCTGGGGTAAAGGCTTGTGCTGGACAATAGAAATGGACACCATGATGATGATCCCCAGACCGATAAAAGCAGTCAGAAAGATGAGCACTGGCCTGTGCCATGGGTTCTTGATTTTTACTTCTACAAAAAAAGCATATTGACAATTTACACTTATGATCATAGTATTTAACAGCATCAGTGCGTACTGTAAGTCTTATTGAATAAATTCAATATATGGAAGTGCAGGCTGGTGGCAATGTCATACAATTCAGCATATATTTGATCTTTTTTATAATCTATGATGCAAACAAATTGTGAAGTATTGTTTGTTTTTTCTGGTGTGGCATGTTGGGGCGTAAAAAGATAAATCAAACAATAATACCTACTGTCAGTTTAATGGAAAAACAAACAGGACTTGAAAGCATGATGGCACTGTGTATGGTGCATGCAATAAAGGCACTTCATGTGCGTTATAGTTTGATGTAGATATTGCACAAATCAGGAGAATTTTCCCTGCTCCAATGAAGAACTCTAAGAAACTGCCCTGTTCATATATTTGGTGATTGACAGCACATCTGTCTTGGGTGTTTCCCTGCCTTCCCAAAATGCTGGGATAGGCTTCAGCATTCCAATGATCACATGTAGGACAAATTGCATGGAGGATGGATGGATGGTTCGACCATGTTTGGCAAAAGTGACTACAGTAAAGAATAATTGTTTTTAAGACTTGACATTATTATACATTTATGAAACATCCATGTTAATATTTTGACTGTTTCATGCATTTAAATTGGCTTCTCAACTTTGTATGAATTAAGCCTATATAGGGGAGAACTAGGATTGTTGCAATAATGGATTTAACACCAGAAGTTTAACCATTTAGAAAAACAATTCAAACCCGACCACCTCCCTCACCCGAACACGATTTCAAGGGGGCTGACCACAACATCCTGCACTGGGGCCCTGGCTACCTAAGCCACAGCCCTGACTCTCACTTTGTAAGAAATTATAAATGATTAACATGAGAATTGTTATTAAAGGAATTATACTTTTACACATTGCCTCAATTTAAGTTAAATGACAGTACTGGTATAATCTAAATCAGTACATTTAATGCATAACATCAGCACAAGTTTCTATCAGCCAATTTGTTCCAGTGCATTTCCTTTTTTCAATTAAAATATTTAAAATTAAATAGGAGTGGTGATGGGTGTATAGCACAATTACTTTGAATAAGAAAGCCTGATCAGTAGGTTACATTTGTGCACAACATTCAAAATGATAGTGGTTTCAAAATCTGGTAACGTTTTGTGCGCAATGACTCCAACTTAACGAGAAATCTACAAAACTTTTAGTTTCCTTACTACTTTAATTTGAAGCAGACATATAGCCAATGGAAATCTGAGGCATAAACACACACACACACACACACACACACACACACACACACACACACACACACACAAACAGATCTCCCTTGTGCTTTTAGTGCTTGCAAGCCCAATAAAGCAGTATGTCATGTGGTTTGCGTAAAGGACAGGTTCGCATGGTTTCATGCATTGAAGCGGAAAATCGTTAAACTACATATGCCAGGATAGAAGCGCTTTGCACCTACCCATCTGGACACGTGCAGGCCGTTTGCAACCGGTGAGGACTGTCGCGATTTAAATCCCAGTCAACAATGTGTCAGTCGATTCACTTTTCAGTATCAAGGATCAGAATTTCAACCAATAGACTTTCTTGCGTGATTAGAACGATCACACCTGTGTGCGTAACTGCAGCTTTGCTTGGCAAACATACGTGTGATTTTGGGGAAACACCCATTGTGCTTGTGGAGCTTGCAGTGACGTCAGCGGGACAGTGAGCGGAATTCCCTAGTCTCACTTCAGAGAACCTGCGCGTGAGCTGCATACAGATCCGTCTCTGGGACTGAAGCTTCTGTCTTTGGCAAGCAAGTCAGTGGCATAAAAGCGTTTGGGAAACACTCAACCTTAATGTAAGATTTGAGGGATTAGGTATTAGTATCAGAACTGAAAATGAAACTGGGTTTTTGTGTTAGATGTCAACATATGTATATGGACCATTAGGTGAACATGTGGTTGAATCTCCACTTCTATGGTAAAGGAACAGAAGGGCCAGCAGGGCCCCAATGTATTCGTGTTAAAACTTGGACAACTGACCATATATAGACTTGGTTCTGGCATGTATAGAAATTCCTATATGATCTTATCATGTTTGAGATTCCTATATGATGTTATCTATATTCTCTCATTGGTTGTCTCTGTTACTCCCCTAGACATTTCTCTATATATATTCAAATAGATAAAGAATAAAGTTGAGAAACAATTTATCTCCCTCAGCGCTGAGTACTTATTCATTCAACCGTTAATAAAAAGAGGACTGGAATGAGGCACGCCAGGAAACGAATCTAACACTTAACTTAAGTCTTAACCTTTGCATGCACAAAATATATATATATTATTTTCTCAGAATTGCATTTGTATTAAAATGCTTTATTAAAATATAACTGTCTTCATAAGAGGATACAATGGATTAAACATGTGTGCAGTTCATGCATGCAATATATATCAGAAATGAGACTTTAAATCTAACCACTTTCTTTTATTCACTGCATTTAAGACATGTAGCACATGTTATTTTCCAGAACAAATAGCTCAACTGTTGTTCCCTTAAAGCAATAGCTCAACCAAAAAATTCTGATTCAACTACAGTTTGTTTCTCAGAAAACCTGGAATATAGCAGATGAGTAATTTTGGACCACTTTATGACAGTTTTATGTCATTTTTATAGCTTGACAGGCCCATATTGTTTAGGTGGAAAAGAGATTAATTCAACGACAATTCGATTTGGTCTATTCCCTAGCAAGAACAGCAGTGCTGTTTGTTCTGGAAAATAGCATCTGCTGCATGCTGTAAATGCAGTGCATGAAGAGAAGCATATTTAAGAACAGAGTTCACCTTGTGAGTTCTGTAGAAGACATAAGGTCAGATGGGTTTAAGCAATAACGTGATGGTGATTAAACGAAGACAGAATATTATTTCTTTGGCGCTGTTATCCAGGACAAATGGCTCTGTTATTCTCTTTACAACTTATTCCACCCAAGTATTTGACTCAGCACACCAAGGCTCTTTAATTGACCCGAGATGTTTTCATAGTAGAAGGTGATCTGTTTTATTATTTCAGGTTCCTTATTCTTGGTTTCCTTCCCTGAATTGAATGTCTGTTTGTTTTTGGATAATCTGAAGTGTTGCCTGGACACAATGAAAAAACTCATTGTTAGATTAGAGGGTTGGTCAGATTTTTTTTATTGCAGTTTCTTATGCCGACCAAGGCTGCAATTATTATATTTATTTATCAGCAAAAGAGTAAAATAATTGAATATATAATTTCCACAGACAGGCCATTACTCCAGTCTTGAGTGTCACATGATTCTTCAGAAATCATTCTAACAGTCTGATTTGCTGCTCAAGAAATATTATTATCAAATTTGAAAACAGCTGTACTGCTTAATAATTCTTTGATGAATTCTTTGTAACAATCTTTGATCATTTCAAAAGCATTTATTTGAAAAACGTGTACCGTTACAACTTTATACTGTCACTTAAAAACAATTTAATGCATCATTTTCAAATATTAATTACTTTTGAATGCTAGTAGCCTGGTCTTTTAAAGAAACACTGCTAAATTCTGAAACACCAAGAGACACTGGTAAGTTTCCAAAGTCATTAAACGACAGGATACAGTTGAAAGAATGCAAATATCCAGCCCTCACTGGTTTATGCAAGACTAAGCAGACTAATCATATTTTGCACAGAGCTAAATATGCTATAAGTCATATTGCACAGACAGAGGAAAACAGCTGTACATACAGATAATGCACTTTGCATCTCTCGAGCTTGGAGTTCTTAAACAGAAAAGTATTGGTTGCTACAACTTGCTACATCAGGACTACAACAAAAATGTACATCCTTGGGGTAGATATAGTCAGAGGAAACCCATGGTAAAATAACCATCTGGGATGACCTACAGATTTCCTGTTAAGAATGTACAGCCCTGTTTTATTGCTCTGAAACCTAGCTTAGCATTAGCTAGCTAGCCTTGTTGTTTTTCATGTGTGATTTTGCAGTATTCATATTACTCTATGCAGTAATTCCTACATAAATCAAATCAATACAGCCCTAAACAGCAACTTTGGCAATACATTTCAAAAGACATCCTCTATTTTCCTTTCTTGGGAATGCATTGCTTGATAGTACAGACTGTTAGCAGACGCTAAAGAAAAACAGAAGGGCTGCTGTTATGCTAACAAAGTAACATTCAAACCAAACAACTCAATCTATGGTCTTTGGTGGACAAACACTCTTCTACACTGTGTTCATTGCATCGTTCCAGACAGATACAGTACATAACCTCTGAGCATTTACTGTAAATGTCTCTTAAGTTTTTGCCAAATGCAAGTTGTTACCAATAAAGACAGGGGCCAAAAATCTCTGGCACCAGTGATGTGTTGCTTGCTTAACTTCATTATGAAACTATGAGTTGCATTTCCTCTTGAGTGAAGGGAAACACACAAAAAGGTTTCTTTGTTAAATGATGGTAATTTCAATAGATATTTGTATAGCAATCTCCATGTCTCAGGTGTGAGTCTTTTGTTGACCGGAACACACGAGAGACGTCAGTGCACACTCATGCTCACAAGTAAACAGACTTAATTTCTACCTCGGGTGTTTCTCTAAATTCTTCCATAGATCAGCCATGATTGAGACACTGTCATCATCTACTAAATCCATTGAAAGCTTGGTACAGAGTTTTCATTATGTCTCATCAGACTGAAGAGTCACTGTTGTCCAAATCCATGACTAAACATGTTACATCAGGTTTAATATCTTCTCTGTAAAGTTTGCCTGCACTAACTTGCCATAGGTACCTGAGTAAGCTTTTATGACGTAATGCAAAGCTCTTGAGAAGAGCTAAATAATAGCACATGTCACTGCACACCCTACAATGGGAACTCCAACAGTGGTTCTTCAAAACATTCGTGAGAAATTGTGATATCAAAGGTGTCAAATTGTAATGTCTTTGCGTCGTTTTGTGTTGTCATGCATCAAATGGACAGTAGCTTTTCTTTCAAACAATGAAGGAACGAAATTCTATTCCTCATTCAAATATGGTTTAGATTACAAAAACCTGGATTATCTGTAAAAAGCTATCCGATATCATAAAATGGTATTGTGATAAATATTCGGTTTTGCTCATGAACTCAATTACGTGTTCCGTATAACATTTACTTTTGTTGTGCAACACACAATGGTGTTTCATTACCCAATGAATCCATGGTTTTTAACGATTTGAATGAGCCATTGATTCAGTGAACGATGCAGTGGCTGTATCCAAAAGCTTAGGAAGGAAATAATGAATTCTACACATTATGATGTGGCATAGACGATCTTGGCTATACAGCATCAATCACATAGACATTCCCAAGAAGATGGCGTCTGAAAGTTGGTTGGTCGTCAATTTTTTTGTAAATGTATGGTTTTGACCAACGTTTTCCACTTTTGATGTTATTTCTAGCGAGAAATTAGTATTGTACTAATAAGTTATTACTTTGCCATAGGTATCACCAAAGCAATATTTTGTTGTAGATCATTAAACTGTTATGCTTTATTGCACAGTGTAGTAGGCAAAAAACAGTATGTGACAAAAAAGTATGTCCGAATTCTCAGGATGCATCCGAAATTGTATACTTACCTATTATATAGAAGGCGAAAAACAGTATGTGACAAAAGCATTGTCCAAATTCATGTACTCATAAAAGAGTAGACAAAAATTACCCAGATGATCAACTTCTTCTAGTGAAATTCTGAAGTATGCATACGATTTAGGCCACAAAAGAGGATTTGTGAGTGGTGCTGGTTGATCACAAGATAATAACAACATGATGAATGTAGTGCGTCCAGATTATATTCATACAACACACATTCATAATATATAAATCATTCTTTTTTAGCTGCCATGAAGTAATTACTTATTAAAAAGAAGTACCTACTCAAGAGAGTATGCAATTTTGGATGCATCATAGGGCAGAGAGACAACAAGTCAGCTTTTGATGACTTGCTTCATTTCTGAATTAGCAGCCTTTTGAATAAATCGGTGGAATGGGTGACTGAATGACCACCTACTGGCAGTTTTAGTCCCATATTCATATTAATATTCATTCATCATTTCGTTTTTCATGCCAATTCTCTGCTTTATTAAACAGCCTGTGTGTGTTACGATCATGAACCCTGTCACTCCCCCGTCTGGCTCCAGAGGGAGCTCTCACACTTATACTGACACACACACTACATTTCCCATGATGCTGTTCAGTGGACTGATTTCTGCACCAGCTGTACTGCATCACACAAACTATAAAAGACTCACTCACACGAATGGTCATTGCGAAGTCTTGTTTGCCTCAGTGCACAATTCTGAGCGGTTAGCCTAGTCCTGCCTGATTTGTTTTGCCTGTTCCGATTTGTTTTGCCTGTTCCTTATATTCCTGTTTGTTCCTGTTTTGACCTGGCCTGTTTGACTGTCCTGTGTTTGAATAAAGACATGCGTTTGAGTCTCCGCTCGTAACTCTGTGTAAATATATCTGTGTCATATTTTAATGTTAAATTATTATTTTATAAAAATGCACAGATTTTTCTAAAAAGATTATTTGAATAGTCATCAATAAAGAACATGTTACTGCATCTGCCCCTAGGGAAGTATGCTAAAATGTAGGAAGCAGACTGCACAGTAAACATTATATATGGAAACAAACTTTTATGCTGAAAGGCAGGAATCCCACATATGTTGCCTTCAGCCAAAAGAAATGGTTGAGAGTAAATGAAGTGGCCTGATTCTTGAGTATTTTTGACCTCACTGTAGCCTTTTAGCTTGCAGTCATTCAAGATTTATAGTAATAAATGCATTTCCATTAAGTGTACATTTCCCATTGATCCGTGTGTGATGCTTTATTTAGAAAGTAATGCAATAAATTGTGCCTTTCTTGCCACTCTGCTATGCTATCTAACAGGGTAAAGACCATTTGAAAGCAATCAGACTGTTTTTATTTGAGAGCCAAGAAACCTCTTTAGAGCAGTGGGCTTCAGTTACGCATTATGAGGTTCATTCAGTCTTACAAATCGATAAAAGACAAGAAATAAGCCAACTGAAAGTGTCTGGCTTGCACTCAGAATTTCCATGAGAGAGAATGGCTTTCGTCACACCTATGTTTGAAGCGCGTGCCAGTGTGATCTTGTGGTTAACATGGGCTTGTCAGCACAAACTCATGTCTGAGGAGGACAGATTCCCAGCAGATGTCTTCCACTAAAGCTTTTGAGAAGAGAGATATGAAAAAAAGATCTTAGTGTTCTTCTTTAGGATTATGGTTTGGGGAAAGTGGTTAAGATCTGAGCTTTGATATCCATAATAAACCAAGATAAGGATATTTTCGTCATAACAGGAAATTACATCCATTATTTGTTGTTTTCACAAGACTCTATGTGATAAGTGATAAACAACTACACGCCCTCTTATTTCCTCAGTGTATTCAATGAAGTGACCATGTAAAGTGCGATGTGTACATTTCAGCACCTTGGAGATATTTCAGGACAATCTCCAAGGCTTTGTTAAACCAGAAAAGGATGTTTATTTCGACTGCTATGAGCTGTTTTGCGGTTAGAGGAAGTGAGCATGTCTGTGTTCCATGTTGCTGAGTTGTGAAATGACTAATGACTATAAAACCTTTATTAAATATTTTATAATGAACAAAAATGTCCAGAAATGTATTGCTAACATAAAAGTAAAAAAATGTGTATTTGGATTAAATATTTTTTAATTAGCTTTACATTCTTACATTTTCTTTTTTTTGCACATTTTAAATATCTAAATATCTTTATATAAATATTATTATTTCTAAATGCATCTATATGCATTTACTTATATGTATTTAACCAAAAGATGGTTTAAGATTAGATTTTGATTTAAAGTCATCATGAAACCGAAGTTGCAATAGTCTTTTCCCTTGGAAAAGAGAAGAGATGTTGGTGGGAAGGGGGGGGATCCATTTATATTTCATTGTGACTATACGATGTTCTGCTTTAAATTATATTTGGCGCATGAAATACAATTTGGGAATATTTTTATAGCTCATATGCAATGTCATGATCCCCTCGACCCCGGGATGGCACTGCACTGAAAAAAAAAGTTCTTAGTTTAAAAGTTTGTTTAATTTAATCCTAAAACATAACACAAAGCAATTTGTTAATTCAACTTCCAGTAAAAACACTTGTCCTTTAAGTTAACAGTACATTAGGCCCGTTTTCTTTCTTTATCTTACACAGAGGCTTTATCTCTGCTTAATAACAAATTAGCACTCAAATTTTGAGTGACACGCAAACATTTCAGAACAACAAGCCCATGGAAGCCTGATCGTGAAAGAGAATATTTATTTTACTATGGGATCTTACTCTGTTCAAACCTAACCAATCAAACCCGAGTATGTACATTTCCTGTTAGAAAGTAGTCCAGGATATGTAATTTTATATAGAATATGTATAGAGTTTTTAATATAGTTTTCATTGCTCAGTCATTTCGATTTTTTCCACCACCCACTCAAATGCGTGCCTTCACTGCAGCTTCACTTGCAGTATGTTTGAGCATGTTAACCACACTGTGTTGAACCAATGATTTTGATGAGAGGGGAAAAGTGCAAACTGAAGTGTGAATTAAACATAATGTTTTTGACTAACTAAATGCATATTATATGTAATTGATTTCAACTGTGTTACAGATTAAGTTCATTTTAAATGCATTAGTTTATATCAAATGCAATTAGATGAACTTTTAAGTGATTTTTTTACGACCTCAGGGTATAAATTCATGACCGAACAAAGGGAACTAATGAGCTAATAAACAAGGTGATTGGCAGGACACAGATGACGAGGATGAACTGAATGAAACACGTGGGAGAACTTGAATGAAAACAAACTCAATCTGTGACAAACACACTTAAATTATATATTAGTCAATACATCAAAAGAAGTGCACTTATGTAAATCATTATAAATCATTCATTTTTAAAATGTGTTTAATAAGTGTAATAAAAATGCACTTAAGTATGTTATTAAAGTGCACTCTCTTTAAGCACACTTAAGGCCTTCAGTTTTAGTTATATTATATTATCTGCAAGTGCACTTTTTAAAAATTATACTTTTATGATTTGTAGTACACAAAAAGTACACTTTATGTTACGCTTAATCAGCTAAATTACACTGTTAGTGAGAGTTTTGTGGTTGGCATCTCAGTAAAGATTACAATAATCTTCTGCTTTCATGTTTGAAAAGGTAAAATAATCAGATGGTACATTTCAGATGCAACAACTCATAAGATTTTCTCACAGATGCGAAGACCACATCTTCAGGACAAATGGTACAGTCAAACTCAACCCACACATCACTCACACATCTGAAATGTCATGTGAGATCTCAGTAACGTGTGATCTTATAGCCCTCTACACACACAAGTCATTTAGAATGACACGCAATATCACACTTTGAGGTGATGAAGAATCGATTTTAAATGCAACATTTTCCTATATGTCCACATATTTCATCTCAAATTTAAATACCCCTGTCTTGTCCAAAGAAAAATGCACTGGATTAGTGAAGTAGCCTTATAAAAAAAGGGAATTACTTCAGTTAGGCTTCCAAAAGAGGCCCTGTGTGTGGGAGGGGTGGGACTTCCTCAATTGCACATGACAAGAATAATGAGGAACATCTACACTGAGCATGTTGTGTCAGCTACAGGATGTTTAGTTTGTTCAAGGCACTAAGTGGAAGATGGCACAGTGAGTACAAGTTTGTTCATTTTAGCATGAGAAAGAAACAGAAATTCTTTCGAAATCCTTTCTGTAACTCCTTGCCTCATACAGGAATGCAAAACTCCATAAGACATTGTAGCTCCGACTAACTATTGAAATACTTTCTAGTCATGGTTACAATGTGGGATGTTTTGTTTCTGGGATTGTTTAGTTACCAGCTGGCCTGCCCCCTCTCAGGAAGAAATCCTCTGGTATTATGTAACAATCTTTCTCCCGCTCTTCCTCTCTGACGTTGCCTCGACGCTCTCAGTCCTGCACAAACTGTCACAGGCTCTCCTGCTAAAGCTCTTGATGGACACCAGATGCTGAAACCTGATGTATCAGACGACCGCGCAGCCTTCAGAAGAATCCCATATATTTCTTTATTTATATTGCGTCTTATAATCTCTTTGCATGTCTAAGCCAAATGTAGTCCAAGAAGATCACAGAACAATAGTGGATTATCCAGCCACTTTTCCAGTTCCTGATCTACAATAGTGCTTCTTAGAGGTCGTAAATAGGTGGTTAAACAGTTAAGAAAAACGGTGCGCTTCAAATAAAATTTTTAAGCCTTTTAAGCTTATCTGAGAATGTTTTGGGCTGCATGATGCCCTTCTGGGATTTCCATTGAGATGATGTCACTGGATTACGGGTTTGTTAGTTTAGTTAGTTCCGCAAACAACCTTTTTTTTTTAAAGAAAACCACTAAATAAACATGTGGGAAAGCAAAAGACATATAATTTCTGAACTATATGCCACAAAATTGAATAAATGACCACTTATGCATGACCACTAAATACTTGTGAATACTACTATCTTTTCTAGAAAGCTTGATTTAGTGCAAAAAAACCATAATTGTGAGTATATTTCCAGTTATAAAGCTCCAATGTGTGACCCAAACATTGTCTTGAAGTTGTGTGCTACTTTTTCTTGTTCCTTCCTTTGTGCACCAGTTTCCAAATTACATCCTGCCCCGCATAAACCCAATATGGTGAAGTGAGCGTTCATGTGAGTGGTTGTCATTGACTCACCTCCTTGTTCATCCATGAATGCAGCGACCTATAATCCTCTCTCTCTTTCTCTCTCGCTCTCTTTCTGACTCGTCTCAGCTCTCAATGTGCTGTTTCGGTGTTTGGCTCAGCTCTCTTAGAGGGTCTTTCCCATTCTTGAGGTTCTTTATATGGCTAGGGGGCATGAGTGGGCGGGCCAGTCGCCAAGCTTTCTCCCTCCCTCCGCCACCAACCATGTTAACGATCTGCTTGTTACCTCTCCCTTCTCAACTGAGTGTGTGTGTGAAGAGAGAGAGAGAGAGATAGAGAGAGAGAGACAAAGACGCTGACAAAGAGTGTGTCTGTGTGTGTTTGTGAGAGAGAGATAGACAGAGAGAGCTTACCTTACAGAATCATTATTTACACTCTTCCCTCAAAAACTGTGTTCGTACCACTTTTACCAGATCTCTGACCAGAAACAAAGACATTTTTGTTTCTCTCAGGGTTACAACTGGCTGTCTAACCCTTTGTAGTCATAAAAAACACACTACAAAAGTCATGTTTTGTTCTCTCCTTTTGTGTTGTGTCTGTTTGTGTCTGAGTCTTTCATACAGATGATGCCCTGGGGACAGGAAAAATAGTTAATGGATATTAATGATGTAGAACATGAAAAATAAGAGACTCATTTAAGCTTATCTTTTGTAGTATTACAGCATATGGAGGGATAGTTCATTCGAATGAAACTTCTTTCATTGTACTTTCTGCTTAATATATCCTTTTGCGTTCCACAGAAGAAAGAAAGCCTGAAATGTGGATTTGGAATGATGATTTCATTTTACATCTGCTCATGCAAAGTGTGCCTTGAAAGAATCGTACAAGAAAATTGTGTATTTTTTGCATAATTTTTGGATTGTGTTCAATGATTCAATAATAATATAAATGTAATATAACAAATATATGATAACTTAAAATATATTATAGATAAAATGTTACACAATAAATGACTAAATCATGTGCATTGTATTCTTACTAAGGTTCTGGCTGCTTAAAAAAATTCAGTTGGCATTTGGACTATTTAACATGTAAGCTTGCTGTTTAAAAGAAAATGGGATGTTGGAAAAAAAGAGACACATTATACAGCATTTTCACTTCCTCAGCCAGTTGAACTTTTTGACACTTGAATTCTAAGAAGATGAAGGCAAGAGTATGATTATTTTTCAATCTACTAATAAAGAAACAATAGTTTTCTTTTGAATGCTTAGAAACACAGATTCTAGTCAAGTGCCTCTGCATTCTTGACAGAGCAGTGTACAGTTTCCCTGAGATCAACTATTGCTAATTAAAGTGATAGTTCACCCAAAATTAACATTTTATCATTGCCCTTTTGTTTTATATTGTGTCTTATTTCCCCATTCACTTTCACTGCTTTTTTCCATACCATGAAAGCAAATGGTGACTGTCATTCTGATGACAAAACTTCTTTCTTATGTCTTCTTTTGCAAATAAACGAGTCATACGAGTTTGAAGGTGAGTGAAGGTGACAGAATGTTCTATTTTGGGTAAACTGTTCATTTAAATGGGTTGATATTCAGGATTCTTATCCTTGTCAGTTGAGTAAAAGGATTAAAAACAAGATCAAAGTCATAGTATAGAGTTTTAGCTTTTTGTTAAAAGTTAGCATGAGATATTTAGAATATGTTTAGAACAATAAAAGTCTTTGAGGCAGTTCCACAACAGTGCAAATGCATCGGAACATGGTCACTCTAAGTGGAAACTAGTTGCCCTTTTAAATTTAGAACACAGAAGGGACCTCTGTGATGCCAAATACATAACATATAAATTTAGAAAGTTCAGTATACGACTTTCCTCAAAAGAAAATGCATCGTCTGAATGACTTCCTGGGGCCCCGAAACAGATTTTAACAGCATATTCTTTCAATTAAACCTCCAGAAAGCTGTTTCCTGTTGAATGTTTATATCCCCTGTATTTGGATGGTAACAACATAATCAAGTGTCTCATCTTGTTTCCATGTGAATTTTTTGTCTTTGATTGCTTTGTGTGTGTGTGTGTGTGTGTGTGTGTGTGTGTGTGTGTGTGTGTGTGTGTGTGTGTGTGTGTGTGTGTGTGTGTGTGTGTGTGTGTGTGTGTGTGTGTGTGTGTGTGTGTGTGTGTGTGTGTGTGTGTGTGTGTGTGTGTGTGTGTGTGTGTGTGTGTGTGTGTGTGTGTGTGTGTGTGTGTGTGTGTGTGTGTGTGTGTGTGAAACATGTAATTGGACCGAAATGTCTGACAGATCTGAGAAAATAACATGTGTTCGTAGGAAAGCTTTGTTAGGGATGGCCTATGAATCACCTTGAATCATCAGGATATTCAATGTTACTGATGTACCAGTGTACCTTATCTGTGACCTTGCCATTAAAAAACAACAACTGTGCATTTCAGTCATTGTCTGACCGCACTGCTTATTATTATGGGCTCCCAAAGAGTTTCTCTCACATTGATTGTTTCCAAGACACCATATAAATCACTGTTGGAAAAAAGCACATGTTTTAGCAAAAGCGTAACCTCACATTTCTGCACGGATCACTGTTTATCTATTCATACCATGGTTTGAAGCGTAACTGACAAAGTGCTATTAAATGGCATTAACTGATCTTCAAAAAGTAAACTGAAAACTATGTAAACTTTACAAATGGGGATTCAGATGCAGCAGTCTTTCTATAATGGCTCTTTGGAAATGATGTCAACCATCTGCTTCCCACATGGAGATTTCCTGCTACACATTAAAAAGGACGTTTGTGGTACAGAACTTGGGCAATAAGTATGCACCCAGTCAGTTATATTGATTTCCAGTTAATAAATTTATTTTGAGCTCATCACAAATGCTGCAGTGTTTCATAATAATAATGAAAAAGGAACAAAACTGGCATTTCTCTCAGAATGAGAAAAAAATGCAGATGTTCCTGTTGCTATGCCACAGTAAATAATTTTTGGTTGCTTTCACAACACTTTCATAATCGTTTTGTTGTATTCTCGTCACTTTTCACTTTAACTCTTTTTCAGAAGTACCAGTAATGGATTTTCTCAGCACATATGACGTCTATTTAAAGAACACTTTCAGCACGGATGTCATTTTCATTTGATTTATATAGATAAAAGAGTGCGTAATATGATGAATGAGCTATATTGTAAATGAGATTCTTATGCGATTCTGTTGCAAGATTTTAAACTAGTTTAGTGAGACATTAAGAAACTGTTCAGTGCTTTTGCATTTTTAGGCTGATCATGCACGGCCCATTATTCCACACTTTACAAATTCATCTATCGATTCACTTTTACAGCTGCATTGATAAAAATAGATTTAAATCAGTGGGCAGTTGCATAAACTGCTTAATCTAGTCTTAAAAGATGTTCTTCTGTTTTTCTTCAGGACTGGTCGTAATTTTTTAAAGTCACAAATCACATTAAAAAGGTAGATCCTATAATTTGAATGAGAAAAATAAGACGGCATAACCCATAGATAACTAGTTGGTTAAGCTAGTTCTTCAGACAGTCTTAACATAGTGGCTAAGTTTATGCAGCGGCTCCAGGTTTTCATTGGAGAAGAGTGTTCTGTCTTAACTGTCAAACACATGAGTTGTATCAGGTGTTTTACTCTGGGACTTGTTTCAGATTTAGTCACGGAATCAAAGCTTTTAACTAAGAGACTGTGGAATGTGGAAAATAAATAAAACCTGTTCGAACATCTGGATGTGTTTTTTAAGGTGTTCTTGTTGATGACGTGCTCCTTTAAATTGATTGCAGAGTTATGAGTACATGCATAATGAACAGATGACATGAGGCCATATGGCTTATTCCTGTTATGCACATGTCATGTTCCAATCATTTATGTTTCAAACTCACAATTATGAAATATCAAAAACAAGTCAGGTGTAGTTAATTACAATATTGTCTGAGATCACCAATTTACTGATATATATATATATATATATATATATATATATATATATATATATATATATATATATATATATATATGTATATGTATATATATATATATATATATATATATATATATATATATATGTATATGTGTATATATATATATATATATATGTATGTATATATATGTATGTATATATATATATATATATATATTCTCAGTTCAGTTCAGTTTATTTATAGAGCACATTTAAAAATGGCCAAAGGCCAACCAAAGTGCTGTACAGCAAGTTGAAATAAAAAATAAAATAAGAAATAAAAATAGAAAACAAAACAAAACAGAAACAGCCAAAAAAAACACTGAGAGGCAGAGGCAAAGAGACACAATCAACCATACATACATCCACAGATACACATATGTATATTCAACATATATACATGCATAAACAACTGCACATACACAAATACCCCAAATAATTACATATTATACATAAAATGCCAGAGAGAAAATATGATATATATATAATGTTTCTCTTTCTCTAATAGGAATGTTTCAAACAAACTTTTTTCTGGAATATTCTACTTAGCATCCTAGTCTAATATCCATTTTAGGGGTGGAATAAAATACTTCTGTGAAAATGTATTGAATGATTATGGTTTTACATTTTGATAAAATTGTTAAGCAATTACTAAATTTTAAAAGATAAAACCTATCACTATTGATATTCATATAAGAGCATTCTTCATACCTCACTAGCTATTTATTTCTTTCCAGATCTTTTTGTTGTTGTTATTGTATAAATAACCTCAAATTAATAATGTTGAATTTACTTGACCAGATACTTGACGCATAATTATGAAAGTCTACATAATATTCATATTCATAAGTTCCAGGGCTGTTAATACAGGTTAATAAATAACAGGAATGACCTATATTGTCCAAAATTAACTAAATAAATAAATAAAAATGATAAAATAACAAAACATTCTTTTAGATATCTAGTATTCATAAACATTCATCTGTTTAGACTGAATAGGTAGCTTTTTTTAAAAGATCACTTTAATTGTAATTTTAACACCGCATCTGGAGTCTGCAGTACAGAATGGAGAATGCATCAAGTACAGGCTTTCCTGTAGCTCAAACAGTAGCCAAACTTACAAAGCCAAAGTCATGAGTTCACTTCCCAGGGAAAGCAAAAACTAATTAGAATGTCAATGTGTTCCTTGAATGCAATATGAGTCACTTTGGATAAAAGTGTCTGCCAAATGCATAAATGTAAAATGTAAATATTTGCACGACACATTTAATGATTCATTCAGGCTGTTATAGTCCAGTGTAAGTGCTGGAGGAGGAACTGGGTCACCAACTCACTAAAAGACCTAAGAAAACTATGCAAAATATCAGCTTTGAGAATGGTCCATTGTTCATGTCCAGCTCTTGGAATGCAGATGACCCATGTGAGATAAGTGTATCCTGATGTGTCCACGCCACCCTCTAGTGCTGGAGACTGACGTTCAAGCACATGGCCTACATGTGTTTACAACTTTTGCGTTTACAAACCCAAAAAAATGCTGCTTGGTACATATTCTGACCTTTACTGATATTTTAGAAGTGCCTAATCATTATTATTCATAATTATTGTTAAAACGAAACAGTAAAGTTTTGCTAAGATTGTGCTTGTTACGCAAACAGCGTATCCAAGCGAGCGTAAATGTGTTTGTGATACGTAACATTCTCGACGTAAGTCCTCGTACGTACGCTCGTTGCGTATCTACGTGGATGTACGTCAACATGGCTGAATCCATGAGAGCGGCTGCTGAGAGTTGATGTGGCACCGAAGAGCAGCAGTGGCAGTGAACTTGAGCTGAATAAATAATATTTATTTAGCAGATTGAGGTATGTAAAATGATAATTTCACAATAAGCCGTTACACGTTCACTTTGCATTAGAAATGTCATGCTGGGTCGTTTATTCTTCCTTCTTGCATCAGCCAACGTGTCTCTAAAGAAATATTTCAGAAGAAATAAGACGTGCTGTTCTTTAATGTATTTATTGATTTTATTTTTTTATATTGTTAAATATAGTTGTAGACATCATGCACTTAAATGTGTTCATATAATAAAAACTTTAAATCCTGGTAACTTTTCCTTCCTAGATCAAGCTTTTACATTTACAATCACATAATATCTCGCATAATTCATTTATGTGGAGAACTTGCTTAGGGTTTAAGTGAACTGGTTAGATGAATTGTGTTTTAATATTTGAAAATAAATATTTGGGTTATATTTTATTTGTTCAGATCAGGACACCATGTATCTCCAGAGGATGTTCTCCTGTTCTCAGCTTTTGGTGAGACCAAATGCTCTGCAAACCTTTAGAAGAGCTGCTTCACAAGGCAAAAGTAGGTACTTGTGTAATGTGTATTGTTTATGGACCTTGTATCTGAATGTATATTCAGTATATCTTATGAATTCTTATGAATTAAAATCAGTCAATAATTGTCAGAGCTTGTAATATGGCGATACAAGTAGTTGTTTCATGACCCTTGCTCCTAATTTAGCCCCTCTGTCTCATTCACTGGGTCGGTGCTCTTTTTTGAGTTCTGTCCTGTCAGCGTTTGTTTGTGCTGTCTGGCTTTGCTGATGTGGCACCTTTTACTACGTTATTTTCTTTCATAAAGAGTGGCGGGGCTTTGGTGGGTGCTGTACATTACAAGCTCACCTCTTTTGTGAATGGCTTGTTCCAGATTTCTGTTCACTTCATGTGATTGTGTTGACTTTAATTCAAGATCATTTTTAAATTCACTTTCCTGTAGCTCAAACAGTGAAGCATGGTACTTACAATGCCAAGGTCATAGGTTCGATTCCCAGGGAAAGCAAAAAGCATAAACGTAAACATAAATCATTTGTATGATTTTGTGTGGGTCATTAAAATATAAAATAAAGTGAAATTATTAAAAAGCATTTTTATGTCAAATTTAACCTCTTGATATGAAGTTTAATTGTTAAAAATGATATTCTGCTGAAATTTATGTAGGACGGGACTTTATGATTTATGCACTGAAAGTTGTTTGGGTCATGAATATTAGACAATGATGTTATTGGCTATTATTTTTCCCTGCCCATCAATATTTGTTTTCATCAGCAGAAGAGAAGTTTAAAATGTAGGTTATAATTGTTATAGACAAGAGAACATAATGAGAGCATTAATGAAGTTTGTATAACAAGATCAGGGATATTTAATAAGTAAATGTAGTCAATAATTATTAATTTTCTGGAATCGCATAGGGACCTACATTTAATAAAAATTATTTTTATATTTTATATTACTTGAAATATTAATTAATTAATTGCACTTTTTTAAAAATCTTTTTTACATCTGGATTACCCTTTGTCGCCATGTAACACTTAATTAAAGTATTTAATAACACTCTTTAATTTAATCTTTTAAGTCTCAAAGTGAAAATCCATTTTTCTTGCTGTATATTAGTGTAAACTTGTAGAGTTTAAAAAAAAAATAGAATTTAGTGTTTAGATATTTTATTGTTAACTTATTTAGACAAAGTTGTATCGAATTTTATTATTAGCTGTAACATGAAAAATATTTATCAGCTTTTATATATATATATATATATATATGTTTCACAAACTAAAGTAATATATGAAAATATCATGAAAGCAAGACTGTGACATTATTAGTTATTTTTATTTTTCCCTGCTCATGTGCCTTTGGTTACTCCAGCTAAAGAGAAACAGAGAATGTTATTATATTTTAGATTATACATTATGAAAACATACATTGATGAATTGTGTATTACAAGACAAGGGGCATTTGATAAGTAAGTATTAATTCAAAACAACATGGGGCTCAGCATACTGTTCATTTGTTTACTTAATTGTGTCTACTAAGTGCATTAGTGGAACATAAGCAAGTTGTCACCGAGCCAACGGTATTCATAGTATACAATGCCATTTGTTACATTATGGACATCTACTTCACACTTCCTGTTTTCTCCGCTTGTCTCTTCCCATTTCCCCATTATTCTGACATTCATTGTTGATACAATCAGTGCACACTAACACAATCCATCAATGCACTCACGGCTTTCCTGCATGGCATGGCTCCTCACTGGGTGCTTTCCTGCCTCTCTCTCCCATGCAGATCCCTCTTCCTCCCCATTTCTCACTCTCCATGCTGTGCGTCAGTGGAGTAATGTGCCTTTTTTTACAGTGCCACTGGCACGGGCGCACGGTAAGTCATTTGCCCACCGCAGTGAGCTGCGCCAGGCCAAAAGAATCGTTGTCAAGTTGGGGAGTGCCGTCGTAACCCGGGGCGATGAGTGTGGCCTCGCTTTGGGCCGACTCGCTTCAATAGTTGAACAGGTAAAGGATATGCAAATAATTCTGTGATGCAACTTATTTAATTAACAAGGTGTGATGTTCTTTTTCATTATTATCACAATATGACTCTGTATTTTGATTGTTTAAGGTGGCCGTGCTTCAGAATCAGGGCAGAGAGATGATGATCGTGACCAGTGGCGCTGTGGCATTTGGAAAACAAAGGCTGAGGCACGAAATTCTTCTCTCACAGAGCGTCAGACAAGCCCTGCATTCAGGCCAGAATCAGCTCAAAGATATGGTGAGGACATACACATTTGTTAACCATTTTCTTGATTAAAAATGAAAATGCTTCATTAAACTGTTAAGTTCTATTTCAATTACTCACCCTGAAGACTTTTGTTCATCGAAACACAAATTAATATATTTTTAATTGAAAAATCTAATTGTTAGTCCATTTACCCAAAACTTTGACTCTTTACATAGACTTGTTTATAAAGTGATTGTAAAAATAAAAAAAAAGAACAAGAAATCCATATGACTCAAGTGGTTTAATTCAAGAATTCTGATAAACAGATTTAATTTAGACTTTTATTCACATATAAACATTGATTAAAGCACATCAAAAATGGTAAATGGACTCAAAAAGCTAAAGTTGAATATTTTTCATGTCAGTCACTGCCGGTTCTAGAGGCGAGAGCGTGTGCCGCTGCGGGACAGAGTGGGCTTATGGCTCTGTATGAAGCAATGTTCACCCAGTACAGCACCTGTACGGCCCAGGTACATGCATACACATATATACAATGAAGCTAGAAAATACACTCATTCATATTTTAACAGTTTTTTGGTGTTGTTGTTGCTTTAGATCCTGGTAACAAATCTGGACTTTCACGATGACCAGAAAAGGCGGAACTTGAACAGCACCTTGCACGAGCTGCTGCGTATGAACATAGTTCCCATTATCAACACCAACGATGCTGTGGTGCCTCCCCCAGAACCCAACAGTGACCTACAGGGGGTAAATGTGGGTACAGAGTAAAAGGAATAGGGAGAGAGAGAGTCTGCCCAGCGGCCTTGCCACCCGTCCCCTTCTTTTTGGAACTGCATGCCGGGAGGGAGCTTTACAGATGCATGCTGGGAGTCAGAGCAAGGGTTTTTCCATTC
The DNA here is from genome assembly GCA_037043235.1 of Rhodeus uyekii. Taxonomy (NCBI): domain Eukaryota; kingdom Metazoa; phylum Chordata; class Actinopteri; order Cypriniformes; family Acheilognathidae; genus Rhodeus; species Rhodeus uyekii. Next base: position 536,354 of record JAWRVZ010000072.1, on the reverse strand, counting down.
CTATAGAAACGGGATTTAAACTAACATTGCTTTATTCACAGTACTGTCGCTTACTCTCTGGGCTCTTTTACTCTTGCTCTATCATGCACTGGCTGAGGTTTAATGTGGAGTTTTGGCTTTTCATAGACTATAGGCAGTCGTTGTTCATCACACCCACTTTAATGTAATAGTTTAGTGATGAAATGCTTATTGGAGCTTGAACTATAGAGATGCTTGCTTTGTTAAAAGACAAGAGCTTTTTTATTTAATCTATGCTTTTGACACTCTTTTCATGCTCTGTATTTCTCTTTCGTTCTTCAGGTTATTAGCATTAAGGATAACGATAGTCTTGCAGCACGGCTTGCCGTGGAGATGAGGGCAGATCTTCTCATCGCTCTCTCTGATGTAGAAGGTGAGATTTCAGATTGAATGTTTAGATTAGTACCATAGTGGTTATTGGCTGATTCCATTTTTTTAGCTGCATCTATTTGATATTTACAGTGGAATACGGTTAATTCGACGGCCTCGGGAGTTGCAAAAAAGCGTCGAGATAACCGATTTTTGAGATAACCAACAGCCAATATGGCGATTTATTTGATGAAGCGATCGGCATGCTATAAAAATGTACATACACTGTATATGTTTGCTAAAAACAAAAGGCATATGTGCACCAACTAACAGCAGAGATTTACCAGTATACAATAAAAAACACCTTCGATTCTCGATACAAACCTTTAATTATATTCTCCAACATTGCAAACACAATTTCGCTCACAGCGTAAACAGTCATAACATATTCGTGAGGTCATCACGCTGTTCTAGATTGCATACTTTCTTGCGTTCTGCCTGTCTAAGTCAAAGTCAAAGTCAGCTTTAATGTCAATTCTGCAATATATACAGCACATACATACAGAGAATTGAAATTCTGTAACTCTCAGACCCAAGGTGCAACCAGGTTACATTAACAGTAACAACAGCAACAAAATATATATATATCAACAACACCAAAAATATATATATATATATATAAAAATAAATAAATAATAATAGATAAAATAAAATAGATTAAGGAAATAAAGAGATAAAGTCGCGATGGTAAAGACAGTGCAAACAATAGTGGGGGGGGGGGGGTCAGGTGCATGGGGCAAAAGAGAGGAAAAGGGGCAGAGACGGGAGGGAGTTCAATGCCCTGACAGCTTGGGGAATGAAGCTGTTCTTCAGTCGGCTGGTCCTTGCCTGGAGACTGCGTAGTCTCCTCCCTGATGGCAGCAGACTGAAGAGGCTCTGGGATGGGTGGGAGGGGTCTCTCGCAATGATGAGGGCTTTGCGGGAGAGGCGGGTGTTATAGATGTCCTGGAGGGGTGGGAGAGAGACACCAACGATCTTCTCAGCAGCTCTCACTATGCGCTGCAGTGCCTTGCGGCAGGATGCGTTGCAGGCGCCGTACCACACAGTGATGCAGCTGGTCAGAATGCTCTCGATGGTGCCTCTGTAGAAGGTGCGCATGATGGGGGCTGGGACTCCAGCTCTTCTCAGCTTGCGGAGAAAGTAGAGTCGCTGCTGTGATTTCTTGGTCAGTGCTGTGGTGTTGGTGGTCCAGGAGAGGTCTTCTGTGATATGCACACCCAGAAATTTGGTGCTCCTCACTCTTTCCACGGTCGCACCGTTGATGGTCAGAGGAGGGTGCTGGGTGTGCATTCTTCTGAAGTCAACAACAATCTCCTTCGTCTTCTCCACGTTCAGAGAGAGATTGTTGTCGCCGCACCACCTGACCAGGTGGCTCACCTCACTCCTGAAGTTTGTCTCATCGCCGTTGGTGATGAGACCAACTACAGTCGTGTCATCCGCAAACTTGATGAAGAGATTGCTGTTGTGTATGGGTGTGCAGTCATGGGTCAGCAGAGTGAAGAGGAGGGGGCTCAACACACAACCCTGAGGGGCTCCAGTGTTCATAATGATGGAGCTGGATGTGTTACTGCCGACCCGTACTGCCTGAGGTCTTCCTGTCTAATGTGCTTTCTCAACGAATTCGGCTTCGTCCCGTCTTTTAACAACCTCGGCTCTTCAATCCGCAGCGGCACTGAGCAGAGCACTCTCTGAAGTGAAGGCACATATCGTTCTTACGCGCTGAGCAGAGCTCACATCAGAACAAAGTATGAAGCTTAGATAAATACACACACTCCTGCTTTTGGTCTGACGTGCGCTCTGCTCAGCGCGTTAGAACGATATGTGCCTTCACTTCAGAGAGTGCTGTGCGGCGCTTTGAGAGAAGTGTCATACTGACAAAGCGACATGCAACGCAAACTCAGCGCATGCGCAGTGAACTAGGTACGATCATTAGTCACGAGATAACCATGTGAAGTGGTGAATTTGTCCCTCTTTTGTGCTCGAGATATTAGTGTTCGGCGACATTAAGGAATCAACATTAACGAAAAGAAAATGCTAAGACAAATAGGGAGTTTGGCGGTTCCACTTCAAAAACGTCGACATAATAGGATTGGCGAGTTAACCGTGAGTCGAGCTAAGTGAACTCCACTTGTTCATTGCTATTTTTTTTTTTTTTTTTTTTTTTTTACATTTTGATGATGTTAGATTCGTTTCCCTGCGTGCCTCATTCCAGTCCTCTTTTTATTAACGGTTGAATGAATAAGTACTCAGTGCTGAGGGAGATAAATTGTTTCTCAACTTTATTCTTTATCTATTTGAATATATATAGAGAAATGTCTAGGGGAGTAACAGAGTCAACCAATGAGAGAATATAGATAACATCATATAGGAATCTCAAACATGATAAGATCATATAGGAATTTCTATACATGCCAGAACCAAGTCTATATATGGTCAGTTGTCCAAGTTTTACCACGAATACATTGGGGCCCTGCTGGCCCTTCTGTTCCTTTACAATAGAAGTGGAGATTCATCCCTGAGGGAAAATATGTATAAGTGTATCTGCTCTTTGTTTAGCTGGCGTAACAATAGTTGGCCGAACCAAATATAGAGTTGTTTTTCTGTTGGGTAGCTACACCCCACCCTAAAGGGGGAAGTAATTCTCGCACAAATATCTGCGCAAACTGCTTGTTATTTGAGAGCTGCATTCTGAATAAACCAGACCTGATTCAATTCGTGTGGTTTCTTGAGTTGCTGCCTCCCGGGATCTCGTAAAACTGATTGCTGTACAGACGCTGAATCTTGATCACAATAAGAAGAAAGGGAAGTTCTTACAATCCCCATGTTCACCTAATGGTCCATATGCATATGTTGACATCTAACACAAAAACCCATTCATGTATTTTCAGTTCTGATACTACATCTGATACAAATCTTACAGATGACCTTTGCTGTCATGAAAAACTTTAAAGACTAACAGAGTACAGTTGTACTATGATGCGCTGAACTTTTCTGAAACTAAGTAAATAATGGCAGGTTTTTCATTTTAACTCAACCATTTTACACCTTGTCCTCTTTTGCCATTTCTCTAGGCCTTTACGACAGCCCACCGGGGTCAGACGATGCCAAGCTCCTGGACACATTTTACCCTGGAGACCAGCAATCCATAACCTACGGTACAAAGTCCAGGGTCGGTATTGGAGGAATGGAAGCTAAGGTATTATCACAGAAAGGGTGTCTGAGATAGACACAGAATAGCTTTTGTTACGATGAATTCCTGAAACTGACAGTCTGTGTGTTCACTAAATATAGGTGAAAGCTGCACTCTGGGCTCTTCAAGGCGGAACCTCTGTTGTCATTGCTAATGGTACACACCCCAAAGTCACAGGTCATGTGATCACTGACATTGTTGAGGGCAAGAAAGTGGGAACCTTCTTCTCTGAGGTCAAGCCAGCTGGTAAGTTCTGCTAAAGCAGTTTGTATCTGACATGATTAATTTATCCATGTCTGTTAAAACTCCTCAGACGCCACTTTTGTTTGTCCACAGGCCCCACGGTTGAGCAGCAGACAGAAATGGCTCGCTCCGCTGGCAGGACACTTGCTTCCCTTGAACCAGAGCAGGTTAGCTAAACTTTTAAACCACTATTTAAGATGATTGTCTGGAATCATATGTGCCTATTTTCCCTGAATTCATTGAATTAAATATTTTCACCTTAACATTCATAGACAGCACCTGTCACATCATTCTGTTTGTCCACAGAGAAGTGATATCATTTGTGCATTGGCGGATCTTCTCACTGAGAGAAAAGACGAGATCTTATCTGCCAACAAAAAGGACATGGAGCTTGCAGCCAGCACAGGTGACAGGAAGTGATTGATTCTCTCTAGACCATGTGCAAAGTGATTTTGCATATCACAAAATTATATATTTTTTTTTAATAATATTAATTTTATTTTTATAATATTTTTGCTTCAGTCAGTTTTAATCTGTGATGTTTCAGGTCGTCTGTCTCCAGCCATGCTGAAGCGACTCAGTTTGTCATCGTCAAAACTAAACAGTCTGTCCATCGGTCTGCGCCAGATCGCAGTCTCCTCTCAGGACAGTGTTGGCAGGGTTCTGCGAAGGACCCGTGTGGCAAACAACCTGGAGCTGGAGCAGATCACTGTCCCCATAGGAGTACTGCTGGTCATCTTCGAGTCACGGCCAGACTGCCTGCCTCAGGTCAGGTGCACAAAATGCATCCCTATGCATAAATAATAATATGTTTTGGTTATTGTTTTTGTTTTCCTGTTTGTGAGCATGTTTATGTTTGGGCCTGTGGGTGGTATGTAAAGATCTGGGCTGTAAGTAGACAAGGTTGAGGGTTCAAACCCAACAGTAGACAATCTTTCAGTCCCTCAAACCGGATTGACCAAGGCTCCAGGTTGCTCCATTGGGAACATTTGCTAAATTAGTAAATGTTGTTTATCTCAACAGGTTTCTGCTTTAGCCATTGCAAGTGGAAATGCTCTTTTACTGAAAGGTGGCAAAGAGGCAGCCAACACCAATCGCATCCTGCATGAGCTCGCACAGGAGGCCCTGTCCATTCATGGAGTCAAAGACGCCATCCAGCTGGTAAATGAAACACTTCTGTACAGTAGATTTTCACCTTACACACTGATTGTTCAAATGTTTGGGATGAGTTCTTTTTTTTTTTTTACATTTATTTGATCTATTGTAATGGATTCCTATGATAGCAAAGCAAAAAAAAATTCAAAAAACATTTCAGCAGTATTACTCCAGACTTCAGTGTCACATTTCTTGTTATTAAAACAGTTGAGCTGCTTTCTATTTCTGTGGAAAGCATGATACATTGTTTTCAGGATTCTTTAATAAATAGAGGATTCAAAAGAACAGCATTAGGTTACATTTTATTTTAAGGTGACAGTTGCATTGTACTTACGCAGATAATTACTAAGTAAAATTAATTAAGTCCAGGTACTTTATAGTTACAGTTAGGGTTTGGTTTAGGGTTAGTTACTTTTAATTATTCATTTTCTGTTATTACTATAGACGCCTATTAAAGTGTTACCTAATATTTATTTGAAATAGATATTGTTTGTAACAATATGAATGTCTTTACTGTCACTTTTGAGTATGCATATTAGTATTAATGAAAAAAATGACCTTCTGATAAGTAGTGTTTTTGTGTGTGTATGCGCTGTATATGTATATTAGTCATTTAAGAATGATATATTGTGGCAGGTGAGCACGCGTGAAGAGGTGGAGGATCTGTGCCGTCTGGAGAAGATGATTGATCTGATCATTCCCCGTGGCTCCTCTCAGCTAGTCAGAGATATTCAGCGTGCAGCGAAGGGCATCCCTGTTCTTGGCCATAGTGAGGGGATCTGCCATGTTTATGTGGACCATGAGGCCAGTGTTGACAAAGCCATCAAAATCAGTAAGACTGCAATGAAGATTTGCTAGTGTGGATTATGCTTATAAAGTACAAAAACTGTATAAATTACACTCGTTATGTTTTATCTTTCTAGTCCGAGACTCCAAATGTGATTACCCTGCAGCCTGTAACGCCATGGAAACCCTGTTGGTGCATAGAGATCTTCTCAGAACCCCAGTGTTTGATCAGATCATTGACATGCTGAGGACAGAACAGGTAAGGCCGACAATAGCTATGTTTCCATCCAAAATTGTAATATCACATAAACCATTTGCGAAGCACTGTTTCCATCCCATGTGTTCAAGAGAACTAAATTGCTGCTTCCTGGAAAATTGGCACAACATATCTGTTATAAAAATGGAAATTGCTGCAATCGGGGAAGCCACTGTAGCTCTTTTATCCTACATCATAAGTCATAAATGACTTGTGCCTCAGAGCATGCAGACGAAACGCACTAAAGTCTCTCATGCTGTCTTGCATTCGGATGCCTGATGTTTGTGAGTGCAATCATGTTCTGGGACGGAATTAAACCAAAGCATTTTGAGGACAGACTTTTTCAGAATAACTAAAACAACATATTTGATTCTGTGCAATAACACAGATCTGATCAGATCTGGTTGTTACAGTTATCCATTCACATGCTCTCATGTTTTTGTTTTTTGAGCGCATCAATGGATTTATCTGTTAAATGTGTTTCCATCTTAGTTTCTCCTGCATGTCTTATCAGATAAAAATTTATTTTAATAGAACGTTTATTTAAAATATAATGTTATAAATGTGTGTACTGTCACGTTTGATCAAATAATGTGTATTAAAGTTTTCATATCTTTTTAAAGTCAGGCGAATGGTAGTGTACCTCTCACTGTCACCTTTTTCTGTGCATATAAGCTTTCATGTATTTTTGCATATTACAAAATGATAGTACCGGTATGTTTATTACTAAATTTTCCTAAAATAATTGATGATATGACCCCTGTAGGTGAAGATCCACGCTGGCCCCAAGTTTGCATCCTACCTGACCTTCAGTCCATCAGAGGTGAAATCTCTGCGTACCGAATACGGGGATCTGGAGTGCTGTATCGAGGTGGTGGACAGTATGCAGGAGGCTGTTGATCACATTCACAAATACGGCAGTTCCCACACTGATGTTATTGTCACAGAAAATGGTACGGCTGAACAAATACCTGCCGTTTAGTGATGGATAATCATGCATCATAAAATCTAGACACTTTACCAAAGTAATAATAATGTTACAAGCAGTGTTAATGTTAAAGTATCAAATAAAAGTATGTTGCAGTGCTATAGTGCCATCTAGAGGAAAAGTTGTTGCTGCTTCCATATATCGATTGACATTCATTTCTAAAATATTTATATTTTATTTATATTTAAAATGTATTTAATGAATTATTTATCTTTATCTTTCATATGCTCTGTGTAGAGGACACAGCAGAGCAGTTTCTTCAGCAACTGGATAGTGCCTGTGTCTTCTGGAACGCCAGCTCACGGTTTGCTGATGGATATCGTTTTGGTCTTGGTGGGTCTCTTTTTCCCCCAAACACTTAATTATTTAAATACTTCTCTTTTAATCCCATAATGACCCTGTGGTGCTTTGTAGGTGCGGAGGTTGGCATCAGTACGGCCCGGATTCATGCACGTGGGCCTGTTGGGTTGGAAGGACTTCTCACTACCAAATGGGTCTTACGGGGTGACGGGCACACGGCTGCAGACTTCTCTGAGCAGGGCAGCATGACGTATCTGCACGAGAATCTTCCGGTGGCGCAGCTTCTTCCTGGACGCAGAACCAGCAGCTAGACTCTTTAAGTAAAACCCACCCACTGAAAACCAATTTAAAGACTTTCATCAGGTTGTGTATTTCGAATAAGTGCAAATACATGGAAAAACGAATGCGGATAGAGAGATGTTCATCAGTAAACCCAGAGATTCAAGAGCCTTTATAGCTAACGTTCTATTGTTTATCCTGTATTTTGGACTGTCTGAAGGGCCAAAGAGTCTTCAACACTTCAACATTTCCTCAAGTGTATCCTGTTCTCAGAACCACTTGAAAGGTCTTGCCACACAGACTTTGAATTTGGCTTTTGCTTAAAGCCTGGGTGCAACTTCTTGTTTATGATTAGTGTGATTGTTTCTTTAGGTATCATGGCAAATATAATTATAACTCCACCCCAGTACTGAGTTCAAGAAAACAGACCTCCCAAACTGCCAGTGTTATATCTATGTAATATTTAATATGTGAAATCCAGTAGCAATTTCAAAATGAAATTTTCTGAAGAGCATTAAAAATCATTGTGCTTATTTACAGCGTATTGTGTGCACACAACTTTGAATTTAATAGGGAAAGAATATTCTCCATGTGGCAAAGTGCTGGTCATATACAGCATAAAATACTTTTAGCAATGAAACAACTAATAGTTTTACAATGCTTTGTCTGTGTCAGTTGCTTTTATTGAAAAGATAACGAAGGAAAAACAGCTTTCCTGCACATGACTTCCTTGTCTTATTTTTTATTTTTCTTAGGTCCATTACTTTTTTTTTTTTAGACATTTCCCTGTTACTGCTGTACAATTCACTTGGGATAGACACTCTTTGTCCTAAACTGCTTCTGAAGGCCTTGTTATGTGTATTTAAAAGTGCTGTAACACTCCACAAAATAGTGACGCTTATGGTGCAAAGAGTGCTCTGAAGATGTTCACAATTTTTGTATGTAGAATAAATTTCTTTTTTGTACTTTCAAGACGCTTCTGGATACATTCGATGCTTCTGATAAAGACCTAAAAGTTTAATTTGTACCTGAAAGATGTTTGTAAAAAGATTTAGGGAGGAAGCCGACAAGTATCGAAGCCATTTTGAACTTGATTAATAATCTTAATAAAAGTTCAGTGTGGGAAACATCAAGAGTCTGTTCTGTAGGGAGATAGATACTTGCCAAGCACTAAGTGGGACATGGAATAGTGAAAACAATACTACAGAGGATTAATTATGTTGCTATTAGGAAAGAAGAGCCTGTGAGAAGACTGAGGCTTGCCATGAAAGTGCCAGTGCCTTTTGACTTACGAATTCTTTTTATTCTCCAAAATATGCGGTTTACGCTCAATGAGCCTTCATCAGGAACTAAAAAGATCCAGAGATGAAGAGAAACAGAGTCTCATTCATGTGTTATTGTGTTCCAACTTTACTGTGTAAGATCTATGATCAATGACTGTTTTGGATGAAAGAGGTTAAAAATGCTCAAATGAGGAGAGTGTTTCTGCCAGAACAGGAGACGGAAATACAGGTGCAGCCATAAAAAAGCAAAATTATAACTAACATGCGAAACAAAGGTTGAGAAGAACACTTTTTGTAAAGTGTGTGAGCTTTGACCCTAAAATTGCACTTCAGATGGAATTTGTCAGTGCAGTTTTATTATGTTGAAATTATGACTGCTAAATAATTCCTGATTTGGTATTTTATGGACCTGCACACAATATCGAGGTCCGACTTGAGAGTTTAAGGCATATGGAAGGGAAATGTAAAAGAACCGTCTCATGGCAAGCCATCGGACCTTCACAGTCAGTACATCTTTAATTGAACATTACTTGAGGCGAATACTCGCATTTCTTGTGTTTCCTTGATCTTTAGAGATTCAAACGTGCTCCCTGCAGAGCCTAATTTTTTCAAATCTATAATTAATCGTCAAAGTTATTTATTCATTTGTATCTTTGCCAATTATGGGCTTCTAATTAAAAACTTCAATAATTGATATGTATCTGTGAAAGGGCTCGGTATCCATACCTTATGAAAAATGCATGAGCTGAGATATGGACTTGGTTTTGTTTTGTGTTCTGAGAGAGCTGCATGCTTGGGGCTAAGACCAGGCCACTTTGACTTTTCCTTTTTGAGTCTGCGTTGCCCTATGATGTGCTGCTAATATGGGGCCCCTTTCAAGGGCCCAAAGCGTCTGCTAGACATCATGTGATCTTATAAAAGTCTTCTGCTCTCCCATCCTCAGATACCCTCTTTTTTTTGTTCCTTAATAACTCGGTTCAAAGAACAAGCCCGCGTTTCCTTAATAATTTTCTTTTGTCTCTTGGGCGCAAGATGACGTCATGCACGATCAAGGCAATGGATGGCACATACTTGTACGTCAATGTTTTGACATGTTTTCATTCACTGTACAAATGTCATTTGTTTGATTTTAATCAATTTTTCCTTTATTTCCATTTGTAGTTGGGAAGGGAAGGGTGCTGATTAAATACACAGTTTGCTCGGTCAACAGAGCTAAAGGAGACAGATAGCCCTACTTAAGCGAGGCTAGATGGCACATGTGCCGGATTACAGCAAGCATCACAAATACATTCAGCACGACCACCTCGAGGTGATTGAAGGTTAGACATAGACGCTGCATGAACAGGCAGTGCTGTTGACACACTGGGAGAGGTGGTTGCGTGATTGGGATCTTCAGTTGAGGTCAGTCACACGTCGCAGGGAGCCCATGGTAGGACTTGGACTGCCCCACTCGACGTGCCTCCTGTACTCCCCAGGGCGCAGGAAGAACTGGCGGCCAGTGTAGTTGGGGTGCTCATGGAGGATCCAGTACCCCTCCATGACATTGGCTGAAGAGATGTCTCCGTTGTGGAATCGCTGACGTAGATCAGGGCAATCTTCATTCAGCTCCATTGCCTGACCACCGAAATCGGAGCGCTCAAAGATCTTCATCCTGTAGTTTCCAGTGTACTGAGGAAGAGACAACCAGTATATATAATGTTTAAAGGTGAAATCCTTTTCTACTATTCTGTTTATGCGTTTGTAACTTATTTCCCTCCAAAAATGTTAACCATTGCTCTGGTTGATCAGCCTCACATGGCAACATTGGATCATCCAATAGCCTGAGTTTGTGGAAGGATCTTTTCTGTTTGCCAGACAAGGTTAGTGTTTGGGAAACCTGTTTTATATATATATTTATTATTATTATGTAGAACATCATGTAAACATCTGAAAATATGAAAAAAGAAAAGTACAAAATAGTCGAAGAATGACCATTATTTTTTGCGAGCTGGTTTCTCACACCATAGCCTAGTCTCGAACATTTTGATGCAAAGAGAAAAACATTTCCTGTCTTGATGGATGCATTTTAAATAATACTGTTTTCTACTAATACTGATTATTCAGTAAAGACTCACGGGAGGAACCATGCGGCAGGAACGAATGCAGTCATTGAATCCAGCCCAGTGCTGGAAGTCGGGGTATTCACCCTTGGACAGCATGTACTGGTATCCACCATAGTTGGGCTTCTCGTAGGCCACCCAGCATCCACTGTCTACTCGGATGGAGTTGCAGCGAGAAAAGTGGGACTGCATGTCAGAGCAGTCTCCAGTGCAATCATACTGACGGCCCTGGAAGCTTTTGTCTTCAAAGAAAGTAATCTGTTGGATGTTATGATGAGAGAATGAAAGACAAATACAGGATTACAGGTGCACTTTAAGTTTGCAGTTTCACTTTTTCTTTGTATATAGATAGATAGATAGATAGATAGATAGATGGATAGATATTTGATATATAAATCTAAAATGTTCTGTTCAATATTTTGAAAGTGGATGTTTTACGGTTTGTCAGTTTACATTTTTGTCTTATGTATGCCACAAAAGTCTATAATGTGCAGAGTTAATCTCAGAACATATTAACTGAATCCAACAGGATTATCTTAAGCAAATAGTAGTCTGTTACATTCACATTACAGTCCATTATTTTGTCATTAAATATCCTTAGTGCAAGAATATGAACAATGTGAACAAATGTCTTTTTTTCAGTTTTTTTCAAACTTTTTTTTAGTTTCAGTTATTTTATCATAAACTTGTTTTTCAAAAATATTTCCTTCACCTTGATTACAAAAAATATTAGCTGTTCTATATTTTTGTACATATATATTTTGAAGAGTTGAAAGCATGCCTTTAGTTTAGATCCGTATAAATTACAGACACAATTTGGTCACTTACCTTGCCCATTGTGACTGTTCTCCAAGTGGACCAAACCATTTCTGAGGTCAGGACCTCTTTATAGACCCAGCACGGATCAGGGCTTTGTGTGTGACTCACAAAACTCTGTCAGGTCAGCACAATGTGTTCTATAGAGTGGATCCGACTGTAGATTTGCCAGCATGTGACCCCTTTTGTGTCTTTGCAAGCTGTGTGCTTTCCCTCTCTCTCTCTCTCCCCCCAAAGACCACACCACTGCACTTTTCAGTTCAGCTTGACAAAAAAGTTGCAAACTCTGCTTATAGTTACTTCAGAGCTTTATATGTAAATGCCATGAACTAGCAGTGCACATAAATGAGGATAAAATGGTCATTTGAAGCTGGGATATGAATTCATTTAAACAATTTAATAGAAATTGTCCTCTCAGATGGGCACAAAGTTCTTGTTTTATGGTCTGGAATGAGATTAAATGAATTCTTTCACCACGTCACATTTATAAAGTTGAGCTTGGCTTGAAATTGCAATCTTTATTTTGATGTGTACTGGGCAGCGGATCAGTGGATCCTTATTCTTTTTCCTTTGCTACAGAGTAATTCAAAGCAAACTGAAGAAAAGACAACAACTGTTTTAATGAGTTTTAATGTGTTTAATGGTAATAAAAAAGGCTGCTTTTACATTAAACTGCTCCTCATTCTCCTAAAGGAGCCAATCATGGGATTCATGCAACCCCAGTCCATACAAGCTCTGTACTCTCCAGGCCTCAGGAAATACTGACGGCCCCTGTAGTTGGGGTGCTCGTAAAAGATCCAGAAACCTTCCATGCAGTTAGAGGAGTAGATACCGTGGTGGCCAAAACGTTCGTAGACATTGGGGCAGTCGTCTGTGAACTCCATCATGTGTCCGTGCATTTCAGGCCTGTTGTAGATTCTCATGCGGTAGGCTCCTCTGTACTGTTGTATGGGAAGAAAAACCAGCAGTTAGGCTTTAGAGGAATCAATAATCAGGGCAATGCAGACAGATTTGAAAGACCACTTGTCAGAACGTTAGGGAGGCAAAACTCTGAATTCTTCATGTTGCTGTTGAGACTGAGCCTTTGAACATGACTTCCTGCTGTACCGCTGTTTCAAAGATTTTCAAGTAGACGTTTAGTCATTTTTGTCGAACAAACTCTAGTGACAGTGTCATGATTCTTCCACTGCCAAAAACAGAGATGAATGGAATTATGATGAGCTGTGCAGTCATTGGAGTGTGTCTTGCTCCATTTCAAATAACTAAATCTCCTGGTGGACCTGTGAACCTGTTTTTTCCATGCATATATGAACGACTTCAAAGAGCTCGTTGATTGACGTTGCTTTTTTTTTTTTTAAAGGTGTCTAACTGTGTGAAATAAAACTCATCAGTTTGATTGACTTACTGGGGGGAACATCTGACAAGATCTGATACAATTATTGAAGCCCATCCAGTGGTGAAAGTCAGGATACTCCCCACGGCCCAGGACGTACTGATACCCCATATAGTTGGGCTTCTCGTAGCCCACCCAATGACCCCCCATGACCCGGATAGAGTTGCAGCAGTTGAAGTGCCTGTAGGTGTCATAGCAGTCAGCGGAGCACTCATAGGAGCGCCCCTGGAAGTTTCTGCCTTCGTAAAAGATGATCTGATGACAAAAAGACAATTATTTCAAAAGGCACAGCAGTTAGAAGGGATGTTAGCAAAGATCAGAGAAAAATAACCTATGCAAGTTATGTGTTTGAAAGAATATCCCTATTCATTTTGTCCAATCTTAGATATTTAATGCATTGTATGGCCCTATCTTATTTTTTGGCTGAGAGTGAAAGTAGCATATTCAACTGTGTTATGGTTTATAATCAAGGCATGAGAAACCATTAGGGATTCCATCAATATGTAATTCATGTGAAGTTGTATAGAGTTTGGATAGAGTTCTTATTTTAGGCAATAATAATGTCTCAGTATAATTTGAGATGCACTTGTGGAGTCTTATTATGCTACCTTCTATCTAGCTTGACAAGCTCATTTAAGATCATCAGGTCGTTTCCATCTAATGTCCCTGTTGTGGTATATATAGCCATGTACTATCTTGATGTGAATGACCATTTTAAACAGCCAGTGTAGCTCTAACTAGATGGTACGACTATCAGCGCCTACCTTTCCCATGGCTGCAGAGCAGGATGTCCACGCCGTTCTGCCGTACTGCCATAGAGGTCCTGGTGGACCTTTTATACCGTTCTAGAGATGTATACATGCTGCTGCCAGAGGCACGTCACAGAGACTAGAGTTTACCTTTGAAAACGTCACAGACCTTTCCATTATTCATTTCTCTAAAAACAACTAAAGCCACACTCCCATTATCCCCGAATGCTAGAGTTTACCTATACAAATTCCCCTCACCTCACGAGCCTTACCAGCACACCAAGCCTTGTTCATCCATGACCTGATGATTTGCTCTTTTCACAACGGCCCACAAAAGAATCAACAGGCCTTTCTGTATGTGACACAATGTGTAGTAATGGCAAAGCTAAATGGCAGGTAAACAATTTTAACTGAATGCACAAGTATTATTTGATTTAAGTCAAAGTTCCCTTTAGGTAACCCCTGAACAGGGAGTTTTCAATTGAGGGTCCACAGAGGAGAACGATTTTGGGACTCACCTAAGATATTAATGAAATATGTTTTAGAATCATTTCTTTTATTATAATGCATAAGCCAATTATGTGACTTGGCAAATTTAGCAAAGTATCGATGTTAATATTTTACTAATTTGATGGTTTGATTTTTCAATTCCTTTTGTACATAAGCACTGCACACCTATTTTGAAATATGTCGAGACTGCAGAGAAGTCAAACGTTCCTCACAGATTTTTGAAATCCCTATATGTTAGAAGTTGTTCTCTATAGCTGTTTTTTGTCTGATGTCATCATCAAATATGCAATTACAGCGAAACACAACTGTCACATTCTGTTTAGATTGAGGCAAAGCAGCTTGACAGATATTTTGTCAACCATTTGGTCTGGAGATTTTTACTGAATTATTTAGTTTCAAATGCTGGCATCACAGAGAGTGATTTCATCACAGCACACATTATAGTACATCTGGTGTCTATTTTTCCTGCCGTGTGCATTTTCAGGCGTACTCATCTAAGTGATACTGACACTATTGATTGTTCTGGAATGTGTTGACATAACCTCCGACAATATGTTGCCTTCTTTTACTTCCATAGCCTGAAGAGCCACTCTGATGCAAGGCCTTCATAAGGCTGTGTTGAGGTGGGTCATGCATTTCATGTGTATGTGTTTGTATTATTGTGTGATGGTTGTTTCAACTCTAGGACAGTAGAGTCTGGCATGTAAGCAAACCCCTCAGCTGACAGGCAAAAGGCCAAAGAGAGTTGGCCTTGTGTTTCTATTCTTTTCAAAGCTCCCCTCATCTCTCCTTTCATCAAGATGAGGAGCAATGCTCTGTTTTGAGTATTGTTTTTTGCTGGTTTTACTCCAGAGAATGACAGCTTTTGTAAAACAATAGCCACACTGTTCTTTGATAGCCACTCTGGCATTGTTTTATAACACAGCTCAGAGAGTGAGAGAAGTTGTAGTTAGCACTTTGTTTCTTGATCTGTCAATGGCTTGAGCTGACAGTCACAAACATTATTAATGTGTCAGATCTCTTTCAAAATTCTAAAGACTTGTTCTTGGTTGAGACCACATTGAAAATCTATTTTAAACCTGGAGATAAAAAAAAAAAGTTTTAGGAATTTGAAAAATCAAAACAAAGAAACATAATGACAATGTGGATAATTAAAAGTAATTATTGAAGTGCTATTTCTAGATCACTCGTCTAATTTGACCTCATCCATTAATTAATTAATTAATTCAATCGTTTTAGACAATCATTCAGATCATTCAAGCAAAATGTGGACAAAATACTAATATTACCAAATACTAAAAGAAATTCTGAATTTTTATACTGGTACTCTATAATTTGTATATAAAAAAATCTAAATGTATATTTTGAAACAAAAATCTGACTTTTGGACACTGTTGTGTAAATGATTTATTAGTGTTATATCTTTTAATCTTTTTTCCCTGTCTCCTCCTCTTTTCACCTTCTCTCTTGGCTTAGTTAGCGATTACTGTACCACATGTACTCTGCACTACAGGAATGGTTCTCTCACATCCCAGGTTTGCAAATAGTAATCTTGAAAGCACTACAAGACATTTCCTCCCCACACGGGGCGGAAAACTTCAAATAAGCCCAAGCTTTCTCTCTTGGTTCCCCCTGGAGAACAAAAAGCCAACACTTAAGATCTTTTGCTGCCTCTCTGGATGAGAGAGATGGGGGGAGAGAGAGCGAAATGGAGAGAACTGCTTTGGACACAGGCAGAGATCAACAATATAGTGTTTTCACATAAGATTATTTGTATTGTAAGGTGATAAAATGTGCACAACACATTCATTTCATTTGGTCCAGCTCGAGAAAATGGTTATTTTGCATTTTTTACATGTTTTTGTTGTTAATAATTCTATTACCAGCTTGAAAATTTGGTGAAAAGTTAACATAAATTAGATAATCTTGCCTTAATAGAAGCAGTACTCAAGCTGCTTAAACCCCACAAGTTTGTGAAACCTGATAATCATGTTTTCCAGCATGAAAATGATCAAAAAAACATGTTGTGCTTCAACAGAAAAACATCTGACCATCAGTACAAAGATTGCATGATTAGTGACCTAGAAATAGCACAGAATCTTAACCATAACTGTTTTCTTTTTCATTTTCCTTTTGTTATTTCCTGGTTTCAGTGTGGTTACAGACTTTTGGACCAAACCAGGTAAACATAAACCAGATTAGTCTTTTGGTTTTTATGGTCCAATTTAGTGCCATTACAGGAAAGGCTAAGAAGGAAAAGCTTTTAATGCAAATGTCTTGATAGACAAAACAGAAAACAAATACGCTGTTAGCTTCTTGATTGTGGCATTAAATTGGAATTGTGTAATCTAGAATTAGGCAGCGCACAGCACCCAAATAAACATAATTCATTTTTATTCTTTCAGGGGTTGAAGACAATATGCAGTGGACTTTGCAGTCCCAGATATGAGTATTTAAAGAAGCCATCAGTGCAGGTTCTTTTAAAGAAAATGTGTAATTTCAAGTACTTTACGGTTCTAGGACAAAAGCTCTGCCCTAGTGAATGGCAGCTGGCGCTTCTCTTCATTAGCCTTGTGGGTTTTTACGAACGGGCCTTAATCTGCTGTCGGAGACGGTGTGATGTGGCTGGGCGAGCCAAAGCCTCCCGTGTGAGGGGGAGGAAGACAAGGGCCCCTTTGCTGAGAGATCATCCTCCTGTTGTTGTGCGGAGCTGCAGACGGGCCTGTCTGTCCCTGCCAATGCACAAGCCTCGCTATCGGCTTCGCCAGACGCTGCCTACGCTCGCCGGCCACTCTGAGAGCGTGCCAGGGACGGCTTTGTGGAGATGTGTCTGATGTGCTCCATCTTTTCTTTTGGAGGATAATTAAAAGAGGAAATAGTGGTGGAATATACACTGAATAATGGAGGGATTGGGGACGCTTCTGAAGCCATTCAAATGTGGTTATTATTTAGTTCATACTTTGTTTACATGCAGTTTTCTCTCTCTGCTTTGGGCATTTCATAAAACTTTTTTTTTTAGTAATGACTTTGGCCCCAGTTTATACCCAACATAAGTTAGTTTTAAAAATACACTACCGTTCAAAAATGTGGGGTTGGGGAACCTTCTTCATCTAGGTTGATTTTATTTAATATTCGATTCATTTAATCGAAAATACAATAAAACAGAGATTTTATTTGGGTAAAACGGTGCTAAAGGCGCACCTGAAGGAAAATGTGCTAGAAAAAATATACATGTTTTTATTGAACTGACTCATTTTATGGGAAAATAAATAATTAAAAGTGGTTTGTAACAGTTAATCAATTGATCCTTTTTAAATGTTTTTTTACGCATCTACTAAACACTAGAAACATCTTTTCTAAACACCTGTTTGTCGATATTCAGTGCAATTCCGTGTCCATAAGGTAATTTCTTACAGCGTCTAAGGATAATTTTGATGTCATGTGATCTAACATGGAATAATTTTGTAATGTGATCAGCTACTGAGAACTTTCATGTTAATCATTTTCAACATTTATATATATATATTATAGATTAATCATCTCATTAAGAAAATACATGGAATATGCTTATTTGCAAGCGTTATTTACTATTTGTTTGTTACACAATTGATGTTGCATTTTTAAAAATGAGGGCCTTTGACCTCATTGCACACATGCAAACATGAGAATGTATGACGGGAATCTGGGTTTATCTTCTCCACTTGTTCCAGGTAAAGACAACCCTCTCACGTGATGTTTCCTCCACCGTCCCATGGCTCAAAGTTTAAAGAGTAAGTTTCTTTTGTGTGATCTGCCCTCATCTTAAAACAGTCTCTATGTTTACTGACACATGACAAAAAAAAAAAACTCAGATCTTTTCATCTCCTCTTTTAGAAGGAGGAATCTCCTTACAATGGATCCGTGTGTTTAAGGCAGAGGCTGGCAACAACACGAGCAACTTCAATAGCGTACCTTGAACACACGGGGAAAAAGAGCTGCCGATCTACCCCAACCTTTCTGCAGCCTTAAATATATAATCTCATATGATGCTATTTTTTTGCTTCTTCAAATTTGGCATCAAAGCAAATGTGTTCTGACAACAGTTAGTGACAAGGGCTCCAAAAGAAAAGAGGAAAGTCGGCCCTTCCACTCCGTATCAATTATTGATCGTGCGCCTCTCGACAGGAGAGAAAAAGAGAGAGAGAGCATTGTCATAATGAAATATGTGATTTAAAAAAAAAGACAGATAAAGGTCGTTCCCATTGTTCTGAAGACTTATGAGTTTGATTGACAGCCTGCAAATTCTCTTCGTTCACTCGTAAAGGAGATCAAAAGACAGCTCTTCTCTTTGCCCAAGGCCACTTGCAATTTATTTAGAAGCCCCGCGCTCGTGTCCCAGCAGGTATCACTGCCTAACCAAGCCACTCAGGATAATCACAATTTTAAGGCATCTCGCTTTCTTGTTTGCCTTCTTTGTCAAATTAACATAGGCCTATAGCCAAGAAGCTGGTTCATTTCCTTGGCTGTAACTAACAATGTTTTTAAATCATGTCTGATTTAAATGTTACAAAAGCAGAATTAGTCTTTACAGGGGGGTCTAAAAGTCCACTGAGTCCATGTTGAGAATCTGTGTGATTCTGAATGCAATTTAAATAGTCAAAAATCACTAATTGAACAAATCTGCGACTGATCAGTCCTTTCACTCGATGTTCTTGCCCTTCAAATGTTGGAGAACATGGTCATCAACTATTATATGGCCGTTCATTCAGCTCCTTTCACACAAAAGTAGCCTAAGACAGATCTATTCTAAGAGTTTTACCTTGTTACAGTAGCCTATAATGATCAGGGATGGGTGTCATTGTTGATTACCATTAAGCTACTGACTTTCTATCTGAACATGAGTAGACTACATAAAAATATGCTATAGATGGTAGTGGAAGAAGTCACTCTGCTTTGTAACCAGCAATAAATAACACTGTTTATTTCAAAGGGACGCAGCGGAAGGCTTGAAGAAAAATAGGGCATTCATATGGGAGCAAGTGAAGGCATGAAGAAATAAAAGAAAATAGAGAGCAGTGTGAAATTCCTTTTGAGTGGTTTGAAATGAAGTAGCGTTTGAAATAAAATGTTTTGTTCACCTTCGTGCTGGTGCACCATATCTCTCAAAGAGTGTTTGAAAAACCTTGCGCATCGCATTACACAGGAGGACGCTTAATGGAGTGTGTGGCTTGTCCCCATATCGATAATGATGAAACTGTACTGATGAAACTGTTTACCCCTTTTTGACGCTCAAACATGCAACAATTTTCATCTAAACTCTATTCTGTAAATGCCTTCAGTCTGGTTAAATTAGAATGGCATTGTGTGGCAAAATGATAACAAGTTACACTGCACAACAACAAAAATGATCATAATGTAAAAAAAACAGAAGTCTGGAGTATCTCATTTTTGCTTGACGATTTTCTTGTTGCATAAAATAATATATGTGAATGATTGTAATCATTATACAAATAAAATTCTTAATTTGAAATATTACTGCAAAAATCAATACTGAGTTACACCTGGCCAGTTATTGAATTTTGTTGTATTTGGATACACATGTGCAACATTTAGTTTGTATGAGAGGCATGCGAGGTAATATTGACGTTGTTGCAGAGCATTACAATGCAGCAGCTAATACAGTTTGGAAGGTTAAAATAATTACTAATGACTTCTGGATTAAGGGCCAAAATTAGTAACATTCATTTTAATATCGCTCCTCCGTCTGCACGATTTGACTGCTTTACACAGGAGAACGAACCTCATTGGTTCATGTGAAAGTTAACATGTGCTGCGTAACACACGAGAACGAACCTCACTGGTTCTCGCGGGAGTTACAATGTGCTGCGTAACACACGAGAATGAACCTCATTGGTTCTCGCGAGAGTTACAATGTGCTGCGTAACACACGAGAACGAACCTCATTGGTTCTCGCGAGACTTAAAATGTGCTGCGTAACACACGAGAACGAAATTGATTGATTGATTGATTGATTGATTGGTTCATTGGTTCTCACAAGTCAAGCGAACATGTTTGAGCTTCCAGTGGTGCGTTATTTAATTATATAATAAAAGCCTAAATTCAACTGTTCATCCTATAACGCGATCAAGTCTCTTCAGAAGATTTGGACTAAACTGCTCGATTCATATGGATTAGTTTTACGATCTCTTGATGAACTTTTTGAAGTATCAAAGTTGCAGTTCTCTATGGAGGGACAGAAAAAACTCTTAGGATTCATTGTGAGGGTGGGTAAAGACAGAATTTTCACTTTTGGTTAAATTATACTTTTAAACATGTCAGCTGTGGATACAATATTAATTTCACGACTTTAATCGGTAATGAAATGGTTGCTTAAATCTAAAAACTTTCAGTCTGTGCTGATTCTGTTGATGTGTTAACAAAACTTCATTAAACATTTGGAGCACGCCTGTGATTTAATAATTGCTAAAACAAACAAACAAAAACTTTGTGCTTTGGTAGTTTTAATCTGAAACAAATTTTCAACTTATAAAAATCTGAAGTCTATTCTAAAATTCAAACAATATGTCCTTTTGTGACAGTGTCTAGACAGATTGAAGTTCAACCCGGCAGTGCGGATCACGTGACCGATCGTCTCATCTCCACTTTGCTACTAGTTACAGCACGAAATAAACATCAGTGAACACCAAAAGGTACGTTGAAACGTATTGCAACTCCTCTAAATGAATCCTGTCTCATATAATCGTCTTTCAATGTTCGAAACATGGGGTAAAACGTCAATAAAACAGCTTAGGCTATACAATGTCACTTAATGTTACATTTAGCCTGCCTCAAGAAAGCTATTCAATGACCATAAACTCAGTTAGTTAGAAAGAAAACAAAATATAGAGGAGCGCATTTTGCTAAATATATGCACTATATTACATACCTATTTATTAGCTTATAGTTGTGCTTAACCCTCTAGTGATATCTTCATTATTTAATGTAGGCTATGTTGGAATAAACGTTAAAAACTGTTCAAACTGGTTCCCTTTCACAACACTAGAGGGCAGTAGAGCTTTAAATTCTCTCTCTTCCTTTTATTCTCTCTCTCTCTTACCCTCTCTCTCTCTCTCTCTCTCTCTCTCTCTATCTATTTGTAAAATAATTCCTGGAAGAAGTGTGCAGACAGATATGTATTTACTGGCTGTGTCATCTTTCTGTGCTCTAAATCCTATCAGCTGCAGCAGGTGCTGGGCTCAGGCTCAGACTCAGACGCAAGTCATTTTAAACAGCTGCTGTGAGGGAGCTGACCTGGAGCACAGGCCACAACGGGCATTCATACACACAAATACACACGCTCTCTTATACAAACAAAGATATGTGCACACGTGCACATATGTAAAAGCTTTTTGTTTTGGTGCTGCAACTTTCTGCCGTGTTGCATGTTTGGATACATAGACACCGACTATTATTTGACTTTATTTAGACTTTATTTGACTAGATAAATGCATAAATATACTATTTACCCCAATTATGGTCTCTTATCAATCATGTTAATGTGGTCATATTTCAATTATTATTTTCAAGAAAATAACAGCGCAACTTGTATCATAATGATCTAAATACAGAAAATAAGTTTAAAAATCACAATCTTTTCAAAATATTTTACACAAAACCAGTAAAACAGTTTTAAGAATGTAAATTAATATTTAAAATATGACTGCGTTTGAAATCGCACTATATATTAGGCTGAAAAAATAAGTATATCTGAAATTCATGTACCTTAGGCAAAAAGTACCCAGATAACCAACTATTTCAGATGAGATTCTGAAATGTGCGGACGGTGGACACTTTATTGTGAGGCCACAGGAGAGGATTCGTAAATAGGCTTGTTCGACTTGAAGCGGCGCTGCACAGACTGATCGGCATATGACATCAAAGTACCATTCTCTAATCGCTCTCGCGGTACTTTGATGTCATACATCAATTGGTCTGCGCAGCGCCGCTTCAAGTCGAAACAAGCCTAATGTCAGTGAAGCGACGGAACCGACGCTGATAGGTTACGTGATAATGACAACATGGCGAATGTAGTATGTCCAGATTACATTCATACTATATATAATGCACTTTTTATATGTGAAGTAATTATGTAAAGTACTTGATCAAGAGAGTTGCGATTTCAGACGCAGCCTATATCTTTATATGACAGAAATAAGAGTAGTATGCTACGTTTTTGCCTCATAATGTTGCATATGTAATTCAGTGAGTGGTGTCCAGGTAGATACGCCTTGAGTAAGTCCAATTTTCATAACTTTTAGTGAGATTTAAAGAGATGTGATTACTGTTCATATGTCATGCATTGCATGTTCTGCTATACGAGTGTGCTCTGCCACTGTTATAATTGTTGATACAAAAAATTTGCATATTGTGCATAAAATATACTACTAAAAGAGTAATACGCAAGTATGCTAATTTGATTGGTTCTGTTCTTCTATTTAACGGCTTCAATGGCTTGAAATCAGATCAGACGTGTGTTCTTTTAGATTTATTTTGTAGGGGAATTTACAGTTAAGAACAGAGAACCAGAGTCAGAAGTGCAGTCAATAGAAGAAATTTTAGTGAAGTTTAGATTGCAGAAGCCAGCTTCAGGTCTCACAAGGAGTTCGTAGGCCACCCCACTTACAATAACATTGTTACAGCAGTTATACTCTAACAAAGGGTACGAACTACGGCAACGATGACGGTTAAATGATTCTGATTGGCTAAGAAAGATAAACAAAACTAGTAATTTTCCACACAAGCGCAGACAGTCTGAAGCATATCTCCGTTGATCACATGGTTGACTGGATAGTGACCTTCCACATGACAGAAATGCGTTTCTTGGCGTCAGATTGTCCAGAACAACAAGTATTATGGTGCCAGCTAATCACCTCACCAATACAGACCATATTAACACACACACACACACACACACACACACAGAGCTTCTCCAAGGCTGAACTCTGCTCAGGCTCCAACTATCAACAGAAACGCTACCCAAAACATTCTGGAATATAAAAAACAAATGGAAAAATACAGAAAGGTAAAGGTTTTGACTAATAAAAATCCCTAACTTGATTATAAATCACTCTTTACAACTCATTCAAATAAGAAAAAGAACATATGAAAAAGACAAAGAAAAGAATATAGGTACAAATAAGAAAAATAAAAGAATATATATACAAGCGGCAATGGATTTGAATAGTATCTTTCAATGTCCTACCTTAGAAAATGTTTTACTCCTCTTATTTTGATAAATGCACCTGCTATGACTGTTTTAAGAGCTGCATCTCTTACAAATGATTTGAAAACCTGATACCGGTCTGGGTCATGACTGTGTGTGTGTAAGCAGAAGCCGAGTCTCAGTTGGTGAACTGATTATAACTTTGAGATTGTTTGAAAGGCCCGAAGAATCAAGAGCGACTTGCAGCAGCATCCCTGGAAATGCCTGCAGTTCCTCAGAGAAGATCACCAAATTAAAAAAGGCAGGGAAATAACACAAATTCCCACCATCAATACCGTGGCTCTTATTCTTCTTGCTTTTAACTTTTGTTTTTCCCTTCTTTCGCTCTCTCTCTCTCTACTCCCATCACACTGTTGTTTTCTTAGTATGTTTTTCTCTCGTTCTGCCTTTTCTGTCGCTGAGCACTGCAGCCACTTTCAAAGGCTCGGCTGTCACGCGTCGGCTTTGAGAGCTAGTTTAATTTTTAACGTACATGTTGTCAGGGTGCCGTCAGCTGTGATTGACAGGTTCGTCCCAGAGCAGCCCTGCTTGGCAGGCTGGCGTCTTTTGTCAGAGAGAGCGGAGAGAAGCAACAAAGAAAGGAGAAGAGGAGGAAAAACACATAAATAAAACACAAACCCCCACTTACACTGTTCAATAGAGATTCAATTAAACAAAAAAAACGTAACGTTGAGCTTTTTCATATATGGAAAATGGACTTTTGTTCTAAAATGGAGATCCAGTTCAGAGCGTTACTCTTCTGGAAGCAGGAGAAGAAAATGCAATAAACGTAGGTGAAGGTATGAGTGCTTTGTGATTGCTTTGCAGTAGAAAGAAAGTAGATTGTTTATGCTAGCGACAGTAAAGGGACCATTTGAACTACTGAAGTGACTAAATACAGTACATTATACACTTGTCTGCATATCTGCGCTGCTATTATATGTATCTAGATATTTTAATGACCATATGATTACTACTTAACGCTGTTTGACCAAACGCCGAGCTGCCGGAGTGCGTGTATCTCAATATATCATTTGCTTACATAGGCAGTTGTGTACATGATGAATCCGCAGACTGAAAGAAACTCTGAAAGTGTGTTTGCAGATAAATCTCTCTCTCTCTCTTTCTCTCTTGTCGGTCCCAGTCCAGCAAGATGAAGACATGAGGCTCCTCTAGTGTAAACACAGAGTTGGACACTCTTTGAAGTGTCAGGATTCTGACAGTACCGCCGCAAGCCAGTTCATCTCTGTGCATGTATACACACTAGCCATAACTGTTTGAGAATGAAAAGAGCAGGACAAGGAGTTCACAACTGCACCCAAGTTGTCCTCGCACATGCTATTTGAGTCATTTAACTTTTCTTTTTAATCAACCACAGAATCTACAGAATGTATTTTTCATTGGATTATTTTAAAGAAGTGTGGTTTGCAATGCGGGCTGAACTGATTATTTCATGAACGAAGAGCTATTTTTTCTGCCCAACTGTATTTATTTATAATTTCATGTGTGACTTGCTGGTGTTTGCTCCTTGCATGCTAAGCTATTAAGGATAGCTCACTTCAAGGCTTTCAAAAATTATGGCTCCAATAAATTAAAAGGTTCTTTCTGTTATTATTATTTTTTATAAAGACTCTTAAGCTCGCCAAAACCGCATTTACTTGATCAAAAGCACAGTATATACAACAATGTTATGAAATCTAGTTACAATTTCAAATAAGTTTGCTTTTTAATGAATCAATTTTCAGCAGTTGTCACTCCAATGTCACATGATCCTTCCAAAATCAGTCTAATATGCTTATTTTTTGTTGAAACATGAACTTTTTCTTATTATCAATGTTGAAAACTGTTGTTTAGTTTTTGTGGTAACCATGATTCATTTTTTTCAGGCTTCTTTGAATAGAAAGTTCAAAAGAACGGCATTAATTCATAATGGATATTTTAGTAAAAATGTAAAAGTCTTTATCACTTTTGATCAATGTAATGCTTTCTGATTTAAAAAACAAAACGATTTTCTGTGAAAAAAAAAAAACTTTCAGAAATGTGTTTTTCTTTTTCCCCCCTCGTGAAATCATTTAAAATTCACTCCGGTTTCCAGCTTTAGTGTGATATTCTTCCCAATATGGTAGGACATGCATCATGAAATGGCTCCAATATGTACATTTTAATGCAAGAGGTCCTAGTGCCAGTTTTGGGGGCCGCACATGATGCCTTATGTCTAGCACCCTGACTCAGATAGGTGTACTTTTTTTTTTTTTTTTTTTCTTCTGCCAACATCTTTTTAAATAAAAACACATCTTGCATTTGATAACAGCTTGACATTTGACAGTCTGTTCAGACCAATCAAATGAAACAGATTTTTTTTCCCCTTCGAGCCGTCTAGCAGAGCAGCATTGGGGAAAAATAGTCCTGTCACTCCTTAGAAGCCTATCAAAGACTGCCTTAGCCACAACGATCAACTTCTGATATAGCGCCGCCACCGCCCCCTTTTTTTATTTTTTATTTTATTTATTTTGTAAACCAGCCTGTTGAGACATCACAGCTAACATCAGAGCTAAACTATGATGGGATGAAGTGCCCCACTTTTCTCAGAGAAGCGTGGCTTGTTTTTGTCTTACGGATGGAGGGAAGCAATGGTGACTTTCTGTCAGTCACGGCAGAGGCAGAATCTCAGGGAAAACAGGACGAAACCATTTCCTGGTCATCACATCATTCTCTCATTATAAAAGTAAAGCACAGATCGCATTATGTATGTGAGTTCCTCCAGTGAGGGTACTCTTAAAAGAAGCAACAAAGCTTCCAGTATCTATGGTTACATAATTTATAGCAGCCAAATTCAAACAAAATTTAACACATTGCCATTCATATAAGGCCGCGTGTATTAGAGCACAGTTAACTCCAAAGTGATAAATTAATAACACTGCACCAGGGTATTATGGGAATGAGCATGTTTAATGATTCTGTTTGACAACAAAAGGAAAGTGTCTGAATCCCAGCGAGTCACCATCGCCTTCCTTTTCTTTTCCTTCACTATAAGCCTGTATGTACAGTTGTTAGATGATATGATAAATACCATTATAAAAGCGATAGTTCTGGTCCTGGATGCTGATTGGTCAAGACCGTTCTAAACTAGGCCAATAGAATAGCAACCGTTGTTTACCCAGCTATTATGGATATCGCTGTTTTTGTTTATGTCTCAGGGACTTCATCTTTTGTTGCTGAAGATAAGCATAATTTTTCAAAAGAAGTCTATTGTCAAACAAGGTTGCACTTATTTGACCACAAATACAGTAATATTGTGAAATATTATTACAATTTAAAACAGTTGTAGCTCAAGAAACGTTTATCATTAAATTGTCTTGCTGCTAAAATTTTTGGTGGATTAATAGGTATGTCGAAATTGAATGGGAGTGTGTGTAATAAATATATATTTATAGTGTGTGTGTTTTTAGATATATTATATGTGTATGAATATATATATATATATATATATATATATATATATATAAATATTTATAAACTTTTTAATTTAAATCTAACTGAGCCTAAACTTTTTTTTATATAAATTAAATGTATAAATTAATAAATAGATAAGTTAAAAAGAAAATATATTTCTAAAATCTATTTTAATTCAAAGATTTCAAAATATGGCACAGAAATCAAGTGTTATGAAATGAAGGTATTACTATTAAGCCAGAAAGTAATCTAACTACTTTGATATTGGGGTCCCCAATTTTTTGCATCACAGTGTATTCTTTGATTCATCTTGTCTTTGAGTCACTTTTTATATGCTTGAACTAAGAGTATTAAATGTGATATGGCCTATAATTCACTAATCAGCAATTCGGCAGCGGTGTAAGCTTGCGCCACACAGCTGAGTCAGTGCACAACAGAGAGCACAACTAAAATCTGATGCAGTCAGTCAATATTGAAGAGATTTCTCTGGAATTCAGATCAATTTCACTTTCTTTCTTCATATGAAAGGGCCTCTTTTGAAAACAAAAAAATGTCAGAAAAAAATCCCCCAAAAAATCCGGACTTCCACTTATTACAGCTCTTGAGTCAGGAGGCAGGTGTCGAGTGTTTTGAGAAATTATTTGAGTGTATGTGTGGAAGACAGATTTTTATTCCTCACTTGTAAAGCCTCTCACTTAGAACTCACTTGCAACACACAACAGATAAACAAACCTTCACATTTCAAAAGAAAACTCTCAGACGTGGATGTGTGATTCTTTTTTTCATCATCACTGTTCTCACTTATCATGAAAGGCAGCTTTCAATGTCAGTTCGATAATAGACAGCCCGTCTATTCGCCGTGCGTGCTTAAATACTGCCGAGTTGCTGCCGTGTGCGATAGAGAGCGGACGTCTCTTCAAGGAATGACACAGAGCAATTCTTCCTCGTCTCTATTCTTTTTTTTCCTCTGGATGCTTTGACCTCTTCTTTGCACCAGGTGTGGGTTTCCTTGATCCCCCTTTTCCTCTATTTGCAGTGCCCCCACCCTCCGCACCCCCTGGTATGAATGATTCACTGCAAGAACAAGCGGTTTCCCTCCCCAAGAGTGTGGAGCACGGTGAAAAAGCCATGCAGCAGAGCCAAAGCTCCACTCTGATCTCGCCATGTTGTGTAACTCTTCAGAAAGCCAATGTTCCTAACTCATACTCTGTCTTTTTTTTTTTCCTTCTGACTGTAACACTCGGTATTGACTGTTTATGCTTTTTAATGTTTGTGGAGAGGGCCTGGGGCTTGCAGTGGGGGGATCCGTTCTTCTTGACACACTTAACGCCCCCGTAGTGAACTCTCGCTCCCAGCACTCCTGGAAGTACAGAGACCCCATCACCAGCCGGGAGTGAGTATGAAAGCCAGCACCCGCCGTGCCGCTCGAGAGAGATCACCCAACGCACGATTAAGACGCACAAAAGGCATTCTTTCACACAAAATATTTACACAACAGCCCCCCTCCCTATCAAAGCTGCAGAGGCTCTCTTCTGCTGTGCTTTCTTTGGGGAAGTTTGAGGGCACTGGAGATAAACTAAGAGAGAGAACGAGAGAGAGAGAGTGAGCATGCACAACCTTGCAAAGGGCACACTTCGGTCATATTAAGCAAGGAACGACTCTGTCTCTCATTCTTTTTGTCTGCCCGATTCCTTTACGCTGTCTTGCAGTCCCATGTGAGAGACAGCATTGAAATATTCTTGGATCGAATCTGCCAATAAATGTATGCGGGTCAGCATGTGAACGTCAGGGTTGCTATGGTGTTATCTCAGAAATCCATTCCAGCTGGAGTGTTTACAAATATTGTATTTTAATAGACTAGTTGACATTTATTAGATCCAACTGACATAAGTGAATGTGACTATAAAGATGCTTTTTAACGGATAGATTGCACTAGCTTCAAACTTTTTAACATTTTTTGTTTTTAATTATGCCCAAACAAACTTATTTACCTGTACAATACATGTGTAAAATATGTTTAAAAAAAGCTTACTACTGGGGTATTTTAGATAAATATCTTGTCTTCAAATGTCATTTCATTTTCCATTTCATTTTAAGCATTTAATTCACAATGGTATACAAGCTTACAGTTCTAAAAGTACAACAGACTGTGTGTGTGTGAGAACTGAACTGAAAATAGCAGTATTTTCTATGTAAATAGTAGGTAGAAGTTAAGACCCCTTTATAAAGCGCTTTTTACAATACAGCATAAAAGCATCTGCCAAATGCATAAATGTAAATGTATGTCTAGTTTCCATTATAGATATGAAAACTCATATTGGCATTTTATTTCCACTTTTCATTTTTTTTATTTAAAAGAAGAGCTGCTCCTAGTTGAAATGCTTTGGGAAACGGGAGAAGAATGGAATCATATAAAGGTTTGTACTTGGGTTGGCCGCATTAAAAGCTATGTTCACTATCTTTGCTCTCCATGCCACTATTCCTGTTATCAAATGGGTAATTTCGTCTGACTCAGCCAGACAGCAGTGGGTGTAGTTAATGTTGTGGAAATTGCCTTTGCCAACTAGATATAGACCATACCTTGCTACTTTGGTTTGGTTTTGGTTTCTGGCCTCATATTATCAGCCCAGAGGGGTGTTGGGCATGTATGATCGCTCTGACTCCAACACATTAGTTAATTTTTGCATAGCATGTATTTTCTTCCTATTAGTGATCCTACTGAACATTCTCTATCTGCATTGTTGCCGTGTGTTCAGATTGGTCCCAGATGGTGGGAACGGTTATTAAAGCCGGGCACCAGTGGCATCCAAATCCACCCCCTGCTTTTTTCTCCGAAAGACAAAGATGTCATAATGTGCTAATGAGAAAAGATGGCTAAGACCTCCTACATTCCTTCCCCCTACCTCTTTGTGACCACGGCCGCAGGTCGTCTCCAGGCGGGCAAGGCCTGCTCGTCAAAGGCACCAGCCCTCGCACCATATTGATCGCGGACTCGATGAAAGGTCAGCAGACCCCTGCTTCCACTCATCACCATAGTTGCAATGTTTCTGCGCCTGCCTCCCCACAGACGTGAGCCCACCAACACTGTCCCTCTTCCTCGCCAGCTCCCCCCTCCTCCCCCGACTAACCACCACCTGGGGGAAATGGAGAGCCTGCAAACGAGCTAATCATCGCTTACGATGAACACCTCCTGACTGGCTGACAAATGTCAGGGTGACTTGTACAGGATTTAAAAAAATAAATAAATAAGAAATGAATTAATTGCACTGGTTAATTAGGTCCCTGAGGCCTGAGCGCTAATTGCAAGCCACAGAGCTGGCGAGCCTCGAAAGCCCAAACAAAAGAGGGAGCGTTCAAACAAACAGGCGAGCTCAAGAGCAGACATACCACAGATACACACACCGACACACACACGACTCGCATGGGCTTTTTTCCCGCTTTCGCAAGCCTCCCCTCTCCTTGTGTAACTCTGTGACCTGCCAAATGTTCTCTGTGTCTTGATGTGCGACGCAACGAGAGGCATTCAGTCACAGAAATCTGCTGCATTCCACAAAGCATCTGTCTCGGTACCACCCGCATTCATTAAGTTTGTATCAATTAGCCGTTATGACTTAGCAAACCTCTATTTGTGCTTGCCACTTTGAAAATCTTCCTAAAGTGACTGTGTCCCTCAGTGTACCCTTGTGTCATCCAACTTTAGCTTCACAAAGTGTCTCTCGCACTTAATTAGAAAGAAAAAATGAAAGAAAGAAAAACAAAACTCTGTGTATTCATCATCCTCTCTGCGACAGTTTCTTTGCCTTTTTTATGTTTCCTATTCAAGTGCAAACTTGAGAGTTGGTGTGTTTTGTCAAGGTTGTTTGAAAGACAGGAAGGAGTGAGGGCTCTAGAACCGTCGCATTTCACCGTTCTACCAGTCGCTGCTCCCGTTTCCACAATTATCAGCTACTCTGATACTCTTTCTAAGGCATCGCTCACTTTTTAGAACTCAGTTTGAGTTTCTTTGAGTTGTGTGTGTGTGTGTGTGTGTGTGTGTGTGAGTGTGTTGTCTTTCAGAATCCTCTTCTCCAAAGCTCAGACTGTGTGGGTGTCATTATATCCTTGAATCACAAACTGTACATCTTTCTGTGATTGCATGTTCAAGTTTAATTCAGGTTTGAGAAGTTTGTGTGAGTCGGTGAGTGTGCGTATTCTCTATTAGATTAAATGTGTGATACAGAGCTCCTTATTAAGGTAAAGACGAATACCTGTGGAAGACATCACTGCGTACATCCTTGGTGGTCTGGCTGCTGTTATAACTCTTCTGCTCCTAAATCAATTAGCTCTGTCATTTATGGTGCTTTTGTTGCTTTTGGGTGCCGTCATACATTTTATTTCATGTGTATGGCATGTGCGGTGATAACCGTACCATTCTTCCTTAGTTTTATATTGTTTCGCTTCATGACAAATGTTTTGAATAGCTTATACATTTTTGCAGTTTATTTCGTTGTTGAAATGTTCTGATGCACTAACTTTTATATATTTCATTTTTCTCAGATCTGTGGTGTATTGGATTGTATGTGTGTCCTAGACGACATGTTTTTGTGTAAAGACATAAAAAATGTAATATTTTATTTGCTATATGAATATTACATTACACCACTAAAAATTGTGTACATGAAAATTAGTAGCTCATAAAACCTCAAATATCTTGGTGATAATATTTAGGTGATAGTTTATCCCACCAAAAAAGTCATTTCAACCTATATATTTTTCTTCTGCAGAACACAAAAGAAGACAAGATTGTATGGACAAAAATAATAATAGTGAATACATACAAACTGAGACTTTTTGTTCCTCAGAAGTAAGTCATGTCAGGTTTGGAACGACATGAGGGTGAGCTTTTAATTTTTGTTTGAACTATCCCTTTAAAAATCGCTATTCCAACCAGAATATCATTAATTTTCTAGTGCGCCTTTTGTGTAATATTTGTGTGGTGAAGCCCCAGCCGTCCGTAACAGCTCTTTAGCACCTCATTAACATTCGGAAACATCCTTGACCTCAGGAAACGGGGTCTTATCGCATTCTGATTAGTTGCTAAACAGCAGTGCGTTCTTTAAATGCCCCCTGCAACATCATCACGCTCTCATTCTTGACTTTGCCTCTGACCCACAATCCTTTGCTCTGGAGGGATTGCCTTCACATTAGCTCAAGCAAGGAAAAGAGTGCTTATACACTATATGAGCCAAGGGTCAGCATGCACAGGAGTAAAAGAAGTGCATCTTCAGACAGACTGACATATGACTTGAATGGAAGAAAAAAAGCGATTTGGGAAATAGCAGGTGAGTATAAAAGGAAAGAGCATTAGTCTCTGGTATGTGATATTTAAATACATGTATCAGCCAGGAAATATGCCTGCTTTTATAATTTGATACTGATGGTTTGTAGTGCAATGCTCTCCCAAGACGTTTCATGCCGAGCATTCAGAATCTGTTGAGCAGAACCATTAGCCTTAATTTGTGTGCGCTGCCTATCTGGAGACAAGCTCCAAAGGCCAGTTAGCAATATGGTTTGGCTTTGAATTTGCAATGTGTCCAGGTCTTCACAGACTAAATACTCCTTAGAGACCCGTCAGTCCCAATCCCCCATGACTAGGCCCTATCGATCCTGCTGTTATTGACATGACACCTGCAGAGGGGGCTTTATCTATTGATAACCGATGGTATTTCTGCCGCAGATCAAAAGCCAACTGCCAGCTTTCATGTTTGTAAACAGTATTGATTTGCATAATAACCTCAAAAATTAGTACCTGGGATTAGGCAAGGACAAATGCATTTCAGCATTCATTACGATGTGTACTGTGAGAACCTAATTAAGCTAAAAGAAAATTGTGAGCGAACACATGATCGCTTGACAACATTCGGCATCGCCAATGACATCCTTTGGAAAGCCATTGTTAATGAAACGCATTTTATTAGATAACAAACTAACAATACTCAATAAAGAAATAAATAAAGCATGCCTCTCCACTTCTTGGCAGACAAAGCGCTGATGTGTTTTTTTTTCTTAAAGATGCAAATTATTGCTGTGTGCTGCATTCATTTATTCATGAGCTGGTCCCTGTGCCGGCGTGTTCTCCTGTTCTCAGCGGTCCCTGGCCTGCATCAGGCTCGGTGCTGAAAGAGATGTCAGGGGAGAGGATGAGGAAGGGATGATGAGGCAGACGCAGAGGTATCTTTCCCTCTCGCTGGTGTTCATCCACTTCCACTAAGCTGCTATAAAACCACTGAATTATGCATGTGTCTCTGTCACTTATTCATTTCGTAACCACAGCCGCTGTCATTAGGTGACGTGCGTTATTTGGCTCTGAGCTCTTCCCAATGGACGTTGTGTTCAAACTGGGAAGCTGAGTTCATAAGATAGGAAATTGCAAGTGATTTGTGTTTTATGGATGACAGCATTTGTGAGGTAGCTGTGCTGTAACAACTATCAAATTAACATTAATTTGCCATTCATTTGTGAAATAATGTTCAAAGCCATTTATTAAACCCTCTGATATCTATCTATCATCTATCTATCTATCTATACATACTGTGTGTATGTGTATATATACGTTCAGTACTGTCTTTTAGTATTTTCCCAGCTGTAGTGTGTTAGAAATATCAATTGACATTCACAAACATTCTTTTTGCCCTTAGTTGTGATATTTTTGTATGCACAAGGAATCTGACAACAGTCGGTGCTCCACACGGAGATCTGATCACCATCATCGGCTCTGTCTGGGGCTACATGGCGAAACGGAAAACACTGAGACTAAATCCAGAAGAACTGCAGCAACGTCTCCAAGACGCTTGAAAAATCCAACCTGCAAAGCTATAGAACTGTGAAACATTTTAGGCACTTGTGGAAAAATGCTGTAGAGAGAGAATGCTTTAAAAAATGTCATGATTGGATTTTATTTATAAATTAACTTCTATTCACTAAATCAAATAATTTAGTTTGACCACTCTTCGCGTTTAAAACGGCTTTTGTCCTCCGGTACACTTTCGTAGTTTTTCAAATAGCTTTGCAGGAAGGTTTCTTCAAGCATCTTCTTCTGGATTCAGTCTTCCTCGGTTTGTTCGGTTTCTTCATGTTGTCCCAGATGGAGTCAATGGTGGTGAGATCAGAACTCAGTTTGGAGCGCTGGCTGTTGTCAGACTCCTTGTGCATTCTCCTTGATATAACACCATATTAATAAAAACCCTAACTGATGGAGTGTCTAACTGTGAAATTGTGAAAGAATGTTTGGGAGGGAGCATGAAGAATCATTGTTACATCACAACACAATTTCAAGTTACATCATAACATTTATTTCCATCAAGAGATGCATAATTGTTTTGTCTATATCTTGTATTGGCAATGCAAGAGATGAGCACTCTGTAAAAGTTTACTCTTGCACATCCCAAAGACTTTCAATGAATGTAAGGTCTGGACTTTATGTGAAAATGATTCTTCATTATCCCTCCCAACCATTCTTTCACAATTTGAGTCTGATGCATCTGACATTGGAATATGGTCATAATGTGTCTTCGTCATGGTTAAGCTACACGCCATAAACAAGGGTTGGAAGAAATGTTGCCAAACATATAAAACGGTAGAATATAATAATCACAGCAATAATGATCCAATCATAGACACTTAAACATTTGCCTGTTTAAGTCCAAGCAAGAACTTTCAAAAAAAATTCTGTGTATATAATTAAAATGATAAAACATTACTTTTATTCTGCAAGGATGCATTAAATTGATCAACGGTGATATGAGAATATGATAATGTGTGAGCACTTGCACACTAGCTTTGACTGAGATTTTGAAGTCTCTGTGGCCTGATAGCCTTCCTAATGTCTGTCACTCACCATCTACTTAAAGCGCTTTAATACGGCGGCTTTCTTTCACTGCTTTGAAACAGTTTAGTTTCAGTAACTTGAGCTTTTCACATCGAGTCTGGTCTCTTCGCTCCTGGTAAAACGGCATGCTCAGCACAGGACATACAACAGAGTTTGTTGTGACTAGATATAGTCAACAGAAAAGGTTGACTGTGGATAGATAGAACTTGGAGACGGGAACAGAGAATGCTATGAGTAAGAGTGCTGTTCCCCTTTTAAACCATCTGCCGCTCACAGCGGTAGCAGAGAGATTGCTCTCCCAGACTTCTCTTGAAAAAACAATTCCACATGTGTCTGAGCGAAAAACCCGCCCCGCACACTTGCTGTTATTTACGAAGTGTTGACACCGGGGCCTGAAAGAATTAGTATTCTGTTAGGTAAATGTTTTCCTCTGGGTTCCTCCTCAGCAACAGTTTGCAGATGTTTGGGCGATACAGAGAGAAAGTGCGTTCCCATTGCAGACCCAATGAAAAAAGCATGTCAAAAAAAGTTATTCTCGGCCGAGCTCTGACAGTGATCTATGACTTCTCACTGCCTACTCACTGCCTCACCATCCCAAACTTCAGGGCTGTGTTTTGGCTGCCAGAGATTTTACACGGACTCTGTTAAACCCAAAGCTGCCCCCCCCCCCCCCCCCTCCACATTTATTTTTTTATTTGTAAGCACCTGGCTAGAGTCCAACAGCAGATGTGTTGGCAGCGCCGTGGCTAAGTAGCAGATTTCACATCATACGGCCCTGTAGAGACAAAACCCCAAAACCAGGATGACAAAGGTCTTGATGTTTAGATTTGTTTATCCAGCTAAAGATGTGAAGGTATGCCCTAGCACTGGCTTAGCTAATATAATCTTTTAGCATACATCTCTGGAGACTGCGCTCATGTGTGCGCTTCGTTTTATGAATTGACAATGTTTTGATATTTTATAGTCATGTTTACAGTGAACTTAAGAACGCAGGTATTGAAAAGCTGCCAGGCCCGTTTGAATAGAATTAAACATATGTTCTGAAACACCTGCGCAACACACACATATATACACCGAGGAGATGTAAAATGACCTAGACGTGTTTATGAGTGCAGAGGTCGGTCCCCGATGGCTGCTGGTGGAAGCAGACTGCATTCCAATCATTAATACTAGTGTAGCGCTTCACAACTGAGGAGGAGAAAACATCCTTATCAGCACGCAGGACAAAGCTCTTCCAGGACGAATGGCTCGCCGCCGGGCAGATGGAGAGATCTTATCGGAGCCGTGGATCGCTGTAGTCAGGGAGGGAAAAGGCTCGGTTTAAAGGCCAGTTAAAGTGGACACAGTCTGAGCTGGAGAGGGCTGGCTGAAGAATAGCTCTTCCCATTCATAAGGCTGTGAAACAACTATAAGAAAGAGCAGTTTCAGACACTACCTGCATTTTATCATAAGTGGAAATGGAATATACTGAAATTTAAAGTGGTAACACTTTACTACATACTAATGCACAGAAAATCTTGAGTCAAGCCCAATTTACCTATCCTTCATACACATTCTCTAACATTACATGCACTGTGAAATTGTCCCACAATGTCAAAACCCATAACTATAATGACATATTACTTCATTATAAGTTAATAGTCATGTGCCTCAAAAAGTAAAGACATACCATAATATTTTTGCAAATCATTAGCTAATGATTCATTAAAACAGAAGTTTACATGGTTTTGACCCACTGTGATTAATTAACACATTGATTTACACTCTTAGTTCTTCCTATGGAATTAATACATATCAACACATTTAATTCATAGCAATTAATCAGTCTCTTTATTAGTTGCTGATACGATATTCATTAATGAATGGCTTATGCATTAATTCAAGATAATCTGGACTTTAGTTAAGCATTATTTAATGCATATTTGAAAACCTGTATTATGTTTACCCAATTTTTATTGTTATTAACTGAGTAATATCTACATCTCAGAATGCATGTTTTTTTTAACAGCATTTTAATGATTAATGTGTAATTTGTGCACCGCTAGTGACACCAAACAATATTGCAACTCTCTTCTCAGAGAAATTAACATTTGTATTTACAGTTTAGACAGTTGACCCAACATGATCCTAAATGTCATATCTACTTCTGTTAATGAACGCGTTCTCCAGGTATAGAGCCTACATTGTGAAAAAAATATTTTTAAAGTTGTAAACAAAGCATGTCTTTAATGTTTGCGACGTTTCAAACCAAATGTATTACCTATGTGATTTCGGACACAGCTAATCTATGAATGGCTTTTCTCCACTTATTGCACAGCTATCTGAAATACTTGATTTTGATTGGTCAATTTGGCGGTATTTGACAATATTAACTAATACTGTATGACAGCTCTTATAAGTAACCGATGCTACATTGTATCCCGCGAAACCATGGATTCATTCTATTATTATGATTCATACAAATAACCCAAGTGGTTCCCTTCGAATATGGATATTGTATTATATACAAAAATAGTAGTTGTGTACCATATTACATAATATGCACTATGCACTTACACTATGTACTCTACCATCTAGTGTGTGAATTTTATAAAGTTATTTTGTCATCCAGCATCGTAGTCTTCTGCAAGTAAAGAAAGCTGTGACAGGTAAGTGCATGAAGTGTCCAACATTTCCCACTCTGTATTTCGGGTAAATAAGTGTAACTTTCAGGAATGAGGGTTTTTAAAGCGTTCTTATTCTTTTTGGAATTTGCTGTGTCAGTTTTTAATAACAACATGATGCGTCTGAATTGCATAGATAAACTCACACATTCGTACAGAAAAAGTAGGCCACCTCAGAGAGTAGCCTATGTGATTTTAGACGCAGCCATCGACTATAGATAAATGACCACAAAAGACTTCTTTTAAATAAATACAAAGGCCATTTTTGGCCGATTGATTAATTTGTTTGTGTTCCACACTGAAATAGACTTTTATCTCCAATACATATTTAATGTGCACATATTTATTTAAATGGAGAATGGCCATGTAAAAAAATGGCTCTATTGTTCTTGTATTTATTTTATTTTACGGCTACTAAGTAAAAAGAATTATAGCTATAGGATAATTATTTAGGAGAAAATGTTTGATCATCATAAAATGAAACGCATTACTTTTCATTTAAAAAGTGCTGTATTAAAACTCATGTTGATCTGAGTTCAGGTTGAGATCAAACATTCATTGCGATTTGAAAAATTGGACGTTTGCACAAATTGGACATTTTCACTCGAAAAATACGGTGGTGTTTTAAATTTATAGTGTCAGATGTTCTTCCCTAGCTTCATCCATGATCTCTGGATCCACTTTTTCTGCTTATTGGATCTGATTTCGGAGATAATGGATTTTTCAAATGTGGAAACGTTATGATTGCTGGAACAGGCCAGGTTTGTCCGTACACTGATGATCGTTTCACTGATAGAACACAGATGGACTGGTGATGATTTATAGATCTGACTCCAGCTCACTAGTTTAGCGTGTTTAGTCTTTCGATGGCTTCACACATATACTTCTCCAGGTGTCTTTTCTTTTGTTTTCTCCTTTCCCCCTCCCTCCATCTCCTTTCCATACCCTCATAGTTTCAGCTGCGGGTTCCCAGAGTAGCTGTAGGTGTGTGAGTGCCAGAGGCATGAAAAGCGAGACGTGTTTTTTCCTCCGCTCTTTACAAAGAAATGGCCTCGTTCGTGGTATTGTGTCGAGGGATGGTGTCTCTGTGCACCTACTCAATGAGAACAGGACCAGACTAATATGAAGCTGAGTCTGCTGCTCACATGCGCTTATCAGAGGGATTCATTATTTTAGTGAGGCCAGGCTGGACGGTGATGGACAGCGTGCAGCTGAAGCAGTGATGGACAGGGGGTGGGAGAGAGAGAGAGAGAAAATGTTACACCTGTCAGGGGCAATCAACATAGCCCACAATAGAGGAAATGTAAACAAGTATGCAGGACAGCGCACCCTCACACACAGACACGATTATGCACACACACACACCTACTTGTGCACACAAAGTGCGAAAACAAACACAAACCACAAATGCAAAGCACTGGCAGTGACAGATGTTGGCAGGGAATTGGGTGGGAAAAGAAACACTTTCATTTCTTTCTGCGCTTCATTTGGCTTTCATGGTGCGGATGCTACGAGCGTTGGCCTGCCTATCTCACGGCACACTGGGCTCCAGTCGTAATATCTAGTGGCTGCTCTGCCTTCTGTTGCTTTATCCTCAAATATAAATGGAGGCATTGGTGCCAAGTTAGATTAGAAGCGAAGTGGAAGCACAGAAAGACAGTTTGTCACTAATCAGATGTTGGTGTTGGCTTGAGGAGCTATATTTGTGTTTGTAAAAGTGAGCATTTGCTTTGATAGTGCTGGACGTTCAGCTGTAGAAAAAACAAGGGAGATTGTCATGCCACTGTCTGCTGTTTGTTGTAGTTCTCATGTCTATAGGCGGGTTTATGAGCTGTATTACTCATCATGCACTGTGTTATGCTTTCAAACTGAAGAGAGGATCCCACCGTGTAGGACAGAGTGGGATGACTGAGTTCCCAGAGCTTCAAACAAGCTCCTGTGTTCCTCTGCAGGTGCGCGTTCTGCCGTTCGACCACCTGGTGGCGGTAAAGCACAAGACAAACACGCACTTCTCCGCATCACACACACTCCTTTAAAGCCACCGATAACACGCCGTTCTGAAACATCACAAAGGAAATATGCGAGGCCAAAACTTTTCAGTTCCTTTCAAAGGGAAATTCCAAGAGAAATTGACAGAAAATGATTTATAAATGTAAGAGCAGATGTAAGTAAATAAATAAGTGTGTGTATGCATGTATATGTGTGTATATGTATGTATATGTGTGTAGTAGTAATATTCCTTATCAGTAAATAGCTGCAATTTATATTAATCTTATATCATGTAATCTTAATTGACTGCTGGTGAAACTGATAATAGTAGCCTATGCTTTCCACTATAACTCCCTACTTATGCTACTACTATTAATACTACTAATAATAGTAGTAGTAGTACTAACAATAATAATTATTTATTATTATTACATCAATGGTTAGTGTAAGGGAATAAATTAAAAACTAGTTAACCTTAGTCTACAGTTAAATAATTGCATTATTTTACAAATTTCTTCACTTTCTTTGATTCCTTAGGTTCTTGAAATGTAAGAAATGAATCTAAAATTGTTTTATAAAAACATATTTTTTAAATATTTATCTAATTTTATTTTTTGATTGCTCAAATCACTGTCTGCCATGGGACATGAAGTGACTGGCCCGTCTTGTGCTAGTGATATTATTTGATTCATTCACATTAAAATTTGCATTAATGTGAATGATTTAAAAGGAAAAAATTGACTACAAATGTGTAGTAAAAAGTAGAACTTCAAGTCGCAGGCATCTGTTTTGTAATGTGCACATAAATATTTGGGTATTACAATTAAAATGTCCTCTTCAAGTCCAAGGTTAAAACAATGTTATATCGTCCACAAATATTTAGTTTTTGTTGATTTAATATTTTAGTGAACAGTAAATATTAGAGCACAATGTAATACAAAATGTTTTTGAGGTTGCTAATGCCTAAACAAAAATTAATTGAAAATTGTTCATAATGTGCATTCAAGAGGGGGTCATTATTTATGTAAACTGTCAGTTTACTTAATTATTTGTGATGAAGATTAAAAAAGACCTTACTTGATGGAATTAATTAATTAAAATACATCCCTCACACATAATGAAAAGAATAGCTTTTCACAATTATATACAGATATTTATTTATATTACTAAACTTTTTAATTAATGGAATCCTCCTGCTTAAACTTTCCTTATACCATCATTTCTTCTGTGTCTTGTCATTATATATTGAGCATCTCCTGAGCTGTTGGCTGCCCACTGTCACCATGGAGACTGTAAGGCTCTTTAGCTCATATAAGGGAGATTAGATGTAGTCATATCTGCCTTACAGATGATGTATCTACAGGTGCGTTTAATAAAGAAAAGGACTGTTTTTGTGTCTGTACATCATATGGTGCGGTACTCTGTTTTTATGTTGGGGTGTGCGTTCATATGTATTCACATGCATGTGATGTGACAAGGGTGAACTCAACTCCATTCAAACCTAGTGCGGTGAGCTCAGCAGGAGATGCGGCTCACACACTCCCCACACACACACTCCGTGCGCCATCAGCCCCCGTCTCCGCAGAGCTGCCATGCTAATCATTTAAACAGCACAATCAAAGCAAATAAGATGTTTCACATGGGGAGAAAAAGACGGGGAAAGTGATTATCAGTGTTTGTGAATGTGACGGCACTGAAGGGGACTTTGATTTTGATATTTTCTCCAGTTAGCAGTGACTCCTGGTTCAACCAGTAGTCCCAAAAAAAATAAAAAATAACTACAGCCATTGCATGAACAAAAGTTTCAGAAGAGAGAGGCCATTATAAACTCTCCATACTTTCCTATGGGGACGTGAAGTCTTTAACGCTTTAATATTTAAGTCACAAATGCATTATTTTAATCCTTTATATCTTAGTCGCATACTAAAATGGACCACGTTCACATGCAAATGCATTTGAAATAAAACTGTAACTCCTCCCAAACAAATAACAATCACATCTAACAAACATGACGGAAGGTGTAAATAGCGTATGGTTATCTCCAGTAGGTTTTTAATAATTCTGTTAGGTTTGCAGACTAATTTGTTTAATCGTACACTGCCTGCCCGATCCTGTTGAGGTTAGCAAATAGAAGCATTTGATGTAGCATCACTTATGCTGAAAGGATCTGTGTGAATGCCGGTATCACCCATGTGTGAGAGAAACTACTTAAAACAATAAATAGCAGACTGCATCTCAAACCAAGACGGCGCTAAACTGATCTCTTTAATGTCAAACACCCCAGTTTTTATTTAATGTCGCTGCTATCCACCGTGCTTTGGTGGGGGGAAAAAAGCAGTTTCAGTGAACAAATGTTTTTTTTAGCCTGGATGGCGCAAACGTGAGCTATGTTGGTCCCAAGCATGTGTCAAAATCAGTGTGTGTGGCACCACTGTGAATAAATGATGTACGTAATAAGTGTATTTACTTAGAATGTGGCAGTCGCACTTCTAGATTCACTTTTTGCATTTTTTTCATTTCAGGAGAAAACTGATCCTCTTAAGCAACCACAAAAACAGAGCTTTCTCAACTTAACTGCCTCATTGTACATGTAATTTACTAGAAAGGCTGTGTTCAGAGTCTTTAGTGGCGGTGTGGTGCAGATCCACAGATATGTTTCTGAGAAAGCGTCACTGCTGCAGAGTTTCTCTGAGAAAAAAACAATCTTGACACACTCCCAGTTTAGTGCCATGTTGTACCGTCAGTCAGGCCATTGGCTGCCGCTGTTGGTTTTCAAGGAATTGTGAGTATAAAAAAATATATATTGAAAAATGGGTAAATTGTTAGGTTCGTTGAGGTGTATTTCTAGTCCACTATTTTCATCCCTTGAGAAAATGCCTCTTTTAAAATAGTCCCTCAGGTTTATAGAGGCGTGTGTTCTGCAAACTATTGTGGGCAGGGGTTAAGGATTGTTATAATTAATGAAAAACAGCACTGGTATATTAATAAATAATTTATTTGGCATGCAAATGTATATCTGTGTGTTTGTACGTAGACTTACAGCATCCATACAGCCTTAGAAATGTGATTCAGAACAGAGAAATCACCAGCACCACCAGCCAAAACGTTCCTGAAAGAGAGGTCAGCCGGAGTCCTGTTTGTTTATTTAAACCTAACTGGTAATTATGCCTCTGAATTGTACAGAGCTTAAGCCTAAATTCTGCAACATCTCTCAACCAGTCATTTAACGTCCGTGATTATGCTGTCGCCAATCGCTGCTGGGCTGGAAAAGGACAGTTCCATTCCAGTGGTGGTTGTGTGGCCAGTCTGTTGCATCTTTGACCAATCATGGAAAACTAACATCACTTTTAAACATATTTATAGCACATTTAAGCATGTTTAGATTTGTGAGTTTTGTTAGAAAATATTATAACTACATGTGGTGGGT
This sequence comes from Rhodeus uyekii, assembly GCA_037043235.1. Taxonomy (NCBI): domain Eukaryota; kingdom Metazoa; phylum Chordata; class Actinopteri; order Cypriniformes; family Acheilognathidae; genus Rhodeus; species Rhodeus uyekii. Next base: position 493,280 of record JAWRVZ010000072.1, on the reverse strand, counting down.
TAAAAATGGGAGCAAGGATTGTAAATTACACTACTTTTCAAGTGTTAAGCAGATATGCCTTGACGTTCTTCGCTTTGACTGTTGAGATGCTAAAATACAAATAAATTTATATCAGAGCATCACTCTGACTCTCTAAAGTTTCATTATCCTACAATGGTCCTCTGCCTCACTAACCCCCTGTAAAGTACCTGGAAATACACATTTAAAAGGCCTATAGCACAGTTGCTTTGACCTCTATCCTAGCAAACTAGAAGTCACCCAGTTTCAAAGACAATGCTTAAGCTATAGTCTCAGACTAAAATGCATGTTTGAGCTGTTTTGACTGAAAGCAGCTTGCACTGATGTGTCTTAAAATTACATAGTTTGTGTCTCAAGATGCACAACAGTAATGTTTTTTTTTATCCTAAAGCACATTTGTAAAAGCTACTTAAATGTCCTAATTGAACTGAGGCCTAATCCTGGCTTAATCTAAGCCCTGTCTGTGAAACCGGGCCAGTAGGTTTTCAGCTCTCAGTATAAAGTTTCATTAAAATGATTTGCAATAGTTTATCAATGATTGACTGAATGAATATTTATATTTACGAGTTTGACAGATGCTTTTATCTTTATTCTTTGTAATTGTTTCTTTTAATACAAATAGATTTTGGTTACACCTTTATTTAAAGTGTCCTGTAATTATACAGTTAAGTACTACATCTACTTATGATAGGGTTAGGTTTTACAATATATAATATAGGTATTATAGTTTGCAAGCATAATTTTATAGGTATTACTATGGCAAGTACATGCAAGCCATAACAAAGATTTAATGCTTCTTTATTTCTTATGCATAGTTTATGGTTCCCAAAATCCCTCTTATGAATTACCACTGTGAATGTATTGTAATGTGCTATATCAATAAAGTTGTCTTGCCTAGCAATTAAAAAAAAGTTATGTCAAACACTGACTTGGAAAATTATTAAATTTGTTCTAAAATGGGACAATGGTCTTAATGATTTTGCTGTGGGATTTTAGCAAGCATATATATATATAGCCGACCGCAAAAAAAAAACAAAAAAAAACTGTACAAAAAAAGAAGAAAATAACACATATTATTGAATGTTAATTTCTTTTTTATCATTTATTGAATTTTGGTCTTTGAGGTTTCAAGAGCGTTGGTATTTGGGAGCATTACTTCTAAAGCATCACAATATTTTGCTTGCTTGACATCCCTGAAAACTAAATGTACATTTGAGTTTTCTTTTTTTACGGGAAGCTTCATGGTTTCCACGGGTTTTGCCGTTGTTTCATTTGAGATTTCCGCTTGGGATTCATTTATTTCCGGCGGAATACTAATAGCCAAACTCGAGAAATACAAAGTTTTCTGTTTCTGAGCCCTGCTGATGACCTCATCAGGAAAGCGCCCATCCTTAGTGTCTCTTTCCTTCAAACGCCAGCCAAGTCGCTGAGGTAGAGAAAAGCTCCGGCACAGATCTCCAAAATGAACGTGTCTCTTATGTGCGAACCCAGCACAGACCCATACTTTCTTCCCTGTGCCTTTCATCCGTTCTCATACTTCTCACATTTCTCTTTCACTCTGCCTCACTGGCTGGTTGAAAGTTGTCCTGCCTTTTATTTTCAGCAGTATTAATTTGGTGGAGTTTGCCAGCTCGGCAGTGGCGTGCTCTTCTCACTTGACGTTTTGCTGAAGTTTGTATGCCACTTGAGCTTGCCGTCTCCCTCGCTAATGATAGCGGCGCGGGCTCTCAGGGGAGTGCGGGCCGCCTCGCACAGCTCCCGCGCTGGATATTTTGGGAGGCAGGAGGGAGCCTGTGAGGCACATCATTGCCTGCTCATCCTCCTTCCCTTTTCTCTTTCTCTCTCCTCTCCCTCTCTTTTTGTTGTTGTTGTATGTCTGTGCACGCATACATTCTTGAGCGTGTGTGTGTTTTTTTTTCCTTCAGACATATTTTTGATTTCTGAGGGAATGATGAGAGGGGGGGAAAAAAGAGAAAAGTGTGTATTGAAAAAAATCCTTTTTATTAACTTATTCATTGTATATGAAATCAAGAGCCTTTTCTCCTTCTCTTCTTGCTTAAGCCAAATGAATGTTTAAAGAGGTAATTTACAGGGCCCTGTCAGGAATCCACATTGTGTATCACACAAACATGGGGGGAAAAAAGGAAATTCCAATCTAGACAGTAACACAACTGAACCGAGGAATCTCAGCGGGAGGTCCGGATACATTATACAACAATCTGTTCTCCCTTGTTTAATTTAAAGATGTTTTAAGGTTATTGCTAGGTTCAACATCACAGAAAATGGTTCACCCGTAGAGGTCAAGAGGCCAAAATTGACAAACTTCAGGTAGAAAAGGTAGTAGTAAACCTGGGGATTAGCAAACATATAGAAACCAGGGAGAATGGAGTCTGTTTGAATGCACTTTGCTGTAAAATTCTGTCTTGATTTTGTTTAGTGAACATACATAGAGTAGACATTGCTTTATCGATGAATAGACAACTGGAACGTAAAGGGATTTTATCAGACTCAATGCACACACAAAAGAATTATTTATCTTCCAAAGCACCGCATTCCTTTATTATGAGAGTATAGCATCTTTTTGAATACTGTTTTTAGTACTTTAATCCTCCCTAATGCTTCAGAATGAAAACAATACGGTTTCTTTATCTTGACCTCATATTCATGTTTTTTTTGGCTAATCATGATCAGACAAAAGCACATTTCCACCCAGTCTCACATGATCCTTCAGAAATCTTTCTAGTATGCCGAATTGCTATTCAAGAAACATTTCTTATAAGTATCAATGTTGTAAATTTTTGAATATTTTTGTGGAAAGCACAAATTTTATGTTGAGTTGAAATTTCAGCATTTATTTGACTATCCCTTTTGATCAATTTATTGCGTCCTTGCAGAATAAAAGTAATAAGAATTTTAAAAATCAATAAAAAAATAATTATACTAACATCATAACATCTAACACTAACATCAAGATATAATTCATTCAGAAAAGTATCTTTTTCTTTGCAATGTGCAAAAAACATAAAAAGGAGACTGTTTGGACATTCTGCTAAATATCTTCTCGCAAGAAAAAAAAAGTAATTTGGGTTTGGAACAACAAACAGAATTTCTGTGTTTTATTTTTTATTTTTATGAACTGTCCCGAACAGTCAGACAGGTGTAGGTCTAACGTCAGTGACAAACATTTCAGGTCAACTGTTTTTTCCATTCCTTTCTCTCATTCCATTATTCTTCACTCTGCCTGTTGAACTATTTCTCTCTCCATCCCTAACATGCTCTTTGACATGCTCTGTCTCTCAATCGCTCTGTCTTTCCTCTCTCTGTGTGTCTCTCCTTAGTGTCATTGTGTCAGGTAGTGACAGAAAGACTCACCCACCCTGAATCTCCTCATGTCAGCTCTTATTTCCTCACAGCTCATCGCCCGCGCGCTGTCACACCAGTCGTTCAGTCCCCACCCACCCACCCACCCCAGTACAATTCGCGGAAGCTGATCATACCTCACCCAATCAACAGGCCACAGCTTCTGATCTAATCTGTTGCCCCAAGCCTATTTTCTCCTGACAAGCACACATTGGCCTTTGACCTCCCGAAGAAGAGAGCCCAATTGCTCTTATTTTTTGTGCTGTGGTGGTAAAGAAAGACAGAAGTTCATGGAGGAGTGATGTGGGTTGCAGAGTGATGACATTGTCCTTGTCCCCTTTATGAGGTGTTCCTTCAGCTGCTTATGGTTCAGTGGGCCTTCTTTATTGCTCTTAAAAAAAGACTATATATTACAGCCGGAAAATAATAATCATAGGTATAATGATAAAAATGATAAAATATATATAAACATTTATTTTTACAAACAAATGCTTGGTGTCAGATAAAAAAAGTCATTTTGTGATATATTATTGCAAATTAATATAACTTTTCTATTTTCTAATATTTGTTTTCTATTTTAATTATTATAATTTAATTTGTATTATTAGCAAAGTTGCATTTTCAGCAGCCAATACTCCAGTCTTCATAAATCATTCTATTATGCTGATTTTTTTGTGTGCTAAAGAATTGTTTCAAATATTTAATATGAAACAATATTTTTGTGGAAAATATTTTTTCAGGATTATTTGATCAATATAAAGTTAGAAAAAAACACATTTATTTGAAATAGTAAGGACTTTTACATTGTATCAAAAGATTTCTGTTTTTAATCAAACTTATTGCGTGCATTATTACTTTACAAAGACTTACTGATCCCAAACCTTCAAAGCTACAATCAAAATCAACAGCAAAGTTAAATCAATATCACATATTGCAGTAAGAAGCATATTTAAAAAGCAAAGCATGTCATGGGTATTTTTATTTTATATGCCACATTCCATGCTTTTATAGTAATTATATGTGTTGCATAATAGATTTGACTGTGTATTCAACAACCTCACATGCAACAAATTAAAATGCTTAATGAAATTTAAGCTGACTTTTGTTTCTTTCAGAATAAACTGCAGATCTTTATGATAACTTTCATTAAATTTCATAAATACTATTTTACATTGTTAGACATCATTATGCAGCACTGCTTATCTAAGTGACTAACACTACATGAGAGCTTGAAGGTATCATTTTTATCTTTGAAAGCAAAAAATTGTAAAATAGTCTAATTCGCAATTAGGTTGCTTGATGCAGATATTAGACACAAGGGAATGAAAAACTTTGTGTTATGTTCTGTGAAGGCTGAATTCATCAAAACAGATCAGAGTTAACACACAGATAAGAGACGTTTCTTGCCTAAACTAAATTCTGCCTGATCAGCACTAAGATGAAGCTCATGTGAAAGTGTATTCACACACATGTATTGTGTTTGTGTGAGAGGTATGGTGCCCTGGGGCAGATACTGAGCACACACACAGGTGAATGGCACACAAGGGAAACTCTCTGCCATGAGGAAGAATTTATAGAACCTCGCTGAAACCTGATAAACTTACATTCCCATAACATATCCGTCTGTGTGTGTGTGTGTGCTCACGGATCTAATGCTTCACAATTTACCCCAAAGTCCTAGTGACCTTTCCACCAACCTGTCTCTTTCTTTAATCTGGTACCACTCCAAATTTAACTGCTTTGTTGACTTTTCGATCTGCAATACCACATGTACTATGTCTGTGTTTTGTGAAATGCCTCACACTCTTGCTTGTGGATTGCGGTGCACTGAGCAAGGCCTCTGAATTTCATTCCATAGCCTTGCACTGCAAACATGGATGCATAAAGATGGATAAACGCACATCTGCTTTGGCCGCTAAGCTTATGTTTACCATTAAGATAAATATCACTATGACAGTGTAATCCTCCTCTGTCAGCCCATCCCCATTCATGCATTAGATGAATGATTGACAGGACATTGCCGTGCGTGTAGATTCTCAGCAGGATGTCCAGCAGGAACATTAAGCTGTTGGTTCAAGCGTGCAACCTCATTGCACGACACAAATCCTACACAGGGTCTGCTAGGTGCATGTGTTATTTAAAAAGGATTAGAAGAATTATTTAAACTATTTATTGAAATTCATAAATTATAGCAAGGATATAGTGTGAGAATGAGTACCACATACTCATATGCTTGCATGTAATATATTCCAAGCTGTGAGTGCAGGAGAGTTTTGACTATTTATTGATTTGTATCTATGCTTTGCTTTGGCTATAAAATATATATATATATATATATATATATATATATTTATTTTACGATTATTGCTAAAGCTGTGAAAAAAGATTGGGAAACACTGATTTATTTACTACTCTGTGTGATATATAAATGCAATAATATAGGCATCCGCTATGACCCATATCCATAATATAATTGCCTTTAACTTTCTTTGGAAGAAGCACAAATATTTTTTAATACATCGATGTATAGCCTATTTTTCATTAAATAGATTAGATTAAAACATAGCTGACAAATGACCACTAGGGGGCTGTAATATTAATTGTTATGTATTGCACCTGAGCATGACCTAATTAATATTCATGACCCAATCCTTCACCATAATAGTCATGATTTTGCTTGCAAACACGTCATATCTTCACTTTGGGGATATAAACAGTCAAATTTCAGGTCTTGGAACACACTAATGAATATTACTTTACATGAATAAACAATAATTAGTTGAATAATTTATTTATATTATTTATGTGAACATCATATAAACAAATTAACATCCGTGAGCATGGACCTGTACCAATTTGTCTCAATTACATCACAAACTGGAACTATTTATCTATTGCAGATATTGATCAAGTTTTGTTATGGCTGCAGAATTGAAACAAAAACAATCAATAGCACTGAAAGCAGAAGCTTGACAATGATTTACTGCAGTGCAGTTGAAATAAAGATTGACAGTGAAAGTGCATAAATGTTAACTGCTGATAAGCTGACAGATTGTTTGAAAGTCATCATTAATTAAACGTATTGGCTTTAGCGCAGACCAGTATGGGTCATGTTTATGTTCAAACAATGAGGCATTTAAGAAGATTAAACAAGAAACTATACTATATGTTTGTTGCGGTGTTTGTGGATAAAAAAATTGTGGAATATATGATGTGAATTCTCTACAATCTTTTTTTGCAGAGTGTGGTGAAGCACATCAAGCAACATTTGATATTGATATCAGAAAATATTGCTCCTTTATTGTTTACACAAGTAGACAATTTTAAGAAAATACATGTTTTTGGAATGAAACAGAGGATACTCCCTGGAATCTAGCTATATAGGTTTGATATATACAGTATGTATGTGTATGTGTGTATATATATATATATATATATATATATATATATATATATATATATATATATATATATATATATATATATATATATATATATATATATATATATATATATATATATATATATATATATATATATATATATATATATATATATATCTCAAACCTATATAGCTAGATAGCAGGGAGTGTCCTCTGTTCCACTCCCAAAACATTTTCCTTGCCCTGTGCAAGCACCCACGTCCGCAAACATGCATAGACTCACACACATCAGGTTTGATGGATGAGGAAATAGATGGCAAATTGCTATGTCCACTCTGATGGATGACATCATTTGGCCAATGTGCTGATCATGTATGCCTAAAAGTTGAGTCTCCTTTTTCCTTCTCGCTTTGTTTACCATTGATTTTCCCAGCTTGTTATGCTCTCTTTCCCTTTGAATCTAATTCATGGAAAGGACCACATGTTGAGACCCCGTCTCTACCCATCAGCCACTGCGCCACACCATCCATCTCTATCTGAAGAATGCTAGGCATGATAAATAAACATTCCCCCTGACACACACCTGTCATTTCTTCTAAATATTCTTCATTCTTTCCATATGAACCATTGTCCTCCATTCTGTTTATTTCACTAGGGTGATGTGAGTATTTGTTTCATGCCATTAGTTTGTGTGTGTAATGCAATAGCAGTAAAGCGACGGAATATGTGAATCTAGTGAGAGACATTTCCAAATTCTTGTAGGCCTATATTTAAACTGGCACTACCATTATATCTATAAAATCTGCATTCATTCTTTTCCATCCAAGAAAAAAGAACTAAGTTCTGCTTGCTTTTGTGTCACTGTCTTATGAGAGTTTGTGGCAGTCATGCGTTCATATATTCATATGGGCGCCAGCGATGGGGACAGCTGCTGATTGATGGAGAACAGACTGTCGAGGTGGCCAGGTTTATGAGCCACGCTGCATTTGAATATTGAGAGCGTGTCTGTGTCACCCACACAATATTGAGAATTATTTGACAATGCATTATGTTCAAAACGTGTCACACAAAAATGTAACCAAGTCCTCCCTAGTGTGTAAAAATGATGACACGAAGAATGCCCTTATAGACCTCCACTTGGACCTTTTTCTGTTCACTTGATTAAGACAAGTCAAGTCACCTTTATTTATATAGCGCTTTTTACAATAGAGATTGTTTCAAAGCAGCTTTACAGAGATAACAGGAAAATAATGCAAGTTTGTTTTGGCTGAAAAGAAGAGATGAACAGGCCAATCAAGAATATTGATGAATATAAATTAATATAAAAGATTAAACTGCAATGAAATGAAAATTGAAACTGTCACAATACATGGATTTTCAATGGATCTCTCTCTCTTTCTCTCTATATATCTATATCTATCTCTCTCTCTATAATATATATAGAGATATATAGGGGGAGGGGGTGCGCATGAGATTGTTGAAACGCACCTCCTCAGTGCCAAAGCTACAGCGCCACAGCCGCTCACGGACCGGTCTTCGAATTCGATCCGCTGCCCGGTACCATTTCATCCACGGACCGGGCTGCGGACCGGGGGTTGGGGACCACTGCAGTAGAGCACTACAAAGTCTTCATTTTGTTTTTATTCTGCCATTCAGAGGTGGACTTGCTGGTGTGTTTTAGATCATTGTCCTGCTGCAGAACCCAAGTTTATTTGTTACTTGAGGTCACAAACAGAAGGCCTGACATTATCCTTTAGGATTTTTTGGTAGACAGCAGAATTCATGGTTCCATTTATCACAGCAAGTCTTCCAGGTCCTGAAGCAGCAAAATAGCCCTAGACCATCACACTACCACCACCATATTTTACTGTTGGTATGATGTTCTTTTTCTGAAATGTGGTGTTACTTTTACGTCAGATGTAATGGGGCATACATCTTCCAAAAAGTTCAAATATTTTCCCAAAAGTCTTGAGGATCATCAAAAATGAGACTAGACTTAATATTCTTTTTGCTCAGCAGTGGTTTTCATCTTGGAACTCTGACGTGCAGGCCATTTTTGCAAAGTCTCTTTCTTATGGTGGAGTCATGAACACTGAACTTAACTGAGGCAAGTGAGCCCTGCAGTTATGTGGCGTTTTTTGTGACCTCTTGGATGAGTCATCGCTGCGCTCTTGGGGTAATTTTAGTCGGTGGGCCACTCCTGAAAAGGTTCACCATGTTTCCATGTTTTCACCATTTGTGGATAATGACTCTCACTGTGGTTCGATGGAGTCCCAAAGCTTTAGAAATGGCTTAATAACCTTTTCCAGACTATAGAGCTCAATTACTTTCTTTCTCATTTGTTCCCGGATTTCTTTGAATCTTGGCATGATGTCTTAAGATCTTTTGGTCTACTTCACTTTGTCAGGCAGGTCCTATTTAAGTGATTAATAGGACATGCTTTAAGTGATTTAATGGGGTGGATTTGGGATTTTGTTTTACTATATATATATATATATATATATATATATATATATATATATATATATATATATATATATATATATATATATATATATATATATATATATAATAAATAAATATCTTTCATTTAAAAATTTAAAGTGGGGGGAAAATCCCATTATGAAATATTTTTCTTCAAAAAACATTAAATTCAAATTATACTAACACATTAAAACAATTATTAAATATTTGATTAAGAAATTAATAGTTAATATTAGTTAAATATTAATGTATTATTAAAGATATACATTTCTGCTTTATCTTCTGGTTTACTAAGATATTTGTGAATCTTTAATTTCTCCTACAATAACTATATACCAATTTTAAAAACTTATGCAGAGGAGAAACACACACACACACACACACATACACATCTTTTTTTAAGTTTCATTTTTAATTACAAAAACATGATGTTTAAGATATTCACAGATTTTTTTAACAATTGTATTTTATTGTTATTCTCTTTATTTATATTCACTTTTTGGTAACTTTTTAAATTGCTGACATTTTCAACTTTTTGCCACATTACTTTCAAGCAGCAAAGCGTGACAGACACTGAGAGACAATTAGAATGTTCACGGCATGGTGAGTGTGGAATCAGACAGAGAGAGGCAGAGCAAAGAGATTACTGCTGACGGCTCCTGTGTAGCTCTCTGAAAGCGATCACACCCTGTTACAACGTGTAGGAGGACTTTTGTCACCACAATGAATCAGGGGAGGGAAGGAACACGGTAGAGGCTGGAAAGAGCCACTCTAGCGAGATCAAGAAGCAGCTAATGAGGAATTGTTAGATCCCAAAATTAAAGCCGGGGATGTCTGTTTATACTAGGACCCCTGACTGAGAGAATTAGAATTACAGTGAATGAAAAAAAACATTGTTGTTTGAGTTAGCATGCAGACTTCCGCGTTTCAAAACAACTCTTCAGCAGAATAACCAGACAAAAAAGGCGAATGATGCATTCTGTTACGGGACACAAAGCAGAAAACAGGTTGACAGAGGAATTCAGCTAGCTTTTGTGAGGACTAGGCAGCTCAGCAGGAGGAGATAGCGAGAGGAGACACCTCAGGGGTTAACAACTACATGCCCTGTACTATAATAACTCACAACCATTGTCCGACTGAAGAGGGCTTTTGGAAATTAATTTAGCCGCTCAACAGCTCCTTTACCAAGAGCATGAGTCAATAGCATATTCCCTGGAGTCATGTAGCTTTATTTTACATCTGTCAGTCATGTGTAGAATGTTTGAAGAGATGTGGGCATTATTGACCACTTACAGGGTTTAATGGGCCCCCCAGGCCAACCCTCTCACCCGCCCTCGTTCTCTTTTTCACATGCTCGTTTTGATAAAAATGATTTTCAGACTAAGTGAAATCAAATTTGTAAAGCAAACTAAAAGTGTAAAAAATCTGAATTAACATCTATCTTTTGTACTGTACACTATAATGTTGTAATTCCTAAACTTAATGGTAGAACCGGTCATAGCGTTTAAAAAAATAAGAATACATATTATTAGTCATCTGCCAGATTTTTTTTATAGAATTTATCAAAATGTTTTAAATTGTTTTACAAAATTGTTTTTCAATACTTTTTTTGTTTTTCAAACTTAGAACAAATGCATATAAATGTGTCAAATGAAATTAAGTAAAGGCACGGGAAGTTTTTGCACAGTAGTAGTTTGTCACAATATTCAGCAATATTAGTAACTTAGCAGCTTTTGTAACTATCCCCGGTCTTTTGTAACTATGAATAGACTATTGCTAAAGCTTTCACTCTTAGCTCTCGTTTCATAGCTAACAGCCAGACTTCTTACCCAGTGCAATTTATCAGACCCCACTGAAACTCTTCCAAACTCAGCAGAGCTATTGTCTCTACCACTGTGAGGCAAGATTTAGTAATCCTTATGCAATTCTGCTCAACCATCACTGTTGTGCTTTTCACAGCAAACAAAAACTTCACTCTTTTGTTTTACAAGGAACATAAGAAAACAATTTTAAAATGAAAGCACAAATGATAAACAAATAAATAAATGATAACAAATAGTGCATTTAATGTTGCAACGGTATACGGAGCCCCTAAAGGGACATGGTGAAGGAAAAAAAAAATTTTGATGGGAGAAAAAATTATCTGCTATTATTTCAATGCTTTTGCGTTGTCTCACAAATGTTTGCATGAATCCAAGAAATTTTGCGTAGGCTAAAAAAATATTTTGCGTTCCCCCTGAGAAACTTTGTTCGCTTGTAAAATGTTTTGTTTCCCCCGAGAAACTGCATTCATTTAAAAATTGTTTTGTGTTCCCCATGAGAAACTTTGTTCACTCGCCAAATGTTTTGCGTTCCCCGATAAACTGTCTTCGCTCGCAAAATGTTTTGTTATCCATGAAAAACTTTGTTCATTTGCAAAACGTTTTGCGTTCCCTGATAAACTGCCTTCTCTTGAAAAATATTTTGCGTTCCCTGTCAGAAACCTTGTTCAACGTTTTGCGTTCCCCAATGAGAAACTTTGTTCGCTTGCAAAATGTTTCATATTTCCCGAGAAACTCCATTTGCTAGCAAAATGTTTTGTTCCCCTGAGAAACTGTTTGCTCGCAAAATGTTTTGCGTTCCCCAGAGAAACTGTCTTCGTTCGCAAAATGTTTTGTTATCCATGAAAAACTTTGTTCATTCGCAAGTGTTTTGCGTTCCCCCGATAAACTGCTTTCGCTAGCAAAATGTTTCCCATTCTCAAAATGTTTTGTTTCCCCGAGAAACTGCATTCAATCCGTTCCCCATGAGACTTTGTTCACTGCATTCACTCACAAAGTCGCAGAATATATTGTGTTCGCTCGCAGTTTTTCGGGTGACAGTAAAACAATTGCGAGAGAATGCAATTTATATAAGGAAAAAAATAAAATAACATGAAAATGGGATATGAAAATTTTCAAGAACGCGCAAAAGCATTAACACATTTTTTTCTCATCACCATGTCACTTTAGGGGCTTCATAACTATTAAAGTGAATTCTTGACATTTTCTTTTAGCTCCAGAGCGATAACCTTTTTGTTCATATAGAGTTCATATATAGGTAGGCTGCATACATGCATTTTTTTAAAACAAGTCTTGGTGGCTGTCCTCATATAACCCTGGACACAATTACTGTGGTTAAAGTTCTCAGGTAGCAAATATTTCATTATACGAAAGCAAACATGAGCAACTCAACAGTCAGAAGATGTACACAAGCCCTCAGTTTCTTCCTCTTTTAAAAACTTTTCTACCGTTCTTTCTGCATGCCCTGAGAAAGTCAAACTAGTTGTAAAATCCCTCTTCTTGCCCGCAGGACAGAAATCACCTAGCCACATGCCTGGTGGGCTTGCTCTAAGCTGAGCAGGTTTGAAATGCGTGATTGCCATTCTCCAAACTCTTACTATTCCTCCGTTTCACTCTTTGTTGACACACAGATAAATGAGTAACAGATCAAAGGGAGGCAGTTGTTCTCTCTCTCGACCCACAGCACCGGTACCCCCCTAACTCAATCTTCTTTAATTTTGCAGATAAAATCAAAGAGCCTCGTTTTCGCCTCTTCTTTTGAAGCAAGGCACTGGACCATGGTGCTAAGAGGAAAATCAATCCAGACTAAGTGAGAGATCAAACTCGATATGTATGTTTAGGATTCAAGTGACAGTATCTTCATTACGGCAAACATATCAGCAAATGATGCACAAGGGACACGCTTGGAACTGTCGAAAAGCATTTCAACCTATCCGAGAAATCTTTTCAAGTCATTTTTTGTGCTTTTGAGCTACAGTGAATGGGCTAAAAGTTAAATTGGGGCATTATTAACATCCTATACTCACGCCAAAGTTCTTCATCGTTCTTTGCTTTAAGCTCAGACTAGAAGTTTTTTAATCTTAACCGATTGTGGAATCTGGTTGTATCACGCACATAAGGAGAATCTTCACCGATTTTCTTCTTTAAAATCTCAAACCTGCACACACTACAAGATTAGAAAATTGTGGCGCATCACGCTAGAAGATCATCTTAAGATTTAGCACCTCACGTGATCTCACGGAGAAGCGGATGCAAACAAAATGAATAATGTGTCGTAGCGATTTGCTGTAGAAATACTTATTATTTGTAGAGAGAAAAGACAACATTTCTACCAGCCATTCCTCCATCTCCGCTGTCCACCGGACGCATTCAGCTGCTTGTTGTTTCACGGTCGCCATTTCAAAAGCTCCCTCACTTCTGACTCTTTGTAGATTAATTGTCTAATCGCATGTTTGATATTGAGAGGGCAGCTCTGATGAGTCCGTTATAGGGATATAACAAGAAGAATAGCGAAGAACAGTAAACGGTAAAACAATTTTTGCTACAAATCATTGTTTATAATTACGACAATACATAAATATGGTATAGAATAGCAGTTTGCAATATCACGCTGCATTATGAGCTGTTTTGTACAGTTAAAAATAAATGGAAGCAGGTGACATTTTAAGTCTGCGCGTCTATTTTCTAAATAGGCACACTTATAAGCAAACATTCTGTGATTGGACGCTGACCATGCTGTGATTACGTGAATATGTATATGTGTCGCTGCACACTTTCCTCTCAATAACAGAATAAACGCAAAAAATAACAGCGGTGAGGACAGCATGCCTTTATGGCCTTTGTGATGTCTTTTGTTTCACAGTGGAGGGTAATGTTATACATGGATTGCATCATCTCTTTTTACTGTTGAGAAAACTGCCATGGTGGTTCTTTCACTTAATTCATAAAATTTCTCCCAAACAATCTTCTGCTGGGACACTGGGCTTCATCAATGTTTAGACTCCATTCACTCAAATCTTACCTCAGCATGACATCAGTGCTCCACAACGAGGAGCTTCAGACTCCATCGTACAACCTTGGAATCAAATCAGCTATTCCCTATAGAGGAAAAGAGAAACTGCTGTTTACCATTTATTTATATATTTGACTTTTTATTTTTTTTAAAGATACCTGCTTTAAAAACCCTGACCAAGCAGAGGAAGCCAAGAATGTCACTCCTCTTCGATACCCGTCTAATGAGGCTCTATTGCAAACTTTCAGCTCAACATAATATGAATTATTTGTCATTTGTGTGTGTGTGCGTGCGTTTATATATATCTATACTGCATGTGTGTGTGTGTCTTTGGAAAGGTTGAGTAAATCAGGATGAAGGAAGGCCTTGACGGAGAGATGTGGCATTAGCCCGAGGGCTCGTAGCACAGTGAGGGTAGTTAGCTCACAACATACTGCCATCATTAGGACTGCAGCCGGGCCACTGCAGTGACACACACTCAAAAACTCCCAGCGCATCAAGCAACACATGCCACCTCCTATACGCCTGACTCCCCTTCCTCTAACTATCAAAGCATCTCTTTATTTCTTCTTTCGTCTACCGCACACTAGTTTACTTAGCACCTTTGTTCCAGTGATTGAATGTGTTTTCTTTTATGCTGTTCCACAGGGTCATAAAGCGCTTTGTATTTGGACCAAAAGCATGTCTTTGAAAATTAACATTGACATATTGAGGCGATTAAGCATTGAATGTCAAAATAAACCTTTTAAAGAAATAGTCCACTCAAAAAAGAAAATTCTGTCATGCGTTTCATTATGATTACGATCTGTGATTAGATACCTGAAGTGTATTTCTTAAAGGGATCGTTCTCCAGGGACATACCAAACATGAACGACTTCTGTCGAACACACAAGGAGACATTTATAGTTAAGGCTGGACAGAAACTATTGTATCATTTTATGTACAACCAAGATATTTTTCTTCCAAGTTGTAGCACTTTATTTGACAAAAAAAATTAAAACCCATTGTTTGGTTGTAAATTAATAAAAATAAATTTATTTTATAAAATAAATATAAAATATAATATAATAAAATATAAATATAAAATTAAAAAAATGAATCTATTAATATAAATAACTTGTTATACTTTCATTTGATTACATTTTTAAAATATGGATTGCTAAAGTTGTGTGAATTCATTTCATTAGACTCCATGACTTTTATACATTTGTAATATGTAAATACAATACAATACAATAATAAACTTTTAATTTAGGGTCCCTTGAAATAGTTTTTTATTTTTTCTAAATTCTAAGGAAACTGAATCTATAGAGTTTACTTGTAATGTTATAATTGTTATTTGATGGTATAAAGTAAATATTTGTGATATGCCATATCACTATTTTTTAGAAGAATGTGTGAGCTGCTCCTTTCCGTACAGTGAATGGAAACGATGAATGGTGACTATGGACTTTTGAGCACTTTTTTTTTTCAGCATATACATGTCTGCTATTATATGGCTTCAGAAGACTTGGACTTTAGTTTTATAATAGTTTTGTGGTAAATTTTTTGGAGCTGGTCAGCCAGCATTAATTTTCATTGCATAAAAGAGCAGCGTGAACATTCCTTAAAACATCTTCCATTGCGTTTTACGGAACAAAAAAAGTCATAGAGGTTTAAAACGAGTTGAGATGTTGATGTCGTTTTTGGTTGAGACATCTAATCATATAAATATGAAACATATTTTTGTTGTAATAAGTGCCTGAGGTGTGTAATATGGAAGCCTGCAGTTGATACTCTCTGTATTTCCCTCGTTGTGATGTTTTGCATTTGATTGTAAAGTGTGACACAATCACGGCAGCGGTGAAGGCGCCATCATAAGCCCCTCAGCTCAGAATTACCATTCTGCTGTCAGTCCATTTCTCATCTGTTCCTCCACCCAAAGCTGTCCTGTCATCCAGCAGATTCGGGCCACCAGCAACACTCATCTCATTACCAAAGTACACAGTGCCTCTGCGGGATTCCGGCCCTGTCTCTGTCTCCTCTCTCAAACACGCATATACACTCAAGGTTTTTTTTTTCTCCTTCCCTGAGCTTAAAAAGTATTGAGTCTCCCAGGAAGTACTGACAGCTTGAGGCGACAACCGGATGAAGTGACAGTAGGAAGCCACTCATTATGATCACCTCTTCCTATTTCTCTCCTTTTCCTCTTTTTCATTTTCCGCTTTTTTCCTCTCTCCTGCTCTTGATCTACTTCCCCCTTGACCTGGTCATGATTTATTAACCAACACGTCCATGTCATACCTGCCACAGAGGAGAGCAGCGGACCACTCCATAACATCATCCCCATTTCTCATGCCACAAAATATACAGGCTGTCTTTTCTCTACTATTGTACGGTATTTGTGTGCACTGACAACCAACCATCAGAATTGATGAAGCATGGACGTTTTCTCCTCCTATATGTGTTTGGCATGTTCATCGCAGGCTATATTTGAAGCTTACCACTTCAGTCCCTTCAACACACTTCATTTATCAAATTGCTGCTTTTTTCATTTCCACGTTTCTCAGAAGTCATCATAGTTGGGTAAAATTCTATAGCGTTTGACAATTTTTTTTGGTTCACAAAATTCCACAATAGTGTTTTCACAACATTCAAAAAGAGTAATACAACAACAAAAAAAACCTAGAGAGGTTGATTATTGCAGTCAGAAGAGATATAAATATGATATATAAATAGAGATATATATGTCTGTGTGTGTGTATATATGTGTGTGTGTGTGTATATATATATATATATATATATATATATATATATATATATATATATATATATATATATATATATATATATATATATATATATATATACATGTGTGTGTGTGTGTGTGTGTGTGTGTGTATATATATATATATATATAATATACACACACATATAAACTTTGCTGGATTTATTATGCTGGTGACTATTAAAACGCATCACAATCTATGAAAAGGGTCCATTAATAAAATACATAAATAATAGTAGTATAAAAAAATCTGTCATCCTTACATTATTCAAAAAGTTTATGACTTTCTTCCATCTGTGAAACCACTTTTTTTTTCGAACAACAACAGATCACAGTGTATGAAAGTCATATATTGACATTTAGTTGATTATGCCATATCTGAAGTTGTATATTTTTTTAAATGTGTGTTTAAATAATATTATATCTTAAGTTCACCAAAAATGTCATAAGAAATAACTGGCTAGTTAAGTCCAGAAAAAAAAGTGTAATAGCTAGCAGGCAACATGTACATCAGGATACATGTAGGTGATATTTACATTAAATATAAAGATTTCTGAGAACATAACACTAAATGTCTCGGTCTTAAACCTATTTGACCTCTTTGGTTTCTCAGGCAATGCTGCTTTGAACACGAATAAGTAATTACAACTCTTAAAATCCTTGAGATTTACTAGACATCCTCTTGAAAAGATTGCTGTCATTCACAAGGATGAAGGAGAAGAAGGGTCTAATTTAGAGAAAATACAACACACTGAAAGAGTACCTATGAAGTGAAAAGGAAATTTGCTGGATTCAAAAGGTGAATTTATGGTCCTTCCAAGGTTAAGAGGGAATCCTAAAAGACACAGCGCATCTTTAATTACTTTAGGTTTGATAGTTTGGGAAATGGACCCACCCTGAGTGCATCCTTTGGCAATAAAAAGACTTATTTATCAGCCTTGAACAGTCAGAATGAATATTTTCAGAGGAATTGTGCTTAAAAGGAAAATGGATAGGAACTGTGCTGGCAAACTAAGTGTGTGTGTGTGTGTGTGTGTATTATGGATTGCAAAATACATCATTTAAATTGACCAGTTTTTGATACGTTATTGAAAGTCCACAAGCCACAATGTCAAACTCAAAATCCGTCTGTGTGTATATGTACATATGTATAATCCATGTTTATGTGTGTGTGGATTGTGGATTGCAAAATACATAATTTAAATTGACCGGTATTTAATGATATATTATTGAAAGTCCACAAGCTACAATGTCAAACTCAAAATCTGTGTGTATGTGTGTGTGTGTGTATATATATATATATATATATATATATATAATGTATATGTGTATGTATATTTTATATATATATATATATATATATATACACGTATGTATATATCAGAATCCATGTATGTATGCGTGTGTATATATGTATGTGTATATATATGTATATGTATATATATATATATATGTGTATGTGTGTATATGTATATATGTGTATGTATATGTGTATATATACACATATATATGCGTGTGTGCATACACATATACACTGTAAAAAAAACGGTAAATGACTGGCAGCTATGGCTGCCAAACAAAAACCATAAAATTAAAGTAAAATATCTTAATTCAAATAAAGTGCAAAAACAATAATTTTACAGAAATTTTCATTAAAAATTGTAGTGAAAAAACATGTTATTTTACTGATTTTTCCCGTGTTTAAAGTAAGATATTTTACTTTTTTACGTTTTTTGCCAGTCATTTACCGTTTTTTAATGATTTTGTGTAAAACTTTTATTTTATGGATCTTTCCTAGATTATTATGATCAAAAACCTTCAATTAAATTACAGTGTTAACAGTTCTACGGATAAACACTGTTATTTTACAGGTATTTACTAAATTATTACAGTCAAACACCTTTAATTAAATGATATCGCTAAGAGTTCTACGGATAAACACTGTTATTTTACGGGTATTTACTAAATTATTACAGTCAAACACCTTTAATTAAATGATATCGCTAAGAGTTCTGTGGATAAACACTGTTATTTTACAGATATTTACTAAATTATTACAGTCAAACACCTTTAAATGATATTGCTAAGAGTTCTATGGATAAACACTGTTATTTTACAGGTATTTACTAAATGATTACAGTCAAACACCTTTAATTAAATGATATCGCTAAGAGTTCTGTGGATAAACACTGTTATTTTACAGGTATTTACTAAATTATTACAGTCAAACACCTTCAATAAAACGACAGTGTTAAGAGTTCAACAGATAAACACTTATTTTACAGATTTCCTAAATGATTACAGTCAAACAATAAATAGTCAAGACGTGCTCAAGATTTAAAATGAAGTTTTATTTTGGCAGATAAAATAAGTATAAACAGTATAAAAAATAATTAAAATCATCTCAAACTTCAATTTGCAGCATTTGTTTACATATAATTTAATAGTGTTTAAATTATGTAAAATGTAATCTAAAATCACAATTATTGAATAAATAAAATACAAAATGTAAATTACTTCAGTAATTAACAATAGTTTATCAAATTCTCAAACTAGGATTATGGTGACAGTCTAAACATACTGAATACAAAACTGTAACACTTTACAAAATGAACAGCACTTATACAGCGTTTTATTAAAATTATACAGCATTTATTTATTAAATTTATGACTGGAGTAACGATGCTGAAAATTCACCTTTGCTAACAAGAATGAATTACATTTTAAAATATTTTCAAATAGAAAAGTTATTTTAAATTATAATATTGTTTCACAATATTACTGTTAGTATGATTAAATAAATGCAGCCTTGCAGGTGAGCAGACGAAAATTCTTTTAAAAACACTAAAAATCTTACGAACCCAAACTTTTGAACAGTGTGTGTGTGTGTGTACACTACCAGCCAAATGTTTTAGAACAGTAATATTTTTGTATGTTTTTAAAGATGTCACTTCTGCTCACCAGGGCTGCATTTATGCTATTATATTATAAAAAATAGAAAATAAGCTGTAATATTGTGAAATATTATTAAAATGCAAAACAACTGTTTTCTGTTTGAATATATTTTAAAATGTAATTTATACCTGTGATGCAAAGCTGAATTTCCAGCATCATTACTCCAGCCTTCAGTGTCACATGATCCTTCAGAAATCATTCTGATATGAGGATTTGCTGCTCAAGAAACATTCATGATTATTATCAATGTTGAAAACAGTTCTTTTTATGATTCTTTGATAAATAGAAAGTTGCAAAGAACAGTATTTATCTGAAATAGAAAGCTTTTGTAACATTGTATACCGTTCAAAAGTTTTGGTGTTGGAGAGACTTTTGGACTGTCAATGTTTATAAAGGTTGAGTAAACCCCCCTGGGTGCCGGTCAGAGCACAAATAATGAGGAGACAGGTGATCACTTAACACGATGTATTGATGGTAGATGGAGGAGGTACAGATATTGTCAGGGATGTACATATATAGTCTGGAAAATAAATAAAATACACAGAATGAATAAACTCAATATGTAAATAGCAATAATCATTCTTATAACACAATGGAAAAGGATTTATATCTGACAATTCTACTAAACAAATAACTAAACAAGGTATTCCAAAGGAAATTAAAAGCGATAAACGTTCAGTATTGACACACCATGCCCATATATGGAAATCCTTGTGACGCATATGAGCAGCAGTAAATATGGCACAAATACAACATTTGGTATTATAACCGATTCATTAAACAACATAGCTTCATAAAGCATCATGAATAACTAGTAACTTAGATCGGCATCTTCATGTGAACAAAGTAATCACATTTGAACCAACACTAACGATCTGACTAATACAGAAACATCGTGACTGAACATGTCTGGGCATGCCCGTCTGACGAGACTGCATGTAACGCTCTTCAGAGTGCGGTTAACATTAATATGAACAACAGGTCCGTCACCATAAACAAACATGCTTACTTGAAGTCATTGACTAACATCCTTGGTCATGCATCTGTATAGGAGTGTAGGATATTCGGAATTAAACGGCTTTCCGACCAACAGTTTGTAACCGATCACGCAGATCACGGCAGCTCAACTGGCTCTGCTGCGCACCACCACAATATTGCCATGACGCGGTTTCATAATAAAAGTCCTTATGAAATGAGCCTTTAATACAGCCGCCCCCAAAGATGTGGAACATCTTTGCTTCTATGAAAGGCGACTCAACTACACAGGGTTGGGGGTTTTAAGTCCATCTTTCGGTATGGCAGGCAATCTGACCAGGCGGGCTACTGGTCTAGTATAAACTTGGCCCTTTATCTCCACATCGGCTGACCGTATGTGACCATCCAAGCTTCGGTGAGTCTTGACAACTTGTCCCACAGGCCATAAGCTCCGAGGTAGTTGGGGATCTACAATTAGAACAATTGTTTTCTCCTTCAAGTTGGGTGGCGAGGCTTGCCATTTCTGCCGGGTCTGTAGGCTAGGAAGGTAGTCCCTTATGAACCTAGACCAGAATCTGTCTGCAAGGATCTGTGAATGTCTCCAGGGTCGACGACTTAACATCTCGGATTCTGGGTAAATGACTGGAGGGAGAGATCCATCGGGCCGCCCCATCAGAAGACTATTTGGCGTAACTGGATCAGCATCCGCCACATCTGATGACACATAGCTTTCCTTGGGATCCTGGAGAAGAAAAGACGGTCCTTGACACCATCGGTTTGGTGCTGTAAGATATTGAAGTGGTTTCCCTTTTGTGAGGTCGTCAGCGGGGTTGTCAGCAGAATTAACATAATACCAAGAACACTTTTCTGTCAGCTCCTGGATCCCAGCAATCCTGTTTCCCACAAAGACTTTGTAGCGACAGGACTCTGAATTCAGCCACTGGAGGACAGTGGTAGAGTCTGTCCACAAAGAAGTAGACTTGATGCTTAGGGTCAATTCGTTGTGAAGTAACTTTGCCAACTGGGCTGCGACTAGACTTCCACAGAGTTCCAATCTTGGAATAGAGTGGGCTCTTTTAGGAGTAACACGAGAGCGTGCTATAATGAATGACAGGTAAGTTTGACCGTCCTGGTCAGTAGTCCGGAGGTAAGCCACCGCTCCATAGGCTTGTTCAGAGGCATCTGAAAAGATATGTACCTCATGTGTTGCTCCACCCCTGTCCACCTCTGGAGGAATGTAAGGCCGTGGAATGGTGATACAAGGAAGGTAACGCAGTTCCTCCTCCCACGCCTTCCAAGACTGGAGGAGTTCAGGTGGCAGGTTGGGGTCATCCCACTCTCTCTGTTTGTTCCACAACTGCTTGATAATGACCTTCGCACGAGCCGTATAAGGTAGAAGCCATCCCAGAGGGTCATACTGTGTAGCAAGGACCTTATAGATATTCCTCAAAGTGGGTGTGTTATATATCACAGGTCGGTGTTTGTAGGACAATGTGTCTGTCTGCCAATTCCAGCTCAGACCCAGCGTAGACTCAGGCATGTCAGAGTTCTCTTGTGTCAACCACAGTTCCACACTTGCAGCTTTGGCACTACTTGGCAGGTGGCTCAGTACACTAGGATAATTGCAAGCCCACTGGCGAATGTCAAATCCAGCTCCAGAAAGGATACTCCGTAGTCGATCGATCAGGCTTCGCGCTGCATCAGCAGTAGGTAGGCTCTGCAGGCAATTATCGACATAGAAACACTTTTCCACTGAAAACCGGATCGCCTCATCCGTCTGTGGGTGTTGCCGTACTTGCCGTTGTAGTGCATAGGTGGCACAACATGGACTGGAGGTTGTGCCGAAGGGTAACACTTGCCACTCAAGAATCTTAGGTGCCTCGTCCATCTTCAAGTCCCGCCAAAGGAAACGGAGTAGATGACGGTCCTCTGGTAAAAGACTGACCTGGTGGAACATGGCCTTTATATCTCCACTCACTGCTACAGGATGTTCTCTGAAGCGTATAAGGACACCCAAAAGTGAGGCCCCAAGGGTGGGTCCTGGTAGCAGGTATTGATTGAGACTTTGTCCTTGGTACTGATGGGAGCAATTAAAGACAATGCGAAACTTTCCATTGTGACTAACAATGTGATGAGGAATGTACCAGCATTCATCCGAATCAGGTAAAGAGTCAGTCACTTCACGAACTGCTCCTGTCTCAATGAGTTTTCTCATTTCCTCTTTATAGAACTCAGCTTTTACAGGATCCTTCAGCAGACGCCTCTCAATACTGCGAAGGGAAGGTAAGACAGACTCCTTAGGGGCCTTCCACACAGGCATATCCTTTCGCCGCAGCAAGGGTGTAGCCAACCTGTTGATGCCGTCCTTTTCCAGGATGCAAGTTTTAGTTTCGAGTAGCTGAAGAGCCTCCTTATCTTGTTTGGAACGAGTGACCTCTTTACCCTCCGACTGCGGAACCATATCCAACTGCCACAGTCGTTGAACGTTTTGGAAAAGTTCATCCTGAATTGGAGCCACAGAGGTTAGCAGACATTGCCTTGTAGCAGAAGGCCAACTCAAGGAAGGTATAGGGCCCTGGAGAGTCCATCCTAGACGCGTATGAACTGCAGCTGGTGCACCTGGGCCACCCCATCGAATAGGCTTTGTAGGAGTGATGAGGTGAGGCTGATCAGAACCGATAAGAAGTAAAGGTTGGACTTCATTAAGTGGATGGATTGGAAGACCACGTAGATGTCTGTACTTCTGTTGTAGTTGTTCTACAGGGTAAGACTGGCGTGACAGGTTGAGACGGTCTGCAGTGAAGGCATGATCGATCTTAAAACTGGTTTGAGGTTTACAGAGGGGAGAGATCTGAAAGGATATGGAGGAACCATGAAGGACTTGAATGTCATCTCTTACTGTCCGCAATGGAAGATCTTCAGAAACACCCTGGATGCCCAAGGCCTGAACTGCAGTAGAAAGCAGAATAGTCCTCTCTGAACCATCATCAAGAATAGCGAAGGTGTCTAAGGTGCGATCTTCATAATGCAGATTAACAGGAACCACTTTGAGCATAACTCGACCTCCGACAGATGGTTTATCCAGAAAGAACCTATCTGAAGAAGAATTGGTC
Organism: Rhodeus uyekii; assembly: GCA_037043235.1. Classification (NCBI taxonomy): domain Eukaryota; kingdom Metazoa; phylum Chordata; class Actinopteri; order Cypriniformes; family Acheilognathidae; genus Rhodeus; species Rhodeus uyekii. The sequence continues at coordinate 469,392 of JAWRVZ010000072.1, read as the reverse complement.
AGGCAGCTTTTCTCTGAGTTAGTTGAATCATCTCTCTTCGATGGACTGGCATTCACCTCATGAAGAGGACGGAGATGGATGCCTTGGCAAATGTTGCAGGGCTTTTTCAGATCACACTGAGCGGCATGGTGAGCTCTGGCACAACGCCAACAACGGTTGTTACTACGAATCCAGGTCCTGACCTGGTCGGAGGTAAGCTTAGCAAAGGGTTCACACTGGCTCAGGTAATGTTCCGTCTTATCACAGAAGGGACAATAGCGTTTCCCTTGGCTTCCCTTGGAAGGCTTGGTCGGTGGAACAGGACCTTTCCAATGAACAGGATTCTGGGATTCTCCAACACCATGTAAGATTGTCACCGTTCTCTTTCCAAAGCCTGCCTTGGGTTGTGATACTTGAGATGTCAGTTCAGCATCATAGCTGTGGCACAAGGTTTCGTAACGGAGCCAATTTGAAAGGTCAACCAGATTAGGAGTGGTGCCGGGTTGGCGGAACATATGACGGCGAAAATCAGCACGCTGCTCTGGGGGTAGCTTGCTCAGAAGGCGTGCGACATGAGACCCACAACTCAGTTCCAACTCACCATCACGTCCTAGGGTTCTTAATAGGCCTACTAGTGACTGCACCTGGAGAGAGAACCTCTGGAAGGCAGAGATGTCCCCTCGCTTGATGTCAGGACTCTCCAGAACAATAGCGATCCTCCTTAAGGCTAGCTGATGTGGTTGGCCAAATTTCTCATGGAGTGCAGCCATGGTATCAGTAAATGGGGTAGGGGAGTTCAAATAAGCATCTGCGATCATTGTAGCCTCCTCGAACTTAAGGTGATCCACTAATATCTGGTATTTGAAAAGTTCAGTCCCATCTGGGGGAAGTAGGTTTTCCAAAGCTATCCGAAGTCGGGCGAATTCTCCTGGGTCAGGCCGACTGAATTTAGGGATCATAGGGGTAGGTCCTCGGTACACAAATTCAGAACCAACATGAGGTGCTACAGGTCGTAGATTGGGGTCTGTCTTTAGTGTTATGGCTGGAGGACACGAATAAGCAGGCACCGATCTGAATATTGGTGAGTTAGGCACTCCCGTGTGGTTGGCAGATAAGGGTATGGCAGCAGGTGTTAGCAACTCCAGCAGCTCTTTAGGGGTAGGAGGGGGAGGAAGTCCATAATCAGCAGGAGCATAATGCTGAGGAGGGCGTGACTGAGTAACTGTGGCAAAAAAGGGATCCTTTTTAGCCCCGAGCTTAACAGGTTGATAAGACGTGGCACCGTCATCTAGCGCAAGGTCACTCACCCGTGTTCTCAGGTCAACATCGGGCTCAGGCCATGGCGGTGGAGGACATTCAGCAAAGTTTCCATCTTCTGCTAAGGTCGTGGATGCAAACTGCTTTGCCCAGGGGCTGGATAACTGTGATGCTGAAGGCTGTGCTGGGGAGAGGATCTGGCCTCTAGCTTGATTGAGGTCAGCTCTAAGGCCCTGAGCCACTTGAACTAATTCTCTGACTTCTGCATGGACTTCTCTCAACTCTTTTAAGTCTTTTTGGAAAGCCTGATGGGTTTGCATTAGGTGTGCATGCTCACTGCGCAGATTCTGTAATTCACTATTGTGTGCAGAGGCAGGAAAGTCAGCTGGAGGCAAAGAGAAGGAATGCCGAGGAGATACAGCATTGGGTGGGTGCTTATGACTCAGGGACATGACATGTGAACCATCAGAATATACTATGTCACCACCAGGGGGAGTGGCGTAAGTCTGGAAGGATGGGAGAAATGTCCGATGGACAGGTGCTTCCCAGGTGTGTGGAACATCATGCTCAGTGACAGGTCGACCTCGAGGATATGGTACTTCATACTGCTGCAGGTAAGCTGGAGGACGAGTATGGCGCTTAGGGCGAGAAGCTCCAGTAATCTCCTCATCAGAGTCCATAATGTCAGAAGGGAATACTCAATCCGGCTCGAAGGACCAATTTTGTTGGAGAGACTTTTGGACTGTCAAGGTTTATAATAGTTGAGTAAACCCCCCTGGGTGCCGGTCAGAGCACAAATAATGAGGAGACAGGTGATCACTGAACACGATGTATTGTTGTTGGATGGATGAGGTACAGATAATGACAGGGATGTACATATATAGTCTGGAAAATAAATAAAATACACAGAATGAATAAACTCAATATGTAAATAGCAATAATCATTCTTATAACACAATGGAAAAGGATTTATATCTGACAATTCTACTAAACAAATAACTAAACAAGGTATTCCAAAGGAAATTAAAAGCGATAAACGTTCAGTATTGACACACCATGCCCATATATGGAAATCCTTGTGACGCATATGAGCAGCAGTAAATATGGCACAAATACAACATTTGGTATTATAACCGATTCATTAAACAACATAGCTTCATAAAGCATCATGAATAACTAGTAACTTAGATCGGCATCTTCATGTGAACAAAGTAATCACATTTGAACCAACACTAACGATCTGACTAATACAGAAACATCGTGACTGAACATGTCTGGGCATGCCCGTCTGACGAGACTGCATGTAACGCTCTTCAGAGTGCGGTTAACATTAATATGAACAACAGGTCCGTCACCATAAACAAACATGCTTACTTGAAGTCATTGACTAACATCCTTGGTCATGCATCTGTATAGGAGTGTAGGATATTCGGAATTAAACGGCTTTCCGACCAACAGTTTGTAACCGATCACGCAGATCACGGCAGCTCAACTGGCTCTGCTGCGCACCACCACAATATTGCCATGACGCGGTTTCATAATAAAAGTCCTTATGAAATGAGCCTTTAATACATTTGGGTTGGTAAGATTTTGTTTTTTTGGGGAAATAACTTAAAGAAATTCAATAATTTGTTTCATTACAAGGATGCATTAAAGTGACAGTATAGCAATTGTGCGTGAAGCATTGTTCCCGGTGTGTGTAGGATGGACAGTTCCTGTTAATAAAGGACCCCTCCTGTGGAATATCAGCTGTGTCTTACTAGTGCTTCACTCTACATTTAGGCGAGCTATCCGGCCTCTCCTAGAGAATAAACGCGTTACAAGCTGTTTTCAACATTAATAATAATAGTAAATGTTTCTTAAGCAGCATATCAGAATGATTTCTGAAGGATCATGTGACACTACTGGAGTAATGATGCTGAAAATTCAGCTTTCCTAATGTTAGTATGTCAATACTCACCGCTCCTGAAGATCGTGTGGCTTTTTTCTTCCTAAAATGTATTTTACACACGCAATGTAGCAGACTATTTTTTTTTTAATAAAAGCTAACTTATTTAACTTACCTTCTGTAGTTGTCCGGTAACGTTACACGTTGGTAAAAGTCCTTGGCCATATTGCATTTTTTCTTGTTTGTTCACCACTAACAATCCGCAACTTAAATTTGCCTAAAATAGAAAACTTTGCAGTCCGACGTAAAATAATCAATGTAATAATCCATGCAAAACTGAGCTGAAGTAGTACTGTGCACTGCAGATGGCGAGCTGCAACGCACACAGACAGATACGCGCGCGCACACTCGCTTTCCAATTTTTTTTTTTCAAATTTGATAGAAGGCGCGCACATTTGTCATTAGCCAGATTCCTGGATGAAACTCAGCATAACCAATCATGCTCAAAGCAACACAGACATACAATAATGTGGCATTTGTAGGCTGTTGTATTAAATAATTGTTTAAATTGTGTTTTTATTGGACATATATATGTGTATATTGTGTGTGTGTGTGTGTGTGTGTATGTATATATATATATATATAATAGTTTTTTTTATTGCAGTAAAACACAATTTATTTACCTGACCTTTCCTTTAGAAATATTGTGCCTAATAATGTCAACTCTCATTTTCACTTTTACTGTGTGCCACTGTTACACAACCTGTTGGTTTAGGTTTAATCTTCTGTCCAAAGCAACACTTGTTTGCTAACATTGCATAAACAGGCGTAATATTATGACCTTCCTAATATTGTGTTGGTCCCCCTTTTGCTGGTAAAAAAAAGCCCTGACCCCCAATATGTTAGCAACAGATCCTTTAAGTCTTGTAAGCAATGTACACGCACCTGGCCACCATGATGCAAAAGAAAATATGATTCATCGGAATCTGTGCTCCGTGGTCCAGTTCTGATGCTCACTGTTCCGATGCCCACTGTTGGCACTTTTGGAGGTGAACAGGAGTCCGCATGGACACCCTGACTGGTCAGTGGCTATGCCGCCCCATATGCAATAAACTGAGAAGCTCTGTGTATTCTGACCACTTTCTATCAGAACCAGCATTAACTTCTTGAGCAGTTTGAGCTCCAGTAGCTCATCTGTTAATCCTTGCGCTTGCCCATTTTTCCTGCTTCTAACACATCAACTTTGAGCACAAAAACAGCTTGGGCTTTTGCATGGCTTTTTGTTTGTGGACTTCTCGTCTGCATTTAATCTTTTGCAGCCTTGTTATTTTAGGACAAAAACTTCAGTTTCATTTTAATCATGGTATAGTCTCATGAGACAGACTTTTTAGACAGACTTCGAGAGGTTGCCCCTGTTGCGTTTTAGGACAATTTGATGTTCTACAAAGAATACCATGTCAGAATACCACAATATTTAAAGGTATTTGGCATTGACATTGTCAGGCTTTTAGGGTTAGGGTTAGGTAAGCTAATGCATAAAACTTAGCGTTAATCAAATGTATATGTGATATGTGTAAATAATTGAGTTTGATTTATTTGTATGTGATTGTTTTTTGTTGTTTGTTCTTTGATATGAATATTGGTTGTAAATATATTGTGTTCTAGAATAGGTTATTCATTTCAAGTTAATCATTGTGTGATTGGTTGTACGTGTGACGTGCACGTCGCTGCGTGGCGGGATGAAGGGAGTTCTCGCGAGAGACTTCATTCACGTTATAAAGTTAAGTGAATGAACATCGCGGGTGACTGAGTGTGATTTATAATCAACATAAATCACTCCCTTACGGGTATGCACGGTTGGAAAGACAGGTTTGAGTGTCATGAGTGTTTTGTCTAGCATATTCGAGTGTTGTGCGGGTTAAGTGTTTTCAGTATCAACGTGTTCAGTTAACTCAAATGTACCGCAATAGCGCGCGCTGACGATGCCGCACCACACAGGAAGTGTTTGTTATATGTGCTTTAATGCTTTCGTTACTCGTTGTTTCTGTTAAGTGTAAAGCTATGTACTAGTTGTATATAATTTGTGTATGTGTCTGTTTCTGTTGTATTCACGTTATAATGTTAAATGAATGAACATCGTGGGTGACTGAGTGTGATTTATAATCAACATATATCACTCCCGTACTCCCTTACAGGAGTATTACATATATAAACAATAAAGTTTACTGTGGCTTCTTAAGAACACATCTGATGCACATTCTTGGATCTTCATTTTCTAGAAGTAGGCTAAAATTATTCATTTACAGAAAAATATGGTATAAATAAAACAATGTATTAATTTACATATATTGTTCGTAATTTTACATGGATTTGTATGTATTGAATGAAAACAGAAAAGATAATAAGGTAATTTTCCTGTATTAAAACTGGAAATTACTGTAATTTGTCATTAATGATATATTCCTTAAAATAATGGTCAAATTGTTAATTATTACATATATTGGTTGTAATTTTACATGAATTTGTACGTAATGTATAAAAATAGAAAAATACTGTATAAATAATACAGTAATTTTCTGTATAAAAAAATTAGAATTACTGTAATTTTTCATTTAATGATATAATCCTTAAAATAAGTCAAGTTGTTAATTTACTGATATTTATTGTAATTTTACATGAATTTGTACGTAATGTATAAAAATAGAAAAATACTGTATAAATAATACAGTAATTTTCTGTATAAAAAATAAGAATTACTGTAATTTTTCATTTAATGATATAATCCTTAAAATAAGTCAAGTTGTTAATTTACTGATATTTATTGTAATTTTACATGAATTTGTACGTAATGTATAAAAATAGAAAAAATACTGTATAAATATATGTATATTGTATATATATATGTATAATGTGTATGTGTATATGTGTATATATGTATATGTATGTATATATGTATGTACGTACATATATATATATATATATGTATATGTATATATATGTATATGTGTATATATGTATATATGTATATATGTATATATATACACACCACATACACAGATTATACATGTGTGTGTATATATGTATATATATATATTTACACACAAAATGTGTCACATTTTTATTTAATCTCTATTATTCCAATAGGGATAACAATTTACATATGTATACACACATGTATATGTATGTATAATATGTGCATACGTATAATCCATGTTTGTGTGTGCGTGTGTGTGTGTGTTTGCGTGTGCGTGTGTGTGTGTGTGTGTGTGTGTGTGTGTGTGTGTGTATATATGTATGTATATATATATATATATATTTGTTATCCCTATTGCAACAATAGAGATGAAATAAAAATGTTACAATGAACATGAAAAATCTTTTGACATATTTTGTATTGAACATGGTGGATAATCACACAGAGGCTGACCTTTGGGTGCAATGCCAAAGGATTGTTGATATTCTTGTGAGACAAAGCTGTGTAGAGGCTTTGACAGTTGTCGATGAGTGGTCTGAATCAACTGATGTCTTATGAAGTTTGTTTACATCCTTTCAATCCGAAACTATTCAGAATGTCCTCGAAAGGACAAAATGAACCATTGCTTTTTTTCTGGAATGAACAAGCAAACGCTTGTATTTGAGGCACAATAGCAACGTAAACAGAATGTGCCGGAATAAATAAAATGCATATTCTTTAGTATAGCGATTCAAAGCATTTGTGCTTGGGATTTTTGACTAAATGATCCTTAAGACATGCACAGCTCTTCTTCTAACCGACATCTTCTAGTCTTCACTTAGATTAAGAGATCTTCATGTTAACTGAATAACTGAAATGGAAAATAAACTGAAGAGAATAGTATTGTTTACCTTTTGAAAAAACAAAAGCAAAACGAAAAACACCAGTTCTGATTACTTCTAAAGCCACAAACGTATGACTCAGTCTAGTTAAAATATCAGATCCTGGTATGAGGCTCTCAGCTGAATTCCGTTCTAAATGAAACCAGCTGGAGAGTTATGCTGGCCTAACACAGGAATCTTCTAACTCCAAGTTGATCTGGTGGTTTCATTAGCATTAATCATCATTACTGCAGTCCGTAATTCTTATCAGAGTCAGAGTATCCAACCTTCACTTCGATAAAACCTCTTGAGAAACCAGAATGTGAGTGATGCAATCTCTTAAAGAACCAGGGATGTGTCCAAAAAATAAACGTATACAAAATGTAGAATTCAGTCAAATTCTGACTTTTATTAAAGTGCTGTTGATAACCACATATTATTTTATGGTTATGGTCATTACAGCCACATTTATCCAAATGAAGGGCAGAAGACGACAGAAGGCAAGTTCACATACTAACTTGTTTTTATTAATACAGAACTGCATGCTACAGAGACTGTACAGCATTAACATTTATTCATTACAAAAACATGGTTTTTGGGAACCATTTCAAATAATGGAAAAAACGGAAAATCAAAAAAAGAAACAAAAAGAAACAAAAAGAAAAAAATTGAACTCAAAAGAAAAAAATTTAAGAGCATAAAAGAGAACAGGAACATCACAGCCGTTAAGGAAACATTCAAACTATTCATCATTAGCATCTTAATAAACCAGAGAAGTAATCGACGGGTTACAGTTGCGTCATGTCAACTACAATGGCACCGAATGAATGATTCTCTTGTAGCTTTTTTACAGCTTCTTGCAACATCAACATGCCTATTTTTTCTATCTACCTATATGTAGTAGTGTACTTAAAAGTGGCAGTTTGTGTTTTTTTGTAGTATTTAATAGTTTTTTATGAACCTCCTAATATACATAATTTGGCCCTTGAGGGTTTATACAGTATGACGTCCGTCTTTTATTAAGTTTAAATTTTATTATTTGACAATCTGCTACCAAACACATTTGTTATAGCAACATTTATACTACATACATAGCAATCTATGTAACGTCACAGCAAATTATGGTTGAAAAAGAAAAGAAAAAACAAACATTGGACAACGAAAGAACCTACAGCGTCATAAGAGAGGTGGAGAGGAAATTATCACAAATTTTGGCACGGGAAAAAATCTGTACACGATTCTACAGTCAGGCGGAGATGAGACTGTGCAATAGAAAAGAAGGGCTTGAGACGAAAATCGACTATTGAAGACATGGAACCCACCGTCCCCGTTTCAAGTTTCCTTTTCACCTATTGTAAAATGGCTTATAGATATGTTTCTAAAAATTAAGTTGTGCATACATCTGTTCGTTGTTGTCGTTTAGTTTTTTTTTGCTTTTTTGCCGTTTTTGCTTTTTTAGGTTTTTTTTTGAGAATCTACACTGTAGTTTAGGTGGAATCCTGGTTTTCAACAAAAAAATAAAATAAAATTAATAATAATAAATTCATGTTAAAACAATAAAACATTTGAAACTTCAAAACCTCCTTGTAAAAATGGATCATTTATATATATATATAAGTTGCTTACGTTAAGAAAAAGAATATTTATACAATGTATTAAGAAAACAAAAAGATTTCAAAAAGGGACAACATACAAGATACAACAAGCAATCTCTAAAGCAATAAATACTACTGGTCCTAGCATTGTGACAGTTTGTATTGAATATCCCAACCCTCCCGTCCCACCCCGTCCCACCCCAAAACACCCCTCCAATCGAGTCCACCCACCCCAACCCGAGTCAACCTCCCTCCCCGTGGTAAACAACGACAAAAAAGAAAGGTAAAACAGACAACGCAATGGAACAATGCATATTAACACAGTAACCCCCCAAATTTCTGTACATTTAAACATGAACGAGTAACATCACAATTAAAGTTGTTCCTCAGGCGGAGGTGTCTCCACAGTCCTCGTGCCCTCTGAGTTTTGGACAGCTGTAAAATGATTGGTTCACAAGCTCGTATTTAATACAAATAATGAAGGAGAACCAATTCGTTGAGAAAAGGGCTCACCGATTCCTCGCCTACTTTGTATATCTGTCTTTAAACATGTCTATGTAAAACTACATAACAATTATGCATTTTTCTGTTGTACAGCTGGAAATAAAAACAAGAAAAAAAATCATAAAAAATTTGGCAGATTCACAAAGCTATACTCTACAACTTAGTATCTTTAATTACCCATATTTAATCATAATCATTTCAACTTTTTTAGATAATGACAGGTCAAATATTGACCAATGAACTTTGATAAAGAATTAACAAAATTTTCAAAGCCATATCGCACAGAAAAAACAAGAGAATCGGAACACAGAATGAAAAAAGACGGACAGACCAAACAGAGAAAGCCAGTTTAAAAAACAACGGAGCTAGTCTATCGACTTGGTTACGAGTGAAAGGGGTTGCGTCGGGGTGGAGCTGGGCAGCAGAGAGTGGGAATGACACGCCGATGTGGGCCTGGAGGAGGCGGAGCCTGTGGGTCGGGACGACGACACATCTGAGGGGTCCAAGGAGCCGTTGTGTGCCGAGCCGGACGTTTTGCCCGCCCCGGAGTTGTCCAACAGAGCTAAGGGTGGAGGCGGAGCCATGGAGAGGTGTTGGTGTTGGGACGACGAGAGCAGGGGGGGCGGTTTCATAGTCAGTGAGAGAGGTTGCATTTGTTCAGTCTGTGGTTTGGACTCTTTCGAGGACGGGGAGGGAGAGACCATGGAGGGGGAGGATGGGGGGGACTCTAGTAAGCTTCCGTCCGAAGAAGGAGGACTGGCACAGCTGCCTTCACCTTGAATGTAGCGAATGCACTTCTTTTTTCTCCTAAAAGATAAAAAGGAGTGACATGTTGAAGCTCTTGGTCGGAACACCAGAGGGAAATCACACAGAGCTGTAACGTCCATTTAAATGCACATATCTTAAAGTCGACCACCCATGCTGATCTCATTAGCAACTTTTGGCGGACCCACTTTCAGACTCTGCATGAAAATAGACGCTAGAGCTGGACGAGATTAGCCGTCTCGCTCTCACATGATGTCACACGATTGCATGCAGAGAGGACAGGACAGTGGGAGGACGAGAGGAAGATGAACAGACGGAATGAGGAAGATGAAAGAAGTGAGGCCTACATCTCTCTCTTTGTTTTCCTTCGGCGGCACAACGCAACGCCAAACAAAAGAACTCCACCCCGTATTCGCAAACCGCGAGGGGATCCATCCGGTTTACACATCAGCTTGAATTATTACACTCCTCTTTCTCCCTTCTTTTTTCCTGTCTTTTTCCTTGCGTTCCTTCAGGGGAAGTTCAGATGGTGGGGTAAGAGGTTAGAGAGGAAGCGCTACTCTCAGCTTGCCCCTAAGACATGTGTGTGAGCGCTCTGCACAGAGGTCGTGGTGCCATGTTTGCATTTCTGCTCGGGTCAGGACCCTCTCTCGTCTGCTACGCCTACGGCCAGCCATTCCAGCCAGCCACATCTCACCAGCGCCAAGCCAGCGCGCCGTGAGGTAGGGGTAGAGAGAGAGAGAGACGAGAAGTGATAGGGTGAGAGAAAGCGAGAGGAACGGAGAGAGCGGGAAAACCTCAGTGTACCTTGCCCTACCTGACCTGACCAACCCTCCCCCTCCCCCCTCCCACCCCCAAAACTCTCTTTATCCTGCCTAAAGGGCGAGCTCAGTGATGCAGCCGAGGCTAACTCCAAAAAAGAAAAGGAGCAACAAATACAGAGAATAAAATAAAGGGGAATTAAATCAAAGACAGGGGGAGCCAGAGAGTTGCGGGAGAAACGGGTTCAATTAACCAGCTTCTCTGTGGTTTCGCCATGAAAATAACAGCCAGGTAAGGATTGTTTCTCAAGTCATACCCCTGCCTGCTCTTATGCGTGTTGGTTTTAGACGAAAGTGCAAAAAAAGACACTGAGAGAGACAGTCAGGGAGGTAGATACACACTACGATGAAGAAAAATGACAATTTAGGGACGGAAATCTTGTCACAGCCACTTGCGCGACATGCAGCTGGAGGCATCTGCACAGAACAGACTTAATACAGAGGAGACAAGGCACTTCAGGGTCAAAGATGGGTGAACGGAGACAGAGATGTGTTTGCTTGATCTGTCTGCTACTCTACCCTGCATCGTTCATGGCTGTACAGGCCGGTTGTGAAGTTTGGAACGTTAAGGTCTGTCAATGTGCTAACTGCCTGTCAAACAGCGGCAAATAAGCTAATATCCATTTTTTAAGAGCCATATTGATTCTAAGTATCTCCCTGTGTTCCTTATTGATTTATATGTCTCAGAGGGAATTTCTCCAGATGCATCTTTCAGGAAACAGAGCTGACTGGGGTCTTTTAACCTTCCAGCTCCCTAAATCAAGATGCAATTACCAACGTTTCTTTTAGCCCAGCCCAAAAATGCACAGGCTGTTTCTCACAAGTGGCACTACCCCTCAAAAAATACAGCTTTCCTGTAACTCAATCAGTAGAGCAGTGGTTTTTACAACGCCAAGGTCACGGGTTTGATCCCAGGGAAAGCAAGAACTGATTCAATGTGTTCCTTAAATGCCTTATCGCTTTTGATAAAAGCTTCTGCCAAATGCATAAATGTAAAACAGTTACTGGCTAGCAGGATAGTTTGAAAATAGAAAAATATTCCATGGTTTCAAGTGCAAAGTGTGGACAACAACCACATTCATGAGAGAATAAATACCAATTATTATCGTCCAAGAACAGAGTGTCTGACAACATTTAATTTTTTTTAAACTCCTATACATCTAATTGAAAATATTGCATTAAAGCAATTATATGCAATTCAATTCAAAAGTTTGGGGTCAGTTTTGGGGTCGGTAAGATTCTCACCAAACCTGAACTAGAGAGAGTGGATTTGAGAATCAGGTGGATTTCTAAACTAGGAAAAGTTATGAAGGACAAGTAGAAAACGGATAGAGGAGTATCACAACAGCACAAAGTCTGATGTCCACGATGAGGGAAAGGTGAAAAGGAAAGAGTGCACAAGCATGACACAGAAAAGGGTATTACTTAGCAGAAACAAATACCTACCATCAACATATTCCCAATTCAAAGACTGCTTGTATTAGAACAGAAAGACAAGAGGTTGGGACTGAATAAAGGGTTATAAGAGAGGTTGGAGAAGGAAGAAGAAGAAGAAGGGGAGGAAAAAAAAGAGAGAGGGGGGATGAGATGGCATCACCCCAACCCTGCCCTCCACAAAACAAGTGACTACATCACACAGTTCTAACAGAAGTGATTGGGCAGAATAGCACAAAACAGCAGATTAGTTCCTTGGGCAGAAAAAGCAATAATAAAGTACAATAATATAAAAAAAGAAGAAAAAAAAGATTTTGTTAGACTTGAAATTTAAACCACAATGCCTTTGTAATTATTTTAGTTTCATCATTTTCTGCCCGAGGATTTCAGTTCGTCTGAAGTGTTTCTAAAGTCAGAAAAGGACAGAAACAAGTAAGAAAGAAGTCTTTATAAACGTATAAACTGAAACAAGGCCTCGAAGTTTGAAGCAGGAAAACATAATCCATGGAAAAAGTGTTGAGAGAAGAAAAGCTGATTTGTTTTGAATCATCATCATCATCGTAATTTAGACGTTCTCCCCAAGAATGGGGCTGGGAATATACCTGCAGGGTTTGCACCATAAACCCAGCTGGTCAAGCCCGAACAAGGCACGACACTTCTTAGGGGTATTTGCATCTGTTATCCATAGAGGAACATAAAAAAACACAACAAAGAAAGAAAGAAAAAAAAAAGCACATGTCATTGGACACAAAAAGGCAAGGAGCTAGAGCAAATGATTCAGCTGTGGACATTGGTACCGTGCCTTCCCAAAAACTTACCATGACCAGCCCATCTCAACCCGCTGGCCACACCCTTCCCCCTTAGCAGAGGGAAATAAACCCCGCCTCTTTGTTTAACCCCGCCTCTTTTAAATTTAAAAAAGGAGTACTGTGTGAACTCCACACACTCACACAAAAACAAACACACAAACAGCCATTCCACCCCACCTAGAGGAGAAAAACAAACCCCATCTCCCAGATTTGCAGAAGCTGATTGGCAGAGGAAGTGGCGTGTAGAGAATGCGAGGTTGAGAGAGCCAGAAAAGTGGGAGGAGGCACCAACGAGAGAGTTCCCCAGCTGTCACCTGCTCTAGCACACCTGCCGGCACACCAGATACACACCTGCATGGGCCACACCAGTTATTCTGCTGGTCGAGCCCGAAGCGTGCGCGACACTTCTTTGGGGCGCTCAGATCTGACGTGACGAAGAGGGGAAGAGGAAGCCAGTGCAGAGGAGAGATGAAATCAGAAACAGAGCGGAAAGAGAGATAAATTGAATCCAATGAATCTGATGAGCTCTTTAAAAGTATTTGCTCTACTATTTCCCCTACAGATCAATTTCAATAGCGGCAATCAAATGTGTAGCAATGCCTTATTTTGTTAGTAATACAAATAATTTGAAACTAAAAATCAAACTGCAAGAAACAAATATGAAAGTAAATGAATGACAGAAATCAATAAACCAGCACACAATGCATGCCTTTCATAACCAAGGCTCTTTATGAATAAATGCTTGTTTGTTAAAAGGTAAGCAGGGCGGGATGCAGCAGATATGGATACATGTCTGCCATTCGTTATTTGGCGGTTCTAGACTAGAGGAGGTGATAGGGACAGGTTGCTGAGGCAGCAGTAGCAGGGAGGAGCTATAGGAGGGAGGCGGAGCATTAGTTTAAGCCAGGGAAACACTATGAAGCTGCTTCATAAACAGGCCTGGCCCACATTCATCCACCTCGAACGGTCCACCCGAGCACCATGGGTAGATGAGTGTTTGAGGAGGGTGAAGGCAGGCCATAAGCGGGGCACATCAAGAGGAGACAGGAGAGAACCTGCACTCATGCTGAGGGCGTGGAGGAGGCGCAGGGCCAGCTACTGAAGGCAGTAGATTAAGGAGGTTTACCCTGATAACAACATTTCCGGTTATTCTTAGCATAAAGAGATCTTTCCTATAAACATACTGCAGCTGCATGCTTAGAGTTTACCAAATCTGGGATTTCTTTTAACATAATACATGACTTTTAACATAGAAGCATCTTTTGATGAAATTATGCATATAATGAAAAATGGAGCAATGGAAACAACTGAAAAGGAGCAAAATAAAGTAAAGCAATGTATTCTTCAAGAGCCTTACTGAGCTTAGCAAATCAAATAAACATGTACATGTAGCATTATTCATTAAAGAAAGATCATTAAATATTTGATATACTGCACAAGCACAAATAAATAAACACATAGAGAACCAAAAAAAGGGGAAAAAAGCAAGTTAGTAATTTAAGACTCAAAATGACATTAGCACCTGTAATCGGAGGGAGTGAAAGGCAAGGGTTTGGAAAATATTCTCTGTGTTCTGGAAAAAAAAAAGAACAAGATACAGAGGCCTTCAAAAGGTGTCCATGATGGAGAGAGACCGCAAATACATTCTTCCTGGACAATATCTCACAAATAAATCAGCATCATAAAGAAGAATGGTCAAGTGAATCAAATCAATGTAATCAGCAAACCTCCTTAATTTGAAAGATGAGTGTGAATTAAAAAAACACAAAACATATTTTTTAATATTATTACTATTTTAACAGGTATATAAAAAAAGCATGCAGCAGGCACAGCCCAAAGTTACGTCCACATAACCACAAAAGCACAGTGACGAGCATGGGCGGCACATTCGGAGGTTGGCAAACAGTCACAAGGGTGATCAACTCTCACACTCTCAAAACATACATATCACAGTACGGATAAATGCTGGAGGGGGGCTGGGCAAGGGGTGGGGGGGCAGCTGGTGAGAGGGGAGGTGGGTCATGCATATTCAATGTTATTAATGCTCAACAAAGGGGGAGGGGAGGGGAGGGGGATAACAAGCAGTCTATCGTGTAAATATTGCATTGGGTAGCATAGCTATATACAAAATGAGGCAGGCACAAAAAAAAAAAAGAGATAAGAAAAAAAGGCTGGACTTTCATCTTTGAGATGTCACACTTGTGACAGATGATGGGTCTGCTTTAATATGAGAGATAATTGCAGCTCACTTACCATTGCCCTCTCCTGCCTGCTTTTCCCTTTTTCTCTTCTTCTTTTTCCCCTGATAGTTACCCGCCAGAAAAAGAGAAATAGACAGGAACCTTAGTTATTATATTGCAGAAAAGACCGAGACATGAAATGAACAAGAGAGGCCAATGTTTTCACTGATTTATTTATTCATGTAAGAGCCTGAAGGTTTGAACTGCCACTGCAGGACAGAACAGTACAGAACTTTCCCTATCTTTCCCCTCGTCCTATTTCTCTCCTTTTGTTTATTCCTTGTCTTGCTGCTGCTTCGTTTTCCTTTCATTGTGAAACGATTGGAATCTCTCGAGGTTTCTTTGAGCGAATCAGTTTACTGGAGGGGAAGAGCAGAGCGAGAGAACTTTCGTTGCGTTTTGTCCTCTTCGAAAAACGAGCTACAGTTCTGCCATGAACACGGATTTCATTGAGGCCGAGGTCAGGTCCAGGCAGAACGATTATCTTGCTCCGGTTGAAGAAGAACTACGACTAGGAGAGTCGAGACACGTGGTCAGACTCCAAGGGGAGCTGACAGGCTGGGCGGTGGGGCCGTTTGTCAGGCGCAAAACTCAGGCGAAACCGTAAACGGTGCGCTCGTTCCCCATTTCTGGCGGCGAAGAGAGATGTCCTCTTTCATCAAAGCTGCAAGGCGTTTAGGCCCTGTGGTTATTTAATTACTCTGATCTCAGCTCGCCTTTCTCTTTTTAGGTGAACCAGTGGAATACTAATGAAAGCAGAGGAAAAATCACACAGCACACAGGGAGAAAAAAAAGCCCAGATCCGACTGCACTGAGGAAAAGCACATGTACAGCAAATAGATCTAAAATAAATCTAAATACTTCCAGCTTGGCTAAGCTTGTCTGTTTTGCTGGTCTTAAAATGGTTTTGAGCTACTAAACCAGCTTAAGCCAGCTTTAAAACTTGTTTTTGTGAGTGCTGAGTGCTTTCGTTTCCTCCAGAGGCTGTTGGATGTTTGTCACATGACCTGTACAACACATCTAGATGGCGTTAAACTGCTGTGTGGCCCCTGGGGAAGGAATACGGATTGTTACTTGTTGAAAACTTAAAAACTTACATAGTTGTCTCGTGCCGACCAGCCGGGGTACAGCTGCATGTGAAGCTGTCGTTCTTTCCTGGCTAACTCGTAGTATTTGGCCTGCTCCTCTCGAGACAGAGCGTGCCACTGCACATGAGGAAACACACACACACAACCATCAGCACTGCAGCCAAGAGACCACTGATATTTTAGGCTTAAACAACACGGAAGCGTTTCCATGAGCGGTCCAACCACCGAGATTAAAATTTCCCCTTCCCATGGTGTTGTACTTTTACTCAATAGCAACATTGAGCAAGATTACAATTATACAGAAATAGAAAAGTGAATAAGCGGTGTTTTTCCACCACCGACAACACTGCAATCTGTGGTCTTAGTAGTTGAGACAGTCTGCTGCCACTTCGTATAATACTTTGGTCTTGTTTTGTGTGTGTCGCGCTCACCCTTCGGCCTAGGATCTGGTTGATAGCTGCGCTCTCTTTCAGTGTGCACTCTGCCACAACTTTGGCTCTCATTTCCTTCATGTAAAGCATGAATGCGTTCAGAGGTTTCTTTATGTGTGGCTGCTTCTTCTTTTCCTCCTCCTTTTTCGCATCCTGATGTTTCCTGCGAATGAGAGGGATGAGAGGTTAGCGTACGGATGCTAACTTGACTCATTAATAGAAGATCGAGAAACGTAAAGCGAACTTACGAGCTGTTGAGGGATCCGATGTCACTGTGAGAGGACTCCTGCTTGACGTTGGGTGTGACGATGGCTGGGTGGGGGATCCCTGTAGTGTGCAAACTGTGGTGGGGGGGCACCATGTGAGGAGGGAACCTGGAGGAGAGAAGACTGTGTAAATCGTCAGAGTGGACACGGGTGAAATGATGGATGGACACACACATTTACAAAGCAAAGCACTGACTATGAGCTAAAGACTTCACACATCACAGCAGCTTTAAACACGAAACAACAGTAACTTAATACATCTGTTATGTGGGAGAAGGAAAGTGGCGCTCGGTGGCAAATCCAAGATCTAGAACTCTCGCAACATGAAACAAAGTTCCGAAACATTTTAGTTCCAAAATGTGATGCAGAGTGAATTGTTTCGATCACAATAGAGGGCTATATTATTATTTCTTCAGAATAATATGCACTTTAACTATATCTAATATAAGTTAATACGCACACAGCCTTAGTTAAGTCGATAAAACAGAAGGAATTTTGAATGTTAAATGATTACAAAAAATGTTTCTTCAAAATTCATTTAAAAGTATTAATAATTACCTTTTTTCGATTTGACTGGATCATAAAAAGTGGGATACAATATCATTGGTTCATATCGTTTCTTTTCTCCCCCACTCACATGGCTTTGTTTACATCAGCAAAAAAAAATGTATTATCAAAATGTTGAGTTCTGATGAATCGCATTCCAAAGACATGTATTAATAAAGTAAACGAGGTAAGTTTTTTTTAATCAATATTTTTCAGGAGGATTTAGAGTGGTCATTTTCTTCTCATTTGGTTATTTTCAGACATTCTAAACTAGAATGTCCCCTGATTTAAGGACTTATCTACAAAATCATCCCCCAAGCATTGTGTAAAGATCTGTAGGCAAGCAGAATAAATTCCTGAGCATACAAATGAACATATCTGTGCCTGTGTGTGTGCGCAGCGCGTCCCAGCTCTGCGTGGCCGTACACAAATCTGAGAGAAAGAATGGAGGATGATGAAAAAAAGAGAAGGAATAATTCTTTTTTTCAAACAGCTCATTATCTGCTTGAGTGTGGCTATATGGCTTGGAGCCAGAATATAATGATGAGCATAAACTCACAAGGAACAACTAGTTTTTGTTGAAGGTTCTCTCTGGGGACTGTGTTTCCCCCCAATCTCTCTTCTCCTATTCTCTCTTCCCTTCATCCCTGACACATGTGTGTTTGTGCCATGTCATCCAGGCCGCCCGTTCGTTTCTACCAAGGGGGGGGGGGGGGGGACCAGCGTCGTGGCTACAGTGCCGTGATCATTAGCCCCCACCTTTTTTCTTTCTCCTTCTGTCCTTGCATACTTGTTAAAATTTCCTCTCTTCCGCCGTCCAATTTTTCCCTCCTTTTCCTCCCATCAGCGCCTCCCCCACCCATGCGCTGTTGCCATAGCGAGGCCCAGGTTATGGTTTAAACATGACGGCCATCCCTTTGAAGTGCAGGACATCATTCCGCTCATCAGCACACAGCGGAGCCTGCCACCAATTTAGCCCTGCTGAGGGAAGAGCGAGACGGAGAGGTGTGCCGAGAAGGGCCCCTGCAGGATCCAATGTCTCAATCGTCTTCCATACCAGCCGAGTGTCAGTGAGTGCCATTTAATTGCCAATCGGAGTGATGGCCTCGGCGCCTGTTTAATGTATAATTACCCCGCCGGTGCGCTCTGTCTGTCAGTCGCTTTCTCTTCCTCTGCGGAAAAAGAAGGGATTGGAGCGGAGGTGCGGCTGAAGGAACATAATCAAAGGGCAGGCACGGGCCGAGGGGCCTACACCTCCTCCCCCTGTCACCCGGAATGGCCGATACACCTGTACGACTCCAACCCCATTATCAAAACAATGTAGCTCATTTGCCGGATCCAAGTCCGTGGCGTTCGTGCTCCGAAATGTATTTTTTAGGAGGCTGAAGTGGAACCTGGGTGAAAAGCAGATCGCTACATGAAAGCCCTGTGTGCTAACTGCATAATAAATGGCAGCAGATAGGGCCATCAGAATCTCTCTGAACCGAAGACAGGCACCAGAGAGAAACATATGGGCTTCTCTTAATCCTGAGGCCTTCTGGAGTTACTGTCCACTGACAGAGAAAGAAGACTCTTTCCCACTCTCTCTTGCCCTCTTTATTCGCAGAAAAACCATAAACACAATTAATGAAACCTTTTCCTGGTGCTCATTATTTTGCGCAGGAGGCTGGTGACAGCGGACACCGCTGGTTTTGACACAAACATGCTAAAGCACCTTCCCTCTGCAGAGACACAAGACCACCACTTATTAATCTATGCTAATTCAATTACAGATTATCAAAACGCATTAGCTCTTCCCCAGCACATCACCAATCCCCCTAGCCCCCATTCAGCAGATTCAATTAGCCTGCACTGGAAATAGGATGATCACAATATAAAAGGCTCATTAGAACAGAATCAGCTGTCACTTAAGTGAAGGTCCAGTGCCTGAGCGGAGGCTGCAGACCTGCACAGGCGCCTGACGGCGGAGCAGGCGGAATAGGCTCATTCCAGGCCTTGGCAGGGTACAAATGACTTCTCTGTGGAGCCGAGACCTCAAAACACACACAGGGTGAGAGCTGTTGGTGTCAAATGTGCGAGGCCAAGTTTTCAAAACCAGCTGTTAATAAAAACGGACCTTTAAGAGTCGGGACCAGCTGCAAAGACCCTGTGCTCATAAGCAGAGCAGCTGCCAATGCACTCAGATCATCACTGCGGAACTAAATATTGTGTTTCAGAGCTATTATGTTTGGTCTGACCACATTAAACTGTGAGGACGATGAAAATATACTAGGTGCAAGTGAGAGACGGGACCTCGATCACTCACGCAAACAAGAATGAACGCAAATGTTTTGAAAAAGGTTCTTGTAAAGTAGCTTTACAAACACCGTTTTTGATTATTTAATGAATGACTTATATTCAATGCATGACTGCAGCTCTTATTTACACAATTTTCTGCTTTTATTTCATGAACGAGGCCTAATATTTGCGTATGTTGAACAGAAATACGGTATAGGACATTTCTGTGAGCTCTGCTGTACCTTCTCCAAGGCTTTTCACGCTCAATCCCAGGCCAGTGTTTAAGGGTGCACAAACCCTTTCCCTGCGCCTCCCTCCTTCTCTTGGTTCCCGTCTCACATTTATCAATCAACGTCCTATGGTCTAAGCTCACCAGGCCTCCAGAGCTGCTTTTCCAATCACGCTGCAATTAAACAGGAGTTTGTCCCTGTCTGGAGACACAGGCTGGGCTTGAGTTGGTCTCCATTTCTCGAAACTATAAACCAGATGTGTCTCTGTGCCTCTCTGGCTAGTCTCACCATCATCATCATCATCATCTTCACATTCATCATCATTGTGAAAAGAGAATCATATGCTTTAGATTAGGGGGAAGGCTGAGTAAATGCAGAAGAAGGTGACCACCATATGAAGGTGTTTGCCTCTGTTGGATCCCAAATTTGTGTTTGAATGGCTTAAAAGCAGTAAAGCAAACAGAGATTTGTCATCTAAAGCAAACACCTCCCACTTCTCACATAACAGATGAGTAACCGTCCCGAGGGAGCAATCACTGTGACAGTTAAAACAAACATACGCTCACACACATATCCCACAATCCCCCCACACATACAACCATTACTGCTCTCCTGGGGACGTTTGCGTCCAAATCGCCACTTGAACCAGACCCCAAGGGGCCACACAAAGCTCTCGCTCAGAATTCAACGACAGCCCCCTGAAATCTGCAGCAGTCACGAAGAGATGCATTGACTTCTCTACGTGACAATGGCTAGACGACGTGAAGAAACTGACAGGACTCTCACTCTCTGCCATTCAGTCGGGGTAAACGTTCTTCAGGGCTCTCATTATAAAATGATAACAACAATTAATATTTCAATACTTAGCAGATCGCATGGGACTGTCTTTTTGAACACTGAGGCGAGAGCTGTCTCTCCTTAAGGGAGAAGTTTGCGGGGCTTTGACATGCTCACAGAGTATGCTCGCATTCTCAGCGAGTCGGTCGTCCCAAGGCTCAACTCACCTTGACATGGACGCATTGACAGTGAGGGCAGTTGGGTAGGGGTGTCTGAAACCTCCCGTCGTGATTGGGTAAACTGGTTGACCTTGCCTAGGAAAAGAAGAAAGAAAGAGAGGTAAAGGAAGGGATGAAAAAGGAGAAAAAAGCACTCTCTATGCAGGCGGCTTTATTCTCATTTGATCAGAACAAAAATCTAGGGGATTGCAGAGCGCAGATCAAAGGGAAACAAACTCTGAACAATTTGAATGCCACAAATCTGATAGGAATGGCTAATTAAATTTCATAACCCTGCGCTTGGTGTCGATGGAGGCCCCTCTCCCTGAGCTGAAACTAGGTGTTTTGTTGTGCTAATTAAAGACGAAGCACCGGCCCCTTTAATGGAGCCATCACGCTAATTGAGGTCTACACATCCAAAGACAAACAATAATGAATGTAAATTTATACCAAAATAAAGTGCAGAGAATCAAAGGGCCGTGGCTGCGCTTGGGGCCTCTCTCGGTATTTAGATCGCGGTGAGAAAACATTAAATTAACAGAGCTTAATTTGTAGCCTTTTGTCATATTAACAAGTGTTGACAAGAGTTACCAGGGGAGAGCCCCCGTGTGGAATTGTGGGTAAAATACTGGCAATCACAGTTCATTACTCTAATTGGACAATACAGAGACATGCAAAATAGCATTTGCCACAAAGAGGCAATTTAGAGTTTAGGGGATGAAGAAAGCCATGGGTGCATTGCTATGGTGTCCCAGCGGTGGCTTTCTAGAATGTATAAACTGTACAGAGGTTATGAGTTATCTTTTGCGCTATACGATGACCAAAGTTTTAAACTGCGTCTTAAACGCTTAGATTAGAGAGACACAAGTGGACAGAGGCCTGGTGAATATAAAATACATGATGTCAAAATGCAACATATTGGAAAAATGCTTAAAATAAGTTCTATGTATGCCGCATTTAAAGTGGAGCCAAAAGTCGGAGTTCAACATATAGCGGTGATTCAAAATCGAATTTAAGCCAAGAAATAGAAATCTAGATTTTGAACATAAAAGATATTTTAATACACATTACATATGTTTGTTTTATGATAAAAAAGCATTTTGAAAAATAGATAACTGATCAAATTAATATTATTTTATATTTAAAACATGAAATACATATTTTAGTGGTCTCAGACTTTTGGAACCCACCGTACAATATTTGATGACATCACAAAACAAAAAAGAAGAGGAATAAAATTGGGCTGCTTACTGTGGTACTAACCATCCTAGCGGATGGGGGATCTGGCCTACAGTGCCAGGTGACAGGGGGTAGTAGGGGGATATATCTGGAGGATGTGGAGGCCTTGGGATTCCTGCAAGACAAATATAAAAAATTCAAAGTAAAGAACGAAGAGAAAGATGTGTGTGTGAACGATGTGAAAATGTTTCTGCTCTTGTCCTGACATATAAATTCCCAGATGAAGTTTAAGTGTTAAATTTATCCTTTGTGAGATACACAATTGAACAAAGTCAACATCAGAGGGAGGTGGGAGAGGGAGGAGGTTGAGCTCACATGCACAGCTCTAAATCACACGTTCTGATCAAAGCTTGTGGAGGCAGCCACGATGTTGTATGGCACACGGGGGAGAGGAGAAAAAATACAGAGCCCTGTCACATTTGTCTATCGAATCAGAGGATTAACAACGGGCGATAATTGAGGTTCACAAGTCAACAACGCAAACACTGTGGCACGTGTTAAGAGAGACTGACATATTAGCAGCTGATGTCTGTTCAAGTGCGGAAACAGTCTCAATATTGGTTTTAGAGTTTAACGGCCAATTAACTATATTATCAACATCACGCATGATGGGTAGAAGCTTTAAAACGATTCCAAAACCATCACCCGACAAGCTAGCTGACTTAATGTACTTTCATCTGGTCTATCAAAATCTACAAAATCTGCTTTCAAAATAAAAATGTTCCTCTCAATAACAGTGGTTACGGTAGCTGTGCAGGAGGAGGAAAACAATGCCTCCATAGCACATTGGCACTGCATTCAGCGGTCTTAATACAATTTGCTAATTAATTAAACTCTAAACTCTATTAAGCGAGCCATTAAGCAGCACATTAAACAGTCTCTGAGTCCTTAAAGAGGCCCTTAGTGATAAGGTCTGTTATGAGAGCAGAAAAAGCCCTCTCAGAATCAACATGCAGGTTGCTGACAGCTTTGAAGAGCAGCTGCTCCACTGTATAGTGTTGTAGAGGAGTAAAATACCGTTCTGTTTGATAAGCTGATTTCGAAACATACCACCAAATTACATTATATCACACCTGAACAGAAATCTTTTTGCTGCAAGATGAGAATCCTGACAGATACAACGTAAGCCTTCAAATCGAGTTTCCTGGTAAATCTCTTGCTCATACAGTTTTTATCCTGGTTGGGAAATCTAGACTCCGCAATTGTCTGATTTAGGTCATCAAAAGGGGGGAAAATTACATTTTGCTTTTCGGAATCAGAACAAGGGTTGCTTCGGGATCCCGCAGTTAAGTAACAGAGGTCCCTGACTACATCTCGCAGAAGTCAAGTGGCTCCACAGGCTTAACTGACCCAGGTCAACAGCTCCATCTCAACATGCACACAAAAGGAGGGGTGCAACCTTGGCCCTATTCCAAGACGACTCCAAAATTGCTCTGATGCATCTTACCAGGTAGCTGGGAAAGCAGCAATCGGCGAGATCACACAGTGCTACCGCAGCATCACCGTTAGGTAACCAGGCTTGAAGGTTAGCCTTCGGTTTCGTCCCACCTGTTCTCAAATTCATGAGTGTAAAGAAAGACGTGCATGCATATGTACCTGTTTTGGGGTCCACGTCTCCCTGTAGATGTGGAGGGGGGTTCCCAGGCGTGAAGTGCTCATTGCTGTAGGTGATCAGAGGTGTGAGCGGGTGCACATGGTGAGGGTGCTGTACCACAGGGACCTTATTAGACTGGCAAGAAAAAGAGAGAGAGGGGGGTGGGGGGGAGGGAGAAGAAGAAGAGGGCCGTTAATACATGCTTGGGTTGGGGCAGAAACATCAGCGCCACTAATTCAACTATGTGTCCATCACAATCTGCAAAGCAATTCTCAGAACAGTGTGGTTTGTAATTAAAGACAGTTTCTGAGGTGCAGGATATTGATTCAAGCAGTCGTTGGATATATAAAAGACGCAGTGCCTGATTGCATTACGTGTCTCTAACCCAAAAAGCATCACGTTTACAATCGTAGAAACCACATAATATACCAAATGACAGCCAATCTATGCACACTCTCGCTCTCCCTCCTTTTTCTCTGGGTTACCCTCATCTCATGCTCCCACCCCTTCTTCTTCCTTCAGGGTCTGGTTTTGGAAAAGGTTTGAATTATAAAAGATGGGGGGGGGGGGCAGGTTTAGGGAGAGAGAAAATCCATTTCTGCATTTTGGTCAAATTGGTTTTAGCTATGTAATCTGCTCTTTGTGTTCTTAAGTGGCACAGGCCCCATTTTCAATTACCCAAGATTACAGCCGAGCAGAGGGGTGCTGAGGCATAGCCTGGCATTAGTGTATTCCCAGTACACGCGACCTAACCAGATTACTGCCGTGCTGTAGATTTGACGGGCCACACGTGGAAAGGGATTTGCTCTCGTAGACACTGTATAAATCGGCTCAAACTGGAAAAAATCTAGCACCCCGAGTTGTTCGCATACATGCCTGCTCTGTATCCACATGTCTAATTGACAGCTGCGCATGTCCTGTAGCCCATTCGAGGGGACGGAAAGGTCTTTATTTAAAACATTTCAAATGAAATCCAGCACTCAAGATGTTGATTAGAAAAACAATGGCGCTGAACATCAGATCATGTTTTCTAAAAGCAGAGGCGAGCAATCATTTGTCAGGACTAAAATATCTGAGCTTTCAAAACGGGAAGAACACCAGGGCCCGGGTCTGAGTTGAAGTGCCCATCCAGGGCCTCTAAACTGGGAGAAAGAGGCACAGAGAGAGGCCACTTTCAGCATTGGGGGCGTTCCGCTCTGCCATATTCCCAATGAAAGATTAATGAACTGAACAGAGCTGCTTGGGGAAAGAAAAGGGGCTCTGGGGACGTTTTCAGGGCCCCTGAGAGCAGAAAACTGTGTGGAGACAGAAAGAGAAATGGGAAAAGGAAAGCGCGAGGCCACAGAGAAAAACAACGAGAGGAGAGATAACATAAAAACACATTTTTAAAAAAAGCAAAGAAAGACCTGTCATCAGAAAAACAGACGGGGATGATGACAGCTGCCAAACACAGCTGACGAGTTTGCCATTAAGGGAACGATGCCACACACCCCTCCACTGCAAGCTACCCCCATAACCTCCCCCTCAGTAATGATGTGAAAGAATGTTGTCAATTCTCCCTGCGCTGAAAGGCTTTAGTAGCCATTTAAATGAGTTCTTTTGTCCAGAGCCTCTCCATTGAGGGACAGCTCCAAATGGCAGTCCACTGCGGACACATTCACCCAGAGACAAGCCAAATGATTTACATCACAGTCACTGGGCCTAACAGAACCCCTTTCAAACGCCACACAGCCTCACAAATAATAGCGGGCATCCCGTTTAACTGGCTTCTGGGGAGCACAGCACGTTATCGCGGCTTGCTGTACAGTGGCGTTTCTTCCCGCTTCTCTACCTGAACGGATCAGCAAAACCCTGAGAATAAAAGTGGAAATGGAAATTACTTTAGCTTGTACTATTCTCATCGGGAGAAAAGCGGCTGCTATAAGACTAATAAAAAAGTAGACCTGTGTTTAGGCCTCATTTTAAAACATGCAAACCTTTGCTGGTTGGTGGTACTTTCTTTTTTTCCCTCCATGATGCCTTCTGGACAAGACACACAGCAGGACAAAAATAACAAGGCACAATGGATAATCAGCATACAAAAACACATTCTTCAAACAATTTCCCTTCTGAGTGCTATTCAAGTCCATTAAGTCTTCAGTCTTAAGAAAAGCTTCACAATAAATCTGGCTCTATTGACCCCATTGCTATTGTACGACGGCTTTACCCTGTTCCTCCAGACATGGCTAATTGTCTCTAGCAACACAGGGGAGTGAGGAAGACCACCTACGTACGCGCCCGTGCATATCCACGGACAACCGCATACTGTCGGACGCTAACAATCGCAGAATATGCGTTATTTAAAACCCTAGTTCTAAACAACTCATTGAGTTTGGAGACTGACACACGGAGGTCCAGAGATTCACACAATAAACCCACACAAGGAACACAAAGAAAATATGTGGGCGTCTTTTTTCCCTATTATGTGCAAAGAAAGCAGGCTATTTCCTGTTTAATCGTTTGCCAATACCTCCCACCACAACCATCATGAATAGACAGAGGAAAAAAGGCTAAAGGACTAATTCACATAAACAGGTAAATAATAATAATAATGATAAAAAGAAAAGAAAACTAGAATTTGTAATGACAGTTTGAGGAAAGTGTATAAAGAAAATGTAGAAAATGTGTGTCAACAAATCTGTCAGCGTACCCACCGAGTGTGTGGGTAAATCTGTAAACATACGTACCTCCTCTAAACCAATGAGATTGACAGTTTCTGCTTGGGGTCGTGACCCCTAGTGGTGGTCTCACAAAAGCCCGGCCTGTTTTAATGGAGAGGCCTGTTTGTCTTAGAAGAGCATGTCACACTCATTTTGATGCAGCGCCTATCAAATCCTGTCCCTCTCTCTCTCTCTCTCTCTCTCTCTCTCTCTCTCTCTCTCTGCACGCACACACACCGCTTATGACATCTTCAGATGTGTCTTCAGACAGCTTTTTACTTTATGTGATTATGATCACAAGAATAACTTTTTTAACTCACAAAATACGCATCGTCACATATCTCAGGTTTCTCATACCATTTAAACAACCAATTTTCATCCTTTTCAATGATTTTTTGTAAAAACGTGCAATGAAATTTAATAATAATACTTGTTAGTGTATATAAAAAATTATAATTTGTATATAGCACCTTTCTAAAATAGGCTGGTTTACAGGGAAATAATCTCTTAATCCTTTAAGAGATTATTTACGTAAGATCTATTTAAGAGCAGAACATAAAAATGTTCACTAGATACTTTAACACAAGAAATCGTAATTCCAGCATTTAAAATGTACAATTTAAAAGTGTATGAAAACACTGATTTTCAGTAACTTACATTAGTAGAGTTGATAAGCCTAAGGAAAAATAAGCAATATTTGGTTATGCTTGTGGAAGAGATACAAGGAGAAAGAGAAGACAGACGGCTGGACAGCAGCAGGAAAAAGCTGTCGGCGCTGCATTTCCGCTTGGTGGCACCTTGCAGAGCAATTTAAAGACAAAATGTGAAGGTGGCGACCTTGTGGCCCCTGAGGGCCCGAGCGCCTCACTCTGCTTTACGGAATGATATGATGAGTTGTCACTAGAGCTTGTGGGCTCTAATGAGCTGTAGTGGGGCTTGAGGGGGGGGGGGGGACGCAGGGGGTGTGACATCCTCATGATGGATAGAGGGGCTCTCAGGCCTGCGAAATTCCAGAGCAAGCAAAAAAAGCTGCCAAGGACTTGAACTCGAGAAGTGTACATGCCAACGGCTCGCATCCAAGCACAGTGGACACAATGCAGAAAACATTCACGCTTGTTTATGTATGGGAATGTTCAAATGAGCAAGAAATAGATGCAGCCAACAGATGCCGCGTGTCGTTTGTAAAAAAAAAAAAAGCTTGAAATTAGATAGAAGAACTTCAAAAGAATGTGGATCTATGATGATGTCACCGTCACTATAACAAACCTCACCACCCACCGCTCTCTCTCTCTCTCACACACACACACACATGCATACAAACAAAACAAATGACTACAACATCTATGAAAATATAAATAGCAACTTCCCTCCTCTGTTCTCAATACTGCCAAACATTGTGCCAATTTTTGACTTCCTTCACTTAAAAACAAATATGAAAGAGAAACCACAAAATCAATTCTCAAGTGGTTTAAAAATAAGAAACAAATGATAAAAAATTCAGTATTATTCAACAAATAACTATGTATACATTTATCGCATTTTTAAATGAACAGAAATTTTTATTTTCTTCAAAGAAAAGAACAGAACTAATTTTCTTACAATCTTCAAAAGGCTCAAATTAAGCACTAGGACACTTATGGAATATTCATATAATGCATAAAGTATCACTTCCCTCATCTTAACTTTAACTAGATGCACATCCTCAAATGCCACATCCATCAATCTATCTTTTAGTTCTTCCTTATGAAACACATACACACACGCACACATTTAATAATGGCAGTGCATCCTTACTCAGTCTAACAAAAGCAGAAAGAAGATTTTAAAAAGGCCAACAGCGTGTGTAACAGCGCTGAGAACTTACCCAGGCATTAAGACTGAATTGCCAGCAGCCAACCTGCTGTAGGAGAGACAGCCCAGAGGCCAGAGAGCCAGTCTTTCCTCCTCTCTCCTCCAGCCCCAGTGAAAGGCCTTCTCTTGGGTACATGAGCACCGCCGCGGCCCTCCCCTGTCCTCCACCTCTCACTCCCGCCAACGAATAAGAGTTTTTCTCCTTTCTTCCCTCTCCTCTTGTTCTTTTTCAACCTTAGCTTCTTTGCCCAAACCGCTATTGTGTTTGAGCGGGCGCATGTGTGTGTCCCTCACCAAAAGGTCGCACACACAGAAGTTCACGTGCACGCCATTGTTCGCAAGGCTTTTTTTTCCTTCTTTTTTTTGGAGTTGGTCTTGCGGATCACAGGGAGATCTGCGTCTTAGGACGTCCGACAAGGCCTGTTCTCCACCGGCAGATAATCACTCATCTCTCCTCCGTGAGGTTTTCCTTCAGCGGTCAGTCGGTCCAGCTCAAAGTGATACTTTTTTTCTTCTTCTTTTTTTTTTTTAATAGATGAAGAGAAATCTCACTTGATAGTTATCAGAGCTGCAGAGATGTCTTCCCACAAGCAAAAGAAACATGAAAAAACCCACTAGGAAAAAAGGCTTATTACTGTTGTGCATGTGTCTGTCCAAGTTTGTGTGTATGTGTGTGTGTGTGTTTGTGTGTGGGTTCTGCAGTGCCTCCAGGATGCCCAAAGACGAACTAGCAGCTTGAAAAGCCTTGGCTACAACAAGGTAAAGCGAGCAAGGCAAGGGAAGGAGACAGAAAGAGAGAGAGTGAGAGAAAAGACAAGAGAAAACAACATCCACAAAGGGAGGGCAAGATCAGCAAAGTGTGGCAAGCAGTCACTTAGCTGTGTGATTCTGACAGTCCCCTCTCTAAGCCCACCATCCGGGGGAGGACGGAGGAAAAGGGGAGAAAGGTATTTGTCTGCATTTTGACATGGACGTGACATCAATGTGGGGTCTTGTTTCTATTGTTTTATTCTCTACCTCTGTTTTAAGGGGAATAAAGAAGATCCTACA